>NW_010589794.1:149349-219088 GCF_000705375.1 Tinamus guttatus
AAAAAAAGCTAGGCCTTAAGAAATCAAAAGGCAGTAATGTTTACTTGTATATATTCATTTATAATGAACAAATCTTGGAGTCTGGAGGTGCTAGCTTTGTTTCTGCTTCTGCTGTCGACTTACTTACACAACACAGGACAGGGATCAGAAGTTCCGAGAGACCTAAATAATAAGACCAAAATAGGATCTACCTGTCTCACAAATGTATTGTGAAATTTAGTGCTCTAAAAGCTTTTCAGATCCAGAAATGCAAACTCATACCTGTACAAGGAGAAAAGCGTAAAGGACAAAATCCCCCTTTCACTGAAACAGAGAGAACTTTGTCATAGATTTTATGAGGCTAAAATTTTACCTCTTTTGTTAATGTGGTGGTTAAAGATATTTCTGGCAAAGGATGAGAACAGAATCTGCCCAATAGCTGGTGCTCCTCTGTGCGAGGCATGTGAAGGGCTTAAGGGGATTAGCAGACTTCAGAGTCAGTGGGCACCTTCAGAATTCCTGCTTCTGTGTTTCCCTCCCAGGCACATCAGCTCTGAGGCGGGATTATTACCAAGGGCAACTTTCATAGAAGCCAGCTTATACAACTGGCAGTTGTACACCAGCCACCTTTAAAAATGATTTTTTTTTCTTTATATTGATGGGGTGAAAAATGCTATGTGTATTATCTTGAAGATTTATATCGTTTAAAATACACAATACTGCTGGACTTGAGAGATATTTCTTTTATATTATTTGACCCCTTTGTATTACTTTCTTTTTCAGTCTGTAAGTGATGCTTTACTTTTATTTATAAAGACTTTTGTTCAGCAAGAAAGATGTTTAATTTAAAAATATAAGAAGATATATATGAAGAGTTGTACAAGTTAAATTCTCTTTCTTCCTCTTTATATTGGCATCATTCAGGGAGGATGAACTGAACTTGCTAGATTAACTTGTCAGTCTTTAAATTACAGCACTAAAACATCTTGATGGAATTACAAACTTATATACATCACAGATGATAGTTTGAGAAAAGGACAGGAAAAGTCATTACTAGAGCCAGAAAACTTCATTTTAAGTTAATTTCATCTTTCATTATTCAGAATGGTCCTTTTTCCTCAAAAATAACAAAAAATCAAAATATTACATTTTTCAAAAATATTTTTTCAAAATATTAAAATTCCATAGAAAAAAAAATATTAATGAGTTTCCTCCTGACAAACATTTCAGGAGGCAATTCCCAAGCCTGGTGAATCCCTGAGTTGTTACTTGCTCAGCAGGAGGCTTGGAGCCCCTTGAGATGCGGTGGTCCCGGTGAGGGGAGAAGCATGGCCGGCCACCTTGCTTGGTGGCTTGAGGGCTTCTTCAATCTCTTCTCCTGGGCTTGTCCAACTTTCTGGGCAATGCTCAGGTATTTCCTAAGCAAGATGCAATTGCCCTGGCACATTCACTTTCTCAGATCATGGGGGGCCCAGAGACTGGGCTCCTGACAGCAGCTTGAGAGAAAACACCTGCTATTTTTGATTAGCATGTCAGCTCTCAGAGCCGTGCTTTATTTAATTAATTTTGGCAGCTTACAGAAATGACTAAATTAAAAAGGGGGAAAATCAACATAGCGTTTCTGTAAAACTATTG
Source organism: Tinamus guttatus (assembly GCF_000705375.1). The sequence continues at coordinate 150,964 of NW_010589794.1, forward strand.
ACTGATTAGTATGGGTAAATGAGTTGCAAAGTGAACTTCAGCTTCAGGGAGGACGTGCTAGCTGCCTTTTATATTTCTTAATTCAAACCAAAAACCTACCTGAGATTTATGCACCTTTCTTTGAAGCTAATAAAAGTAAGCATTCTATCTTTGTATTTGTTTAAAGACATTCCAGGTGCTGCTTGAGAGGGGAAAAAAAGAAATTAAAATGCCTTTAATTAATGAAACCAAAGGTCCTGAGTGTATTTTGGATAGCACAATTACTTGGAGGAGAAAGTAAATAGCAGACAAGATTTTATAAGGTTTTATATTCCAAAATATAAAGCAGATGATAGTTATTACCTGTGTCAAAGTTAGCAAGAGTGCAAAGAAAGCTTCAGTGATTGCTTCCATACATTTTACTGTTGAATAAACCTTTTTATCAGACAGTTTCTTCACAAAAAGGTTTGTTCTTTTTATTAATGGCACATGGCTGTTAAGAGCCTCACCATGAGAAGAACTGAATGTCCCTATTGAACTCAGAGCTCAATCAGGTCACAAGTTGATTTCAGTAGTTTTGTAATGTTTTATCACATTGTTAATTCCGTGTTATTAATGATAACTTTTTGCACTACATCCCAATATGATCTTAGATTATTTGTTCATCATTTGTAAAAGCATAAAATAAAAGTGAGTGTTTCACACGGAGAGCTCTGTCAGCGGTGCAGAATTGACCTGTAATTCCAAATATTATTTCTTTTTATACATATAGAAAAGTTTCAGATCTTGTTACTAGCAAGTTTCTTTTTTTTTTTGATTCTGCCAGCTTTGTCACTGAAAGGGGTTATCACAAAAGAGTATGGTTGTCATTTTTGATGTTAGATTATATATGTTGGTATAATGTATCTTTTACATCTCAATACAAAAATCTAATACTGCAGTTGTTTCTTTCAAATTTTCGGGGAAGACGCAGTCAACTTGAAGATGAAAAGCTACCACTTGGAAAATAAAACTCATAAAGGGGTTCATTTTTGCAAGACAGGTAATGCTATTAGGAAATCAGTCCGCATTAAAAATCCATTTTTTTTTTCCCCAAGGACAAACTGGAAGAGCTGTTGCAAAGGTGAAAGAAGGGACCTTTGGAAGTCATGTCCAATGTCCTGTTCACAGCAGGGCCAAAGTTAAAGTTAAAAGAGGCTGCTCAGGGCCTCATCCTCACAAATCTTGTGATTCTCCGGAGTTGGAGATGATAACCCCTCTGAACAAGCCGCTCCTGTGCTCAGCCATCTTCATCATGAATGTTTTCCTCCTTATGTCCAGTTTGACTGCCCTTTGCTGCATCTTGTGACTGTGGGTTCTTGTTCTTTTGCTGGGGATTTCTGTGAAAAATCTAGCTCTATATGCCCAATCACTTTTCACTGAATTGAAAACAGCAATTAAAGCCCTTCTTCTCTTGCCCTTTCCCAGGCAAAGTAAGCATGGTTCCCTCAAGCTCTCCTCATATATCACATGTTACGGTCCCTTAACCATCTAAGTGGCCCAATTTAACTGTCTAAATGAATGCTATGTAGCAGAAAAATGATTGGAAGCCCAAGCAGAATTAGATGTTCCTGTGCGCAGAGGTGCTTGTGAAACCATATGTCCAAGCAGATTTAGACTCCGAATTCACCAAAAGAGCAGAGGATATTTTCTTGCCTAGCACAGAGATATGAGAAGCTCACAAACTGGTCTTCTGACTGATCACTGAGCTCCACACAGGCTCTGTGCAAAGCCCAAAAGATGGGTACAGGACTACTGAATCCTCCCCATCTCTTACCTTTCTCACTGATAGGTTGGTTAATTCTGTTGAGACTCTCAGTTTGTTTGTAAGGAGGCAAGCTGCTAAGAACAATTTTTAAGTCTAGGAAGGCAGGGGTGGGAAAAGGAAAGACTGGAAGAACAAAGCTACTGCTCTGTGGAAGAATTGTATTCAAGTCAGATTGTTAACTGCTGGTAGAAAAAAACATATAGGCCTGTTGTAGAAATGATGAAGAGTAACCATTGATTTTTTAAAGACAAAGAGAAAGCATGTGCCTGTGTCCACACCCCAAGGTCTTTCAAGAAATCAAGGGGCCAACAGCTTTGGTCAGGGGTCCTCTCTGCTTCCAGGGAGGAGTGAAACCAGCATTTCCTTTCCAAAAAGAAACATGAGATCTCTGGATTTAATGAACCTGAGACACTGGGAATGTGTGAAGGGGGAATGTGTTGCTATTAAATAGGTTTTTCAATGATACAATTTTATGTGTTTCCAGGAGGTTCAGGTAAAAACGAAGGAATGACTCCATCCATACAGAAATTCTAACTTGTGTTAGAGGCTGGAAAGAATATTCTGCCTTTAATTATGATTTATAAAATCATTTGAAGGGTATGGAATGAAATAGAGTTAGCCATTTAGCTTCTCTTTTTGGCACAGAGAAATTGTGATTTCCTATGGATAATGTCAGCCAGAAAGGTAATTATCTGAGCTAAATATCATATAATGAAAGCTCTTGGTAGGCTAGGAATACTGATGCTGGTATGAAAAACAGGCTTCCTTTTCCCTATATGATTTCTTATATTATGTTCATTACTGCTTTAGTCTTTCACAGTACAGCCCACACCCCTTCATCTCACCCCCACACCTCACAGCTTCAGGTAGACTTGAATACTGCATCTAGATCTTGAAAGGATTTAATGGTAAAAATAAGGTGAATGCAAACAAATCTATTTGCATTTTATTCTCTCTTTCAATGTTTATATCACTAAAAAAAAATCAGTGAAAATAACACTGATACTTCTGTGCAGCTGGAGACGAAATTAAGCATTGTCTAGGTATTCAAAAGCCAGGAAGGTCTATAGAAACTGTCAATTCTGTGGAATTACCCCAAAGAGAAGAAAACTATGCTAAACTATTTTTTCCTTCTTAAACCATTCCCACTAAAGTAAGCAACAATCAAATGCTTTAATGATATTGACCTACTTGTGAAGTGCTTTGGGATAGGTATTATTATTCAAATGCTGTGTTGTTATTGTTTTATTTCATTTTAATTGCATTCTCTCATATGCAAAACTTTTAAAACATCTATCCCTTCAGTGTAACATCTCTGTTTGTTCTCTGTAGATCATTGCTTAATTTTTCTAAGGGCAGAACAAAACACTTTCAGTCACTTCCACTACAGAAGATAATAGAACATACTCACAGTAAAGCAAAGTCTCTCTTTTCCCCATTGTTAAAGCCAACTGTGATTGTATTTATTGAAAGGGGATGCAGCAAAAACTTGTGAAAATTGACTTGGGAATAATTCACATTATGATTAAACACCTTTGCTTGATCTTGGCAAGGGGAAAGCAAGGTTATAAGTTCTCAGTAGCATCCGTTAAAATCTGAGCAGAAGCTAACAATACCCATCTCTCTGCACGCTTGCAGTGCCCTCCATGGTAATCAGGGTTAGCTGGCTTTCATTAATTAAAGGTCTGGGCAAGAGCTGGGGTTTGTTCTTGGAACAATTTGTGCAAAATGCACAGTAAATGACTGATATTCATAATTCTTCGACTCCTGAAGCCCTGTCCAAACATAGTTTGTATTGCTTTAAGTATGCAGGCTTGTTTAAAGTAGTAAAACTGCAGGTCACATCCCATCTTCCCCTCTGCAAAACCAGTCATAATGATATAAAGTGATTATATCAGCATAGTTGATTCCAGTGCAGAAAGGGAAATGAACAAGTTATACTGGTATAATCATACATGTAATGGCATGATTCTATCTATACCAAAGCTTCAAACAGTCTGCATAATGTTTAAAAATAAATCACATGCTTTACTGAAACAGCAGAACCGACAGGAAAGTGGTGGTGATAGGAAATCTGTTTTAAGCTAGGCTTTTGTTCCCCAATTGCCACCAGCAGCAGCAGCAAAGGAACATGAAAGGAATCAAATAAGGGACTACTACAATAATATTGGTGCTTCTGATAAATACACCACAGATTTTAAAATTAGAAGTCAAGGAAAAAATATGTTTATATAGAGAAGCGTACACTTCCCTCCCTGATGCTCCAAACAATGAAGATAGGCTACTACTGCTACATTTAGGAAATTATTCTGATTTTTTTTTTCAGAACTTCAGTGGACATTGTATTTAATTTACTGACCCATTTCCATCACCTCAAGACAAGTTCAATACTATGAGGAGCTGCGATCATTTCTCAGTACCCAAGGTACTGCTGTAAATTTTTGGAAATCACATTGCCACTGATCCTTGAAACATCTAAAGAATGTGTGTTACATTTACTGATTTAATAGATTATGACCAGCCAAGATGACCTTCTACAGGCGACAGGTCAGAAAATTTCATCCTTGTCAAGCCTTTTCCTCATTCAGCAGTTTCTTCTTCATTAAAGTGTGTTGTGAAACAATAAAATAGTTCCTGTAAAGTGATATATTAACAGAGAAACTGAGACTAGCCAGCAGAAGTCAATATCACCAGTTCTACAGGTTTGTTTTCCTTCATTCAGTCCAAAAAGCATGTAGTTTGCAAAGGTACCGCCACAACTTCCTCTTGTTATTTTGGAAAATTCTAATTGCTTATGATTTGATCAAAAATTTGGTTTTCAAATGTCCTTAGGGTCACCGTCTTGATTAAGAAGAAATAATATTATCTTTTGGTTTGTATGTTTGCATAATAATTTCCATCATATTTTACTGTATCTTTTCTTTTAATCTCTGAAATGTGGAAAAGTAGCATGTGCGGGTTTGTGTGTTTTGTTGGCACTGGAACTGAAAGCCTTGCCATTTTTTTGATTTTTTTAAAATACTTTTTCACAGGTTTATTTTTTTTTCTTTGAAGAGACTTCTGTTCCTGTTTTTCTTCAGAGATACGTGATTAATATTTTTTGTTCCTAATTAAATCAAATTAACATGGCTGATAAGACCAGACAGACAAATTCTGATTTTTCTGTAATGACTCCATAACATCTAATGCATCTAATGAAATTTCCTTGGATTTGCACTGTGAGAATTGGGAGCAGCCTGCCTGCTTGTTTCCTGGTTCTTGCTTCTCATGTGTGTGCCCTCTTAATATGGCATGGACAAAGCTTTACCATTTAATCAACTACAATACATGTTTTATGTTTTTTTGTTGCTGTTGTTGTATTTTTTTCTTTTCTTCCTTTTCCCCCCCAATAATCTGTGTAAATTGCTCTTGTTTTCTTTATTTTGTTCATCTGATTTAATGACTGGCCTTTCTCAAGCCTTCTCCCACAATTGCTGTGAAATAAATGTGCAGAAGTATTGCAGCTGAACACTTGTCTCTTCTTCAGACTTGAAGAAATAGATGTATGGGGTGAAAAGCTCTGATTAAGTAATTGTTCTTGTTGTGCTTTTCCTAAACAGATTCACTCACCTGCATCTCCTAATAATAGTTCTGGTTTGCCCATCATGTCTTCTTACTCGTCCTCACCTCCTCTTATCTTGTATATGTACAGGCTTTTCATGCTAAAAGACAGGACTGAGCAAACATTGACACCAGGCTGTATAAAATACATTTTCTTCATAATAAACCCCAGATTTCATGCAGAAATACTTGAGGAGGTAAGAGAGAGAGACAAATGTAAGTCTTGGATTATATTTCCTAAACACGTGGACATTTCATATTGTCTATAAGAATAAAAATGTTAAAAAAATGCAAGTTACCCCAGTAACCAAGGCTACATGATCTTGCCCTGAGTAAGCAAAAACATTAGGGTAGAGTATGTTATTTCAAATATACCACTGAGTACAAAATATATGTTTTACAAATTCCAAACCCAATAGAAAAAATGTGCAAGATAGCTGTTCAAATAGCACATTTTCTGCTATTTGACCTAAAATGTGTTGCACTAAAAGACATGTAGAAAACACACATTTTCCCTTTACTTTTTTAATGCATCCTGCTTAATGCACGCTGCACATCCTGCGATAGCACTTGCATTGAAATCAGCACAATGAAATGTGACATGTCAGATCAACAAAATGAACAGTACCTCTCAATGTGTAAATTGAAAAGGCATGCAGAAAGTTTATGCAGAAAAAAATGACAGAACAGATAATAAATTATATTGGTTTTGGTATCTTTTTTTCTGTCATTGATAACAAAAGAATTGGATGGGGCATCAAACAATAATAAGTCTTTTTATTTTCAGGTCATTTTTACATCTTGCAATAACCATTATCAGAAAAAAATAGAAAAGATACATCATTTCTTAGGACAATAAAAGATTTTGTCTTTCTGTTTTTTCTATACATTTTTTTTTCCCAAGGGCTTACTTATCCGTAGCCATTTTGTGTGTTATCCTCCTTTGCTGCATAATGGCTTTATTCTCTGGTTGAGAAATATATTATAATCCACATGTAAAACTATCTTTGTTTTCATCCTCTAAAATGAAAAGGCAGTTTCATTTAATCTATTAACCAACTTTGCTTGCATTTATAAGAAATATGTTGTATATTCTCTTGCTCTAAAACCACTTGACAATCTGTTACCTTCTTTTTTGAGAAATGGAAGTGCTATGGTTATTCTTGCTCACTGATTACAAGGCTTCCTCAAAATATCACCAATGACATCACATCATAAAAGAAAAGACAATGATTTCCTAGCCATTTTTAGCTGGATGTTTTTGTTGTTTTTGTTTTGAAATCTGATATTAAATGTCCTTCCTCCTTGGAACACCAAAAGAGCATCAAATAAATTAATCAAAGCGAAGGACCACATTACTGCTTAAGGCCTGGAAAGCTATTCTGCACATACAGCATACTTAGGAACAAATGAGTAACCAAATGGTTTGCTCCTTCAAAAAAAAAAAAAAATTCACAAAACCACAGCCCATTCTCTCTGAGTAGTCTTTTACGCCTAGGAACATATATAGAAGTAAACATTTTTAAAAACACGCCTTCCTGCAGAAGGCACATTGGGATTTAATATTTGCCCCCAACAACGGGTTCACTTGGTTAGGCATCACTGAGCATCAATGTATAAATCGTACACTCTCATTCAGAGCCACTGCATTTCCACAATATAAGTGCATGAGACCACATGCTGGTATTCTCCACAAAAGTCACTTGTTATTTAAATCAGAACTACAAACCTGCTCCCTCACCTCCCCCTCCTCAGCCCCTAGAGGGGCATATTCTCATTAACATTCTTAATGTTAATTGGAATTACATGTGCACATCAAGAAGAGAATACACCTCCAGATGCGATATTTGCAAGCTTCATATTAAGCCAGACTGTGTTGAAATAAAACACATCATTGAACATACAGTCCTGACCTGATATTGAACGGTAATATATGTTTTTATGTACAAAACCAGTTTTTACATGCAGACGAAAATGAATTCTGCATAATACATCTGCAGCCTGCATTACTGTAGAACTTGATCTTGCCAGTTCTCACTCATGTTAAAAATCTAGTATCTACAAAATACAGGTAGTCTTATGATCCAGCACATTTCTCTGTAATGGAAGTTAGGTGCTGATCTGAATTACTGGAAAATTGGTGACACAAGACTCACTTGTTCAGAAGAACAGCTACATGGTTTACAGCAAAAATTAAGTTTTAAAAATTGCAAGTAAATATCCGTATTTTCTAAAAAGATGAAAATAACACAATTCTGTTAATAAAAATATAATTTCTGGAAATATAATAATCTAAGAAATAAGTTTACAAAAATATTTAAAAATCTAACATCAAATGCATCTTACAATATTGTTTAAAATTCATTATAAACTTCTAGATGTGATTCTGTTTGCACCAGCTTTTCCACAATTTCTGCTTCACAAGATATAAATGCTGTGCAGATTAGAAGAAAGCACAATCCCAAATCTGGAAAGCCCAAATAGATTAGCTTCATCCTTGCAGAAAATTCAGCCTGGAATATTTTTTTTCTATTGAGCCTTTCCACTTCCAAGTAATGGCAATTTTTTAATTGATATTTTAAGATATTCAGTCAACAAAACCTAAGAATCTCCAACAGAATTACTTAAAAGCTCAGTTCCATAAGTAAGGGGCAAATTTGACTCAAAAGGCATAAACTGAGGTCTTATTCTTTGAAGAAACCCTCCTAATATGGTTACAGAAACATAAATTGAAATAATGTCAAATTCTCCTAGAAATCATAATAAAACCATATGCTGCAGCATCTCAGCTAGAATTCTCCAAGCCTGTAAAACAGATACATTCAAGTCAGACAGTATCAAGGAAAATGGGGTAGGAGCTGAGGAAAATATTCATTTAACAATGATCTTTCTTCATGTAATGACATGCTAAGTTTAAGCCCCTGACATCTTGGAAGTGCTCATGTATAATCTCGTTTGCCTATTCTTCCTTGCTACAGAGATGGTCAACAAAACAAGACTTGCTTGAGAATAAGTAATGCAAATGTCACATCTATCTTGTTACTGTTAGGGGACGACAGAGGAGAGGCATAGTGGAATATTTTTTAAAACGTGAAAAGCAATTCCCTCCCCACACTAAAATAACAAACTGAATGCCTGGCTTCAGGTATTCAGGTATTCAGACACAAATGCATAGAAATGAGAGGGAAAATAAAGCCTTTCTAGGTCATCTATTCCATCCATCTACTGGAATATGATCACTCTCTACAATATACATTCTAGAGCTGTTCTCAGTCTGATTTTAAATGTCTTGTTTCCATCTGTTCAATTTGACCTTACCTATTCCATCTTGGGTAGTTAAAATGGCTGCTGAATAGTGCAGTAATTCAGGGAAACATCTAAAAAAATAAAAATCAGCCAAAAAAAAAAAAAGTCCTTTTTAGCCATAGTGCAGCTAATTTTGAAGATACGTTTGCCCATCAAACTGGATAGACGGTGCCTATGAGACCGTGTCACCTGTGTGCGAAGCGTCATCTTTTACTGCATCATATGGATTAGACCCCGAGCTAATCAGTCAGCCTCAGAGCTGAAATGCTTCGGGTCCATCTTACAATGCAAATATTGGGGGGTGGGGAACATTCAACTAAAGTCTTCCATGCTTAATGAGTTGCCTTTTCTATTCTTATTAACTAAAATACTTTAACCACTTTGGTTTTTTTAAACTTAAACAATTATATTAGGCGTAATCGTTATTTTATTAACATTTTTCTCCAAGGATTTTTTTCTTTCCGATTATGAGTACTTTGCAATCTCAGGCGGTATGATGGATGCTACTCTTCTATGACAAGAATTTTAACAGCCCTTCTTCGGCACTCAATGCGCACCCAATTATGCGTCTGAGCTGGTAACCTTGAATTTATGTTGCCATGGTGACAAACTGGTCATGCATTATGGATTATCATTGAAATTCTACACCCCTACCTAGCATAATGAGAGTTGGGGACTTAATCAAATCAGCCATTCTGTGTGACACAAAGTGAAGAACTAGCGCTCATTGTTCGGCGCCCAGAAAGGAAGCGGGCCTGGTGGAGTGGCAGCTGCAGTGCCGCGGCCTGATAGATTGCCCTTATATACATTTGTGAATGTATAGACAGATGGCTCTCAATGCCTGGAATTTGGCGCTTAGGAAGCAGCTGTTCGGCTAACCTCTGCCGTCTCACCTTGTTGTCATGGAACATTGAGCAGAGACGGGGAATGTGGCCAGATCCGCCGATGAGTGGGGCTGGATTTACGCACCGTGGCATCCCGCTTTCATAAGGAGGCGGCCAGGCTCGCGTGGGGGGGAGCCATGGGGGCCTGGAGGAGCCCCCGGGCCCACTCCTACCCTGTCAGAGTCGAGGGAGGCAGATCAAACAGTAATGGTGAATCATCCCCGGGGATCTCATCCAGTTTGCATCTCCTTCACCGTCCTGGAGTTGCAGCCGCCCCATGGCAGTCTCCCCTTACGCTGCTCGGACGTCACTAAACGCCTCAGGTTTCCATGCGAGATTTTGCTGTGTCCTTGCCTTTCCAAGGCAAAACAGCAGCTTTGCTAAGGTCAGAGCTGAAGCTGAGTCAGTGCCAGAAGGAGGATCAGGCCAAGTGGATGCGAAAACCCAGCAGCCATTACATCTACCTGCCCCTTTCTGCCTCACCACTGAAATTTCTCCTTCTAGTCTGAGATATTGGAGGAAGCTACAGAAAGAGCTTAGGACTTCTTATTTTTTTTTTAAATAAAATAATAGTAAAACTGTGGCAGATTCTAGAAGAATGGAGCCATAATAAATATATACATGTATATAAAGCTTAAAACTGTTTAGTATAAGTATCTGAGTATTTTGTCCCACATCAGAAGGAAGTTTATGTACATAGTATTTTTGATTTATTTTTATGGCCTTTTTATTATTATTACAGTAGCAACAGTATTATTAGCATTATTTTTTTTTCCTGCTAACTCTCCATTAAAAAAAAAAATTGTAAACAGGTGCTGATTCCCCAGATGTATACTCTATTTAAAAAAAAATGTTTTTCCAAAATCTCAATTATCCAGCTGTCCTGAGTAACCACTAGATTTTGGAAGCCCCCCTGTTATTACCAGAATATATTTTATTTACCTACCCATATTTATAACGGTACCATGATCAGGATTTCTGCATAGGGAGTGTTACGTGCCTGTCAACTTTACCATTATAGATTCACTAGATGTGATTTCAAAGCTTGCAATATTCTCTCAGAATAAAACCTGATGTGAAAATAATGTTTCAAAGAAAATACTTGATTCCAGATCTAACTGCTTCATTAACACCATTTTTTTTTCTTTCAACCAAGCTGTCTGCGTTTTGTGTTTTGATGTGTAAAGTGCGTAGCATGCATATACTATAAAGGATTTAATTTTAAATGCATGTGCAGGAAGTGAATATTTCAGTAGGCTCTTAAATCAATATATAGGTTACCCAGGAACCTTGAGTAGTCACTTCTTATCTGTCTGTTTATTTGTCTATCTATGCATCTATCTGTCTGTCTAACAATCTATCTGACCCATCTATCTATCTCTATAAGCAAAAAATAGAGTCCCTCACCTTCTGTGCAGCTTTTCATTTCCAAAAGAGCCAGTGCTGTCGGGCACTGACCCAGCTGACAGACAGCAATAGCTTCACAGAAGGCTTCGCAGTCTATTTACTAGTGATTTGTGCACTGAAAAGTCTCAGGAAAGCCTGGACATGAGTGACGGCACCAGTTGGGAGGCTGAGGCCAGCTTTGGGCCTGATTCTGGTTCTGATTTGGGCCGGTGCAAGCCAATGATGGAATTCGGGCACTCACTCCGGGGAAAATCCTCCTGAGAGAAAAGCCTCCTGTGTCATTAAGCCTGTGTTTTAAACACATCTTAATCTTGACAGTGTCACAGATTTCAGTTGTTAAGGTACCTCAGGGGACTTTCAAAATTCCTAGAGATCAAACACAGATAAAAAAAAAATGCAACTTCCCCAAAAATATTCGTTCACACAAAAATGTCTGTGGTAACATTAATTGTCTGACCCAGTGTACAAAAGCTAATTCTGAGATGAGGACTCATGGGTTAAACAAATAGACTGATATCATTGAAACCTCTCTGAAAAGAAGAATGAATATACCTTTTTCAGGTTTAATTTCCAGTATTTGGAATTCCCTTGTGTTAATAGATTTTAAGCTAAACCCTTAAACTTGATGTTAATGTCAACCTTACATTACTATTTAATTAATTAATTAATTAATGGTTGATTAGCATTTATTGTGTGGGCATTTTGGAGAAGAATATTACAATTACCACAAGCCAACATAAATAATGATGCGTGCTTTACATTAAAATCTATAGAGAAATATATATATATAAAAAGTAAGCACTAATACAGACAGTGACTTTTTCTCATCAAGAGTATCCCACGAAAAAAGGAAGAAGAAATTGAAGAATTATTTTTCATTAGGCAATTTTGGAAACAATTTTTTAATAAGGCTAACTTCAGATATAGCAAAAAAGAATCCTGAGGAAAATGACTTTAGATAATGAAAAATATTTGGCCCAGTAAATGATTTATGATCAAATTATATATCTCCCAAGGACTAAAGGATAAACGTGCTTAATACTGTTGCTAATACTAAAAGTGAGGAACTAATTCTAGGACCTAATTTTCAACTTTTATTTAGGCTAAATAGAGCCTTCTCAACAAAGTATTTCTAGTGATCTTAGCAAAATTATTATAAAAGTAAAGCTATTACTGAGCATAACTCATATTCCTAGAAGACTGTTTGAATACCTAATAATACTTAAAGTTTTCTGAAACACTGCCATTACCAGAAAAACTGGAGAAGAGCAGTAATTTGTTTAAATTTGATTAAAAGCTTTATGTTAACTTGTTGGAGGCATTATGGATAAAAGATATAGCTAGAGGTAAGCTCATAAATTTCTTAACTAAACTAAGCTAACCAGATTTAAAATATTATCTCTCAATCTTTTTAATCACAGGATCATCCAACCTAAAATAAATAACTAAATACAAAAATCCAAAGATTTTCTATTTTATTGGAGGAAAAATAAAAGACTGCTTTGTGGATTGTAGCCTGGGAGATTTTTCTCTTGCAACTTACTAAAATGAGACTGAATTCTGAATTTCAACTTATTACTTTTATTTTCTCCATTTGATTCATGACTATACTTGAGAGTGTGAGATAGACCACATAAACATGTATTTTGGGGAATTTTGTAATCATTTCACAGGTTGTTTTATGGTACCAGTAGTACTACTGGTACCATGCACACAGACTGGAAATCTTGCTTATGCTTGAGAGTGCTGGTCATATCTTACCTCTGCACTTCCTAAATTGCTGTCTAAATACAGATCTTCACTCAGTATAAGGGCATGGATAAAATCTCAGCTCAGCATCTAGCTCATGAATATAGATACCTTCTAACAGGCTTAGGGCCACTTCATTAGCATTTTAGGAACTCAAAATATAAGGTATTAAATTCTCAAAACATCTAGTTTTTTTGGAAGATGTACATCAGAAGAGCTGCATTCCAAAAAGCCATTTTGGCACAAGAGGATCAGGACTGCAGAGCTGTGTTTGCATGGTAATACAGGGTACAAGTAGTTTTGCAAGTTCAATGTTTGCACAAAATACCATTTTCTGGCTGTGACAATATTCTAGTAATTGCAAAGGCAAAGGGTTTGCTTAAAGACACTCCCCTAGTCTTAAGATATAAGCTCATCGTTCTCTTTTACTTAAATTCACCCACTGTCACAACCAGAGGAGTCAGCTGATACATTTCCCTTTTCTATAAAATGCATTTAATCACAATAATCAAATGCCTGTGTAGTGAGAACATCTTTATAATCCACCGTACCAGCTTGTTCGCTTCCAGGCTCTGGCTGGTGTACTCTGATAATCTTTTTGCCGTCATGCTGAGATATTTCATTCCTAACTGGAGCTCAGCTGATCAGAAACATCAGCATTTATACTTACTCTGAGATCAGGGCTACCACAGAAATATAATAAAAATAGGGTTCCTTTCTGCTTATGCATATACAAAGCTTCAGGGTGGTCACCTGAAGGTCTCCCCCCGTACACTGCTCTCTCTGAAGAGGAAGAGCAATTTAAAAGCTAAGTATTTACTAGGCCTGGCTGTGGACCCAGCTCCAGCCCCGTGATACCATCAAAATGCACCTGGACACCCCTGAGTATCTCCTTTTGCTCCTGGCCAGCCCCAGACCTGGATCATTGCTGGTCGTATGCGGGTTGTCCTTGGACCCGTTACCAACCCTCACTCTGTCCCTGGACAGCTTCAGGGCTGTGCCCTGACTGGGTCCCCCTTCAGACTCCTGCTGCACAGTGTCACATTCGCTGTGGCAACGGAAAAGAAAAACTCTTTTTGATTTTTTTAGCTTAGCTGAGTTCCTGCACAGCCAGATAGAGCTGAGTGTCACATATTTACTGACTTTTCTCTTAGCTATTAGCTTACAAATTTAGACACATGAAACTATACACAGACATAATTTGCCCATGTGAGCATGCTGTACATGAATGCGTGTGTGTGCATCTCACCGATGCGCACCTTCTATTGGGCACTGCGCGTGCTGAGTGAATCCTGAAACATGTATTTTACATAAACATTTGGATTTGTTTTCTTCTCTCAAGGCAGACATGTACTTAAGGCACAAATTACATGTGCAATAAGATGCTCCAGTAAACATATTGGACTGGGATTAAATAAAGAAATAAATAGAGAAATGCTAAGTGTACCTTCTTCCAGGCAGGGTTTGTGCGGCAGGTTAGTGGCTCTGCATCCACGAGGGGGTGCCTGGCTGACGTTGCCAGAGCCTCACCCGGCTCTGTCTCCGCGCTCCAGGGTCCTCCAGCCTGCCCAGAGCGGGACTGCCAGGGAAAAGAGGCTCAGGCATGAGCTAGAGTGTTTACAGCACGCTGCTCAGGAGATCCACAGCAGGCAAGAGGCTGTGCTTTGGAAACACAAAGTGACTCTTTTGGAGTAAATCTCTGACACACAGTCATGCTGATCCTAGAGGTTACACATGCCAACTAAAATGCCACACTAGGATATCAGAAATACCCAGTACATCCTGACACGCTGCCACAGATTTAATGACATTAATTGGGATAGCTGAAGTTCTCAATGATGCTGCAGAAAAGAGGCAACTTGGGATGGTCATTTCATCTGGAAATAGCTTTAAAAACTAGAGCAGACATCTCCCCTGAGAGTGGCCTCTGTGAGATTAGTTTCCCGGCTCTGTAGCCCTCTGAGGAAGCCTTATTCTCTGCTTTAAAACTGTAACAGGAAGCCAGGCAGCATAAGCCTGGGGACAATTTGAGTCAAATGCTTTAAAATGAAATACATACTGAAGGCAGGAGAACAGATTAAGTGATACTACTCTTTCCTTTAACAACTTCTTTGTTTAACATCAAGAAAAATAGACACTTACTTATTAGACTTTATTATTTTTTGTTGTTGTTTAGAAACCCTATTGATTTTTTGGAGCATTTTAATAGGAAAAGTATATTTCAATTGTTAGAAGAACTTTGTACTCAATAAACATTTTTTTTTCAATGAAGTAGAGAAAATCCTTCAAAAATGCTTCTGAAGATAAGTCTTAGAGTGGCTTGCACTTAGTCACCAAGCATCAAGCCCCTTGCTTAGATGCCTAACAGTAATGCCACAGATTTGAAAATGCAAGCCCCCCGCCTCCGCGAAAAAAAAAAAAAAAAATACTTCAAAGAGTTAGATCAGTTAGACAGAGATATAAAGTCTAGTCAGTCTTAGTATCAGTACATGCCTCTGTAAAATTCACTGGCACACTGGCATACAAATGCACTTAGATAAACACATTGACATTACTAAGACACAGTGTGCACAAAAGAGACCCCTCGCACACTAATAACAACACTGAGTGGCATTAAACCTGTCACTTCTACTGGAGCTCAGCATTAACACCCAAACACATTTCTTTTCACACTGCTTTATTATTCCTTCTTCCATGGCAAACCCTCTCTCAAAAGAGATCTCCCAAAGAGATGTTAAGTCAAAAGGCAAGATATTTTCATTTCCCTGCGAAGTATATAGCAAGCATTAAGGAAATGAAAATAATGCAGCCTGTACAGTAAGAATTGCATGGTGGACTAGATTTTAAACATAAGATTTATACAAGAGCGTTATTGTTTCACGTGAATAGGCAACTAAATACGATGATGCAATGAATGAACAAACGTAGATACTGGGCTTCTTTTATGCAATCTCACTCCTACCTCACCATATATGTAATGAGATACAATAAAAGCTTTCATTTCGTATACAATGACCGAGCTTAAATAAGCAGGCAAATTTTCCTCTCATAGACAGCTACCATCAAGATAAATTTTGGAAACATACACTCGACTTTAGATGGAGCAATAAAATAAGGAAGTTTTTCTTGGAAGTTCTGTAAGAGGATTTTTCACCTTGTGAGTAAAGTAAATCAAAATGTCTCTCTGATAGAATATGTTAGTAAGTGTTCCTTCTTTCCTTAAATATAGATTTCCTCTAAGAGCAGGCAAAAAGAAATAAAGCAAACTTTGACCCATGCACACAGTTCAACCTTTAAGAAAATTATTTGAGATAAACCTTTGTAGCTATGTGTAGCAGTCCTTGTGTTAAAGTGTCCAGAAATGCCTGAGCTCTTTACAGAGACAGGATTTGCCTGTCCAGAGCTGCAGAGTAAACAATCCTCTACATTCAGATGATGGGAGAATTAGAAAATGAGTCAATCATTCTCATATTCCAACTACTTGAATAACCTAACAGAGCTCTAGATAACCTGGGGAAAGGGCTAAAAGTTAATGAAACAGAGGGACAAGTTCCAATGCTCCACAAAACAAAAGAGAGAAAGGAGAGAGCCTATTTCATTCCTGATTTGCAAGATAGTAAATGGACTGGTTCTGGCTCAGCATAACGATAGTGTCATACATAGCATTAATGGCAAAGAAGTAAGAAATCCAGACTCAGATTTGACTCTCCTCCAGATGCATAAGGTGCATCTTTAAAGCTGGTCCACAATATCTGCACCTGAGAAGAATTTGAACTGGCTAGAATCTAGACATGTCCTGTTTAAATCTCTTGGATATTTTATTTTTGGAACGTGCTCGGCCATGAGGGATATATAATTCCCTCACCACGGCTATGAATGTGGCTAAGCATTGTGTGAACCCAGAGAGCAAGTCCAACACTGCTGAAAACCCTTGGATCTGCTGTAGAACCACGGTACATGGTTCTACATGTACGTGAGTACTGTGACTGCATGGGCTTATGGTCTGTAAGGCAGAACTTAGAGAGTCCTCACATTGAGCGTTCACTGGAAATTTTAGGACTTTGCAGCAAAAATGGTACCTACAAAGAAATCCTGGATGAACCGAGTAATTCCTCAGAATTCACTGAGTCTACCCCTACGGCCAGAAAACAGAGACTTACCCTAGGAGGGGGAAAAAAAAGTCTGTTTTTATGGGGTTTTATTTATGAGAAAAAACATCAGGTGAATATTTAAACCCTACCTATACAAGTATACTATATATATTTTTTAAAATATTAGATGTGCTAAAATTTGGAACGGCTATATAGAAAGAAAGAAGCTTAAGACATTCCCTGCTAACCCCTTTCAAGTAAACTGCCTCTGGCTTGACCTACCGGTGAGGCCTGTTTCTAGGTGCTGGCTACATCACCTTCCTCACCAAGACCAGAGACACAACCACAGCTAGAGTTTAACTATCCCAAGGAAAGAGCAATGCCTGGTTCAAATTGCCTTCTCCTTCCTCCCTTCCAGGTCAAAACTTTCTGATGCTTGTGCTGCTAGCAACATTAGCCTCCCTGAAGGCCAAGCTCAAAGTCTGGGATCTCAAGCAGTGTCTTAGCAGAGGGGAGGTCGTGGCACAAGTCTGCTGTGCTTGTGGGTTTTCATCTGGGATCGTGAAGTACGTGTTTTCTCTAGGTAAGAGCTAAGCTTCAAGCTGCTTTTCCTAACTTCTAAATGGAGTAGAAGTTATATCTTAAAACAGGTGTACTCTACCTAAATAAAACTCTTCACTGCACACCCAACTGTCCCCTGGGAGAGGGAAGGAACCACATGCACTTGCTGAAGCAGCTTATGGTAGGTTCAAGTCATGAGTCTATAAAAAAGATAAGCAGACAATACCACCAAGAGCTATCTCTGCTCTTTCATGAAAAGAGGCATTTGTTTACATGCCATGTTATCTTCCTGATTTCATGTTTTAAAATAAGCATCAGAACCATGGGATTTCTTGTTTCCTTCCAAATATGAAATGCTGCTCAGAAAGCAAAACCAAAAATAAACAAACAAACCCAGGTCTTTAAGCAATATACTTTGTTTGCACACTTCTGTTAATTGCTTCTTATCCTGCCCTGTGACAAAAAATCTCATTTTAAAGTCTCCTTCCACAATATTTAACTTTAATATAAATATATGCAGTCCTCATGTTAGGGTTTTTTTCCTTAACTAGAAACATTTGGCTAGAGCATAACATAAATTGATTTTTTTAAGACATAATATAATATTATGTGCTATTATACTGTAAAAGATTAGCTTGTGTCTCCTGACTTATGCTCTTTAGATCACTTACTATCTCAGCGAGTCTATCTCACTGGGTGACCTGTTTAACTGTAATCATACCTTGGAGTCTTTGATTACAGTAAAAGCTGATGCCATGGTGAAATTCCCTTTAATATTTACATTGTGAAACCTGTTGAAATGATGCAATGTCCTTTTCTAAAGTGCATTACCTCAGTGCGTGTGTGAATCAGCATCATTAGAACTGTGTGAGTTCATCTTTCAAAAATTATTTTAAAATATTCACTGTTCTGGGAACTAGGGGTAAACATTGCTGACAGCAATTCTCAATTTATTCAAGGTCATAAACCTTCCTGCCCTTGTTGTATTTTTTCTTTCACCTAGGGTATTTAAAAGCTTCAAGGACAGCTGGCAATGATCAGAGATTGGTGGACAATTCCATGTTTCAAAATTCTGTATCCAGAAGGGGTTATCTGGACTGAATATTCCTTTTCTTGTTTTGTATTTTGTCTTTTCAATTTTTTTTTCCTGTTCCTTCCGATGCTTTCTTACCAGAATGTCTTAGATTGATGAATCCAAGCTGGATATCTGAACATGCCTTCACGCTAACAAAAGAGGATTGTGAGCAATAGCTTACAAACCACCAAAGCATGACAGCAAAAGATAAGTATTTTATGGAAGTACCATTTCCTCATGTATCTACTTTTTTTATGGAAGTTTCACTAATAATTTCAGTTAAATCTATGTTGGAGTTCGTATTAAAGGTTTTTAGAAATTTAAGGGTTTTTTTTTGCTTATAATATCTGATTTAGAGTAACAAAAAATTGACTGTAATGTAGTTTGATCTGCAAATTACACTTTACAGATTTTTCTGTGCTAGAATTTTACATCCATACTGCTCTATGGCTTTTCTGAAAGAGCAGTGGAAGCATTTGTGTTGTAGGTCTCATTTCAAGCAATCACAGACTTTATTTTCCTTTTCCACTTGTCCCAGGATCTAACACATTGAAAAAAAAAACCAAAACTGTGGATCCTTTTTTGGGATTAATATTTTATCAAATATAGAAAGTCTTACTCTGTGAATCAGCGGCTGAAAAAATTATGTACCTATATTTGAATTCATCATTAGTGGTCACTGTGGTTGAGCCTGGGAAAAATGCACCTTATTCTTTATGCAAGCTTTAAAAGCTCTTGCCAATCAGAATTGTCTGAATAGCTCCAAATCATTCTCTCATATTGATCAGGATACCAGGAACTAATTTTCCCTTTGAAACATTGCAATGAAATTATATTTCTTTTTAATCAACCTTTTTCTTTTTTTTTTTTTTCATTTCATTTCTTAGATTTTTTGGCAGTTGAAAGCATTAGAGCTTCACAGTTTATATACAAATCATTTTTTAAGTGCTCTTATATTCCCAAATTTCCAATTAATCAAAAAAAATCCTAGTATTGCAGCACTATTTTTCCAGAATTCGTATGGCAGTACTATACAGCTAATGCATTTCTGTCTACCAAATTGTTAAAACTTAGGCGTAGCCAATGATGTTGTACAATAATCAAAGTCTATCTGAAAACTAGATTTTATATTGTACATTTAATTCACTCTGAAACAATTGAAAAGATTCTCATCATCCCCTCACCACTCACCCAAAAAAGACTTTGGGGTATAAAAACTAATTCCAGATTGAATGGATTCCTCAATATTTCCTGCCTGACATTATTGCGTCATGTCATTGACATTACTGCAAGCCTGATAATGTCACTTCACAGAATCGCAGAACCACAGAATGGTTGAGGTTAGAAGAGACCTCTAGAGATCACCTAGTCCAACCACCCTGCACAAGCAGGGACACCCAGAGCACGTGGCACAGGGCGGCATCCAGGAGGGTTTTGAAGATCTCCAGAGAAGGAGACTCCACAACCTCTCTGGGCAGCCTGTTCCAGGGCTCTGTCACCCTCACAGGAAAGAAGTTCTTCCTCAAATGGAGATGGAACTTCCTGTATTTCATCTTGCACCCACTACCCCTTGTCCTGTCACTGGCCACCACAGAGAAGAGTTTTGGCCCCATCTTCCTTACATTCACCGCTAAGGTGATTGTACATGTTGATCAGATCTCTTCATCTTCTCTTCTCCAGCCTAAACAGACACAGCTCACATAGTCTTGCCTTGTATAATAGATGATCCAGTCCCTTAATCATCTTTGTGGCCCTACGCTGGACCCTCTCTTGAAGGTCCGTGTCCCTCTTGTACCAGGATTACTTACCTGAGATTGATTAATACTGTTGTGGAAATGCAACAGTGAAACTGCTTGTGGGAGCTGTTCAAGAAAAAAAAGACAGTTCTGTTAGTTTGTATAAAATACATTATGTATTTGTATATGTATGTATGCATGCATGTGTATATATATATGTATACACACATGCATACACGCATATATGTTTATCTTTACTGAGTTTTGCATCCATTCTGATATTATTTGTGATTTGTTTTTGTCTTCTAAAGACTCAAAGTGAAATATAAAAACGTAATCGTTTAAGTGTGAAAACACACCATACGAGTTACGCATTTCTTACAAATGAGTCATTTGCACATGGAAATAGGCAGAAAGAATATATTAACACTATACTTTATTAATTATAATTAATTAATTATTAATTAATTAATTATTAATTTAAAAAACCCAGCAAAACAACAAAAAGCTGGTCTAGATGCTAGTGCTATGAGAGCACAACCTTCTAGGCTGACCAACATTTTTATTAGCCTTTATAACCTTTTTAAACCTATGTCTATATGTCTTTTATCTTTCAAATTCATACATGATCTCCTTGGGCTTTTATACCCAAAGCATCTTACATTGGAGCTATGGTCTGTTGTTGAGATCTCTGTACACAGACAAACAAAAGTACTATCATTTCCAGGCATTTTGAAGCTAGCAAAATCAAATATGGCATTGTGAATACTCTAGACTTCTTCACAACAAATAGTAATAAATGCAATTTTTGATGGACATGCACCAGCTTCTTAGCATTTTATCTAAGAGTAATTGTAGCAAGACCAGCTTTCAAGAATGAGCTCTTCAGAAGAAAGGAGAAAGTGTTGTTGAGACCTTTAAAGAAGTCTGAGGGACAGACATGGAAATCTTTGCTACCATTACACAGTAGTGGATTTTATAGCTCATTTCTTTTGCGGTAAGTGAGATCTCACTGCTGGCAGTGTACACTTCTACTGGATGTTAACAGGGGAACAAAATCTATCCCAAAGTTAGATGGACTCTCAAAATAATCAGATACATCATTTCCCCACCAAGAAACTGGGAAACACTGTAACCTGCTTGTCTCATTGGTAGGCATGAGGAAAAAGTAGAGAAACATCCTAAGGAAAGGACTCCTCTATTTTAAAACAAAACAATGCCAAAAGTTGTTAAAAGACAGTTTTCTTTACATACCACCTTAGTGTATTAAAGCAGATTTCAGTTTACCACCATGGAGTGTCAATAAATTGAAAGTAAATTCTGTGCATGTTTCCAATGAGTAAAACAGGTCTTCTAACTTGTCCTACAAAGAAGCAACATTATTCATTTTAGGGCCTTGTTAAATCAGGTATTTAAATTTGGTTATGTTATATAAACATGACATGAGAGGAAATAGTTACTTATTATATTATAATCTAGCTGTTTCCATGTCCAATCAGCATCAATTTAACATAGACCATTAATTTTTAAGAACTGTTTTCAACTTCATGTTATTTGGCAATAAGAATAAAATATCAATTCTGGAACAAGAGTTACAAATGTAAGGCCATATTTTTAATATTTAGAGAATTTTATGCCTTCTGGGGGGAGAAGTCTGAGAAAGTTGTACTTTTGCTTTTTTCGTTGAAGAAAATTGAAGCATAGACAATGACTCGAAATTGCTTACCTAAATAAATCAAAGAGGAACAAGAAATAAGGATTATTTGCTAGAAATTCCTTAAATGAAAAAAAAAAAAGTGAATTATTTGAAGAAAGCTTTCTCTAGGAACTTGTCAGGTTTCACAGTCTGATCACTTGGAATACATTATAGTAGTGACTGCTAGAATACCTACCTAGAATAGCGGAAGGAGCATCGCAAGAAAGTGAACTTGAAGGATATTTCCTGCACAGATTTCCATCACAAAAAGGAAGTTGGTGCAAGTATTCAACAGAGCAAGTCTCTTTAAAGTTAATTCATTTTTCCTACCATTTCCAACAGTGGGGAAGTGAAGGTATCCTCTCCTCTTTGCCTTAGTTTAATTAGCTAAAAGTAGGACTAGTTGTAGGCAAAGATAGAGTAGACAAATGGCTACAGTAGCATAGCAGAAAACACTGCAAAAAAATTCTCTGGAAAACACAAACGAGAAACAACATATAGCAATTGCTGCTGGGGACTATGAGAAAAGCATATTAGCCCAGCAAGGAAATATGGGTTCAGTTCTATTTATCTGGTTGATCTAATTGCATAAGGAAACACGAGGCAACAATACTCCCAAAGCAGTATTTCCTTCCCTAGCAAGAATCTCTTTTGTCAAAAAAACATCTCCTTATGATAATGAGTAAGAGTGAGTAAGAGATGTATCATGTTAGGAGATGGGTCACGCACAACACCAAGAGTTCAAAATATTTAAGAAGAAAAAGAACTGAAAAAGATTCAAGAAAAGTGTTTTTTTGTTTTTTGGGTTTTTTTTGTTTGTTTGTTTGTTTTTTAATCTCCCATAATGTCTGTGAAAATATCTTACTGCTAGTGTCACACACTTTCTCTTTCACTCCGTGACAGGGAAGGAAGTGGGAGATAGCAGTCCACCCGTCCTGCTAGGTAGACATGCATGTTCCGCCTTGTCATAAATGACCTTTAGCTTTTCATCTTGAAATATCAATCTACGTAACACTTTGCTGGTTAACTAACTCACTTGCTGAGTTATTCTGAAAGTTCCTGGAGGAGAAAGAAACAAGGATGGGTAACACGCCAGGGTGTTCAGGAATAATCAAACAGGGATATAGGAAAGAGGGATATAGGAAATGCACATTTCGCACACACACAACAGACATCTAAAATAATATTTTCCTTGGAAAATACTGTTTTTCAGATGTCTTGTAACTGAAGAGAGTTCATCTGAAGAAAAATAAACAGGAAAGCAGAAAGAACTCAAAGAATGAGCTCTCCTACAAATCCCAATCTTGATACTGAAAACTGTCTTGATAGCTTTATTTTCTTCATCTGATCAGAAGAAAAGAAATTTTACTTTTCTGTAGCTGATGTTTCCTCAGAAACGAGTATAAAGAATTCATTTTCCAGTACCCTCAGAGGTTCGTAAACATCAAAGTACTTCTACACTGTGAGCTGTAATACTTGAAACAGAAATGTTACCCCTGTTTTGTTTTGTGCCTTGGCTCCCTCCCGATTCCCCTCCACTCTGCTCCATCCTCCTGAGTGTTGGCTGTGACTTCCTCGTAGTCTTGAATGGTAAAAAGCTTGGCGTGCTTCAGGAAAAGGGCTGAGCTTCCCCACTGACACCACTTTACACGGTCATGAGCTCACAAGCGTTCCTAGAGTTTCGGAGTCAGAACTGAACATCCATGGGACTCACAAACAATTTCTCTGGCTGCTTCTCTAAGCCTCTCCCACTCATTGATTTATGCTTCTGATGCTTGAAACAGAGGCATAAATCTGGTTATGTAATAGAAACTTGATAACAGAGAAAGTCAATACTGCAGGGTAATAGAGCTGAAATTACACACTGGCACTATCTTTTATTAACCCTGTAGTTGCTCATGTCTGTTGTTTCTCATAAACAAGTAAGGTGTCAGAAGAAGGTTACTTGTCATAGACAAGATCTTCTCATAGACAAGATCTTACTTAGACAAGTAAGGTGTCAGTCCAGAGGATTTTACTGCTACTTTTAGTGACATCAGATTGAACACTTTTCCTTCAGTCCTGCTGGAGTCAACAAGAATCACTTTATAAATGCTATTTCATCGCAGAAAAAAATCCTACATCTTTGCTTCAATGCATGCCACCATAAATAACTAACTGATTCAGATCAGGCAGTATATCAATACTGTATTTGTTTATGTAAACAAGCAAAATTATGTAAACAATATTTTAGGTCATCAAAATATTTCCATTTTGTACAAAATTATTCAGGGAAAGCTTGCTTGTCTGCCTCTCCTCTCCTCTCCTCTCCTCTCCTCCCCTCTCCAGCAGCAATTAGTTCATTTCTCAGCACAATTTCTTAGTCACTATTACATTTACAACCCCATGATCTACAAGATGAGGATGTTTTTCAGATCCACAGATGAACTTCTGATAGCCATGGTCCACATCATTGTTCATTTTAAATAATAAAAAAAACGTTACCACTTTTTTTCAAATCATTCATATAAGAAATTTCCACCTTGTGTCTTCATAATCTGATTACTGCTTTTGCTATTAGAAATACATTTATCATAGTTCCCTTTTATATTCATGGTTTCATTATTTGAGCTCCTGATGATGATGAAGTTTCAGGATTTTTTGACAGGAGCTAGGGGATTTTCATATTTGATATGGGGGATTTAGGAATAAGCATGGAAAAATATAAGAACAAAAATGGATTCTTCAAGATGAACTTTCATCCTCATGTGTAAATAAAATAGGTTTGATTTTATATTTACACTCTGGAAATAATATGATCCTTCTATTACTTACACAAGATGACTTGACTCATCAATAACTGAAACCTATATGAAAGACATCAACAGAGTTGATCTAAAGCAATATTTCATTAGTGTCCCATAAGCAGTATTATGAAATATGAAGCTAACACTTACAGAAACGTGTCTGGAAACTATAACTTGAAGATCAGAAAATCCCACTTTGTTCAGGTGCTCCTTAAGTTCCTTAGAAACTGTCTCCTTAATCACCGTCTCCAAAAAGGGAGGTTTGACAGAAGATAATTACATGGTTTCTTGAGGAAGGTTAAGAACTCAGCACACTGTAGCCTTGGCCTTCACACGTTTTGGTCTTCAAAAAGCCGTGCTAATGAAATGTCCATGTGCTGGAATAGTGCCTCTACATCGACTTTCATGAGCCTTGTAATTATCAGAATTCCCCACTGATCCTGGAATGAGGCAGTGCCAAAACCAACCATGAGTGTGCTCATGGCCTGTTCTGTCGTTCTTGGTTGAAGACTGACAGCTTCAGATATGAATGACTTTTACCCATCAAGAATATGAGAATGAATGGTTTCTTCTTTCAAAAAAGAGAAGCTGGCAGAGAACCCAAGTCTCCGTATTAACTCTGCAAAGCAGCTCTTAGCTGTGTGTAGATCATAGTGGTAAAGAACTATCCAGACATAACTATCCAAGCAATGTACCCCAGTATGTAATGGAACAGCAATATTTTGTGGCTTAACCGTTTTGGGAAGCTGCTTCGTGTCTTCACAAGAAATTCCAAACACTGATTTTCTTTATTTAAATGTGGGTATGTTCTGTGTTCCCATGTACATAGCATACTTTAATCAAGTCCTATTTTATAGTAGGTTCACATAGCCTACATACCACAGTTGTCTCCTTTCATACTATGCATTATGCTAGCTTATTGTAACATGCTTCCTTTTTCATCTGTTCTCTCCCACTTACTTTCTGCTGCTTTTCTGTCTCTAGTTTTTCTCCTTTCTTCTTTTGGGGGAAGGGAGAAGGGATTCCATTCTTTTTATATCATCTTTCATGATTTTGTAGTCTTTGTTCAAATAAAAAGCCTCCAGTTGTTGTCCCTACACATTTTCTCACTCACTTTCCAGTGTAGCTACAGGAATGAGACTTGAATATTAACTTATTTAAGTTCCTTGGATCATTGTGTGTTTCCAAAAGGAATATTCAGTATTGAACTGTGGGTAAAGAAAACAGAACAGTCACCAGGAAGCTGTGTGGGTCCCAAAAAGCTTAAGCTAGCAAGATGCTTCCTGAACAGATTCACTTTTATAAGAACTCTACTGCAGTGTAGAAAAACTCTAGCATAAGGCAACTTTTTTTTTTCCAGTCGATGAGTTAAAAAGTAATATAACTGTCTAATTTTAATAATTCTAGACCAGTTGTTGCCTAAATTCCTCTTAAGTTCCATTTGTCTGCACACAACTTTGAGAACTTTTATCTCCATAGCTATAGAGAATCACAGAATGTCAGAATAATTCAGTCTGGCAGGGACCTCAGGAAGTCTCTAACACAAGCTCCTGCTTAAAGCAGTGCCAATTAGTAGATTAGACCATATTGCTCAGGGCTTGCTGCAGTTGCCCTTAACAGCTGTTAGTGCTCTTAGGCCCCTGACATCAGACTGCTCAGGCATGATTTACCCTGGGTAAATCCCTGTTGACTGTTCCCAGTCACCTTCCTCTCCTTCATGTGTCAGAAATATTTGACAGGAGGACTTACTCCATGTTTTTCTTCAGTACCTAAGTGAAGTCCTATGGTTTACTCATCATGTCTTAGGTCTCTTTTGAAGAGGAATGAAACAGATGCCTTTCTTCAGTCCAGGTTCATCAGGACCTTCCATGATCCCCACAACCTTTCAAAGATGATAGACAGCAGCCTCACAAGGATATCGAGTAGCAACTTGGAATCCTCAGAGGCAGCCTGTTAGATACATGGTCTTGTGTGAGTTGAGTCATCTCCAGTCATTCATGCCTTGACCCTCACCCACTGCTTGTTCTCCTCCTCCTTGAGCCACTGCTATTAAGCACAGAGGCCTGGAAGATCTTGTTTGGAGAAGACTGAGGCAAAGCAGGCATTGAGTTGTCTATGTCCACTGGCAGTGAATCACCCATGAGTTCTAAATATACTATAGAATCAGCTCTATTAACATATATGCTGCAGAGGGTTTCAGATAGCAGCCACTGACTCACCTCCGCAATTCAATAAAGCAAATTCCATTTTACTTGAGGCATTCAACGTCCATACCCCTCTCATGTTGCAATTATATGTGTATATAATCACTTGCTCCCAGTCTTTAACATTTCAATTCATTTAGCTAAATGTATACTTGAACATTTTTTGGAATCTAGATGAGGCTAGAGGAAATGTACTTTTACTTTGAGTAGCAATATGTTTGGAAACCAGAACCTGAACTTCTGAAATAATCTGCAAGGTTAGACCCTAACTTGACAAAATTGCACTTCAGAGTTAATCAAGTATATGTAGCTTGAGCAATGCACTGTCTAGATAATAGTAGTAATAATAGATTTTAAAAAGCCATCCCTGTCCTTTGTAAAAGATCGGCATACATTTAAACTCTTCTCCCCTCTCCCAGGTAAATGACTTGAGCACATCAAAGAGAAGTAAAACTGAAAGTTTCAAAATAGACTTGTAATATATTTTTCATTTCTATTTTTTTTTTTTTTTGCAGTTCCATCTTTCTTCATTCCTGCCTAGACAACCATTTGGAGTAGATAAACATGGTCAATAGCATTAGATCAGCCTCCTCTCTTTGAGAAGGAAGGTTGTTCTGTGTTTTTTTTTTTTTTTGACAAAAGTCAAAGTCTACAATTTGAGCTCTGACAAGTCTTCCCTGTAATTCAATCAACAGTCTTGAAATTAATTTTGCAAGGATTCTCCTAAGCCATGTATCAGTCAGAGCCATGATTCTTAAAATATATGAAAGGAAATCATGCTTCTTGAATCAACAAGAAAAAAAAAAGAATGTTTCAATGTTTTATATGATTCAGGATGTGTCTGTTTGTATTAATTATAAAAACTTCAATATGCATTGATATATCATGCCGCAAAGCATTAACTTATTTAATGTATACAATTATATGTAATCAGAATGACAGTTCAATTAATTAACAGAAGGAATAATGTGCCTTTTAATCAGAGTTTTTTATGGAAAGTTTTTCTTGCTGTTGATGTTGTTATTTGCAATATTTTTGAATGGAAGTTGATTTTATAGTCTCATAGGGTAAGGTTTTGTTATTGTATGAAAAATGGTTCTGTATTTCCTTTTTATTCCCTACTATCTGGAAATATTACATTCCTTCAAGTGACTTCTGGAAAAAATGGTTTCATCTTCTTCCTAGGAAAGTTAATAAGCTTGTTACAGGATTTTAAGAATTTGCAGCTGAAGGAGATACAGATCAGGAGGGTAGACAACACACATACTTTATCCTATTGCTACTTATTGAGAAAATATTCTGAGAAATTAAGTGGACAGGCCTCTGAAATCATTCCTTTTCTGTTCTTTCAAGTGCTCAAGATTCGATTTTCACTGCAAGAATTGCAGTAATAGGTTATGCTGGTAGTTTCTTCTGGGTGAGGGAATGTATGGCTTGTTAAGAGAAAAAATCAAATAGGGAAAAGGGGGTTGGACATTCACCATTTACCCAACCTTTACAAAAGAAAAAAAAATACAGAAAAAATCCTTCCTCTCAGTAGTTCCCCTTAAAATGGCTGGCTGCATCATTTTTCCTGGAACTTGATGAAATTTCAAGTACCTTCTGAAGACAAAGGATTTTCCCACAAATCATCAGTCTTTGGCAAATCACAGGGAATCTGCAGGTTGTAAGAGTTTTTTTTCTCCTGAGAAGGTGTCTAGGTGGATCTAGCTTTTACGAATCTCTGTACCTCAGATCACTTAGCATCTCATCTGAAGCAAACGTACCCATCACAGTGAATACTTGCATGGATGAGTCACTCATTCTTCCTAGCCATGTTAGTCAGAAATGGAAGACATCTGAGTCAGGTTGGTGTCTCCTTTTTAAACTTCAGTATTCCTAAAGTGAAAGTGTCCACCCACTCCAACTGTAGTTTTCACCGCACAGAGATCTTTCTTAGACACTTCATATAGCAGATGCAAAATATAAGATAAAGGCCTTTTTTCTCCTTCTTGCAGGCATCTTCTCTACTTTGACTGCATACCTAAACACCTAAGATAAGTGCCCTGAGCTGCCTTTGCTGAGACTACTTATTCATAGGAACGTGTAAATTAAGCTCTTACCTTTAAAAATATGACCTCAAATCTCCTATTTCTAAAGAATAAATTAATATTTCTAAAGAATTGAGGAACTTATTAGAGGACTACAAATACATGCTCTTGTTCTTCATTCTTGTCTTCATTAAGAATATCAGTAGGCAGAGCTACAGACCTCAGTGAGTTATCTTTCATTGTAATAATATAATCAAGACATATTCAAAACTCTTCAGGCTAAAAATGTAAAATCTGCATTTTATTATTCCTGCTTGTCAAAGTATGAGATACTGCATATGTATGTGCTCATGTTCATAATTATAGTGCATTTATTTTGTAACATGTTCACCACTAATAATTAATAACACATCATAATTTTGATTATTTTTAAAGTCAGAATGAACTCCCAGGAAATTTATACACTTTGCAATGAGTAACTATTAAACTTTAAACTGTTATACTTGATCTTATATTTTCTATTGTATTATTGTTTCACCTGTCTTCCTTGTTGGAAAAGGAGAATACTCTAATTATCTGCCAATTATCTTTCACACACACAAAAAGCATATCTTTACTCATATACCCCTTACTATATCAATGTCTAAGATCATCAAGAACACTTTTTTTTAAGGGTAACCTTTCACATATAAGTTACTATTACTAGAGTACAAGTTGTCAACAGAGGAGTTGCTCTGTATTATGCAATTGAATAGAGAGATTATGAGTTAATTTTAGAATAAGATGAAAATATACACAAGAGCAGTTACTACTGAGTAACTAACTGACAGCCTGTAAATTCATAATTTAGTCTACTCTGTTGTGACTTGTTTATATGTCCAAAGATTTATGCAAAAGAGCTTAAAATCCAGTGAAGTTAATGAAATTAAATACAGATGGAAATTCAGTGTATTCAAACATGTAACATTTCATGCAATGGTCATGAAAGTTAACAATGACTTTTTGGAAACTATAGTGTGGACCTAAAGGGCTAAAGAAACTAAATAAAAAAGTAAAGCTAATTGTATAAAGGCAAGAAGAAAAAGAGAGAGAGAGGAAGGAGATAAAGGAAGAGAAAGATAGAAGGGAAAAAAAAAGGAAAATCAGAAATCAGATCAATGTTATAAACATGATGTAAAGGCAAGAAAGAACAATGCGTATGGTTTTACTCACCTCTCTAAAATTCCTCAGCTCTTAATAGCAGAAGTATATGTTCCATGCCATCTGCCAGCTGTTAACAGAAATAAAATCACATACGCAGGTACTGCAAAGTACAATCTAATTAGTGTACTAAAGCTTAATATATTTAAATTTTTTTTTGCAAATATGAAAACAATTATAATAGAACAAATCTATTCCTATGACAATATAATGAAGAGGCTTATGCTTCTGTAATGAAAGACTTTTTTACACTTAGTTTCATTATCCTGTATCATGCCTTACTGAATATATTATATAGTCTCATGTATAGCAATTAAAATAATAATATACAGAAGCAGACACACAGAATCTGAATCACTACAGTGTTTGTAGCATGATGCACTGACCAGACTACCAAGATTTACAAGGTTGTTCGTGGATCTGCCACTCTAATGTGTGACTTCCTTGTCCTTTTATGTCTCTGGAATCCTTCAACAACAACAACAACAAAATCAATATATCTAAGAATAATTATTCCATAAAACTAAAGAAAAGGCTATTTAGCAAAATCCTTACATCTATCAGCAAAGATACTTATTCCAGTATTTAGACCATCCACTTTGTAGGCTTTTTCAGAACAGAGCTGCAACGCCAAAATAAGGAAAAAGCAGTGATATAGAGCAGATATAGAAAGTATTTAAGTTACTCATATAGACTGGAACCAAGAAGTACCTCTGAAGCATTATTGTGAAGAGTCTGCTTCTTTTGCTTGACCACTTAGGAATTATGAGAAGTTCTGTGGGATGATGCAGCACTTCCATAAACCAGCCAACAAGAAATCCGAGGAAAAGGGTTAAGCAGGCTTGAGTCTGTACAATAAGCACCCCTATCCACGTATTGGTTTAGGATACCAGCATTAACAACAGTTCTCTTGTTGTATGATGGACTAAGGCAGTGTTTCTCCAACTTTTTGAGAAGGCAATATTCTCCTGGTCATTCTTGCTACCACTTAAATTCAGAAAAGTTCAATTGTTTCACTTTCTTAACCTGCCATTGAGTGCTGCTCTCTAGAACTTCACAGTCCCTTGTGAACCATCTCACAACTCCATAGCATGCAGCTAGAGGCAGAGACAAAGTGCCCGTAAGCAAGGAGGACCACAGGACTGTAGTCTGGTGGTTAGGGCTTCAGTAAGGACAAGGCGGGCCTTGGTTTCGTTTAAGTTCTTTTTTTTCTTCAAGGAAAATGTAAAAACACTCCATGGACCACTAACCAGAAACATACCCTAGAATATCATACTGTGTAATACATATCAGGAATATACTGTAAAACCAGTGGCAAGAGGTTTTAGAGGAATGCCTTTTCAATGGGAAATTACTTGATGCCAACAGAAGAGTAACAATACAGTTCCCTGGAGCTGGCTTTTAGTCTGCTTCAGAAGAGATAATATTTCTTTTATAACCACCACTATAAAGTATTGGGGGTTTGGAATCTAGTCATAAAATTTAGCCAGTTTTAACAACTCTGTTGAGGTTAAGGAACTATTTTTCACATGTTGCAGGATCTGACTTAAGACCATAATGGTCTGGATCTTTTCCTTCACACTGGTGCCAAGAGGTAAAGCAGCACATCAGCTGATGAGCATTCGTTATACATTGCTTCTGTTAAAGCATTTGGTTTAGGATTTTATCTTGTGTGTAAAGAATAATAAAAGCCCAGTAATACAAAACATGATGTATTTTGAACTACATCCGCTATAATTTTTGGTAGTGTAACCATAGGAAAAATCTGAATTTACATAAGATATAATACAAGTAACTTCAAAAGCGAGAAGGAACTATGTATCTTGTAAGAAAGACAGCATCCTGAAACGTCGTGCATCTTAGAGCCCCTGTGACCAATGTGAGATACTGTACATAAGACACTGAAAAAATAAATGAAACACATTCATATTCATAATTGAAGCAAACCACAAGTGTTGTTTTGTTATAGACTCAATGACCATAAAATCAGTCTTGGTTCTCCTGACAGCTACCTCTGGGAAACACCCTGTGTTCTTGCCACCATGTTCTTGTTTGTGCTTAAGATGCTTTTCCATAAGTTCTTTCTTATTCCATTTTCCATTATATATGCCCCTCCCCCAAAGTATATTTGAGTGTCAAACCATTCTTCTAAGATGTGTGACAGAGAATATCTGGAAAAACGTTTGAAACTAACTCTTAGAAGCTTAATTTTCAGCTATTCATGGTTGCTGTACATGCCAGCTACCCTAGAATAAAACAAAGTCTCCATAAATTCCATATTATTTCTCATTGTTCAGCACTGCAAATCAAATTTCTGGGAAAAATTTGTCCAGAATTGAAAGGTTTGGATATTCCTTGATATTAAAGTCTGGGGATTTTTTAATATCCTTTGTAACTCCAAATTCTTGATGGTTTGATTAACTTGCTGAGAAATGTTCTTCAGTGTACAATTTGACAGTAAAAACATTCCCTAGAGAGCTGTTGAAGGAGGAAAAAAAAGAGAGAAAGTTATCATAAAAATTTAGACTTAAAATCTCTCTCATTTACAAAACCGGGAGGTACTAAGAAAGCTGATCTGAGTATTTTATGGTGTTAGCCGCATTTAGTCAACAGAACAAAAGCAGTGAGATGAAAGTAGACCTGAGGAAGGAAGGAAGGAAGGAAGGAAGGAAGGAAGGAAGGAAGGAAGGAAGGAAGGAAGGAAGGAAGGAAGGAAGGAAGGAAGGAAGGAAGGAAGGGAGGGAGGGAGGGAGGGAGGGAGGGAGGAAGGGAGGAAGGAAGGGAGGACACTGGCATTCTACTTTCCTTAGAAGGTTCTTAAGCAGCTGTTGGGTTTTCCCATACCTCTCAAGGGAATACTCAAGATAAAACTACTTCAAAGGGCTTTGGAGGAAAAGCAGGAAAAATAGGAAAAATCTGATACTCTTTAGAATACTCTAGAAAACTCTAGTTTAGTGGAGTGTGAAAGTGAAGAAAAAAACAAAACCTGAAACACATTAGATGATAGAATTTTTCTCTCTAAACAGAACTGTGGTACACCACTTGTTTTAGTTGGAGGGATGAAGGGTGAATAAAGATAGGATAGTGGTTATAGAGACTGAATACAAGTACTCTGTGGAAATGAGGTACACCAGACGTGTTAGAAGATTCAGAGTGTAATAAGCTGACTGCTCCACTTCTTCCATTACCCTCTAAAATTCAACCAGTGCATCAAATCTCTAGCTGCCACTGTGTCTTGAGTATTTTCCACCCTCTGATATGTTCCAAATTATTATAAATTCAGCTTTGCTTTCAAAAGTCAGAGCAATGTAACATGCTTTTGGTGTGAGTCTGAAAGTAGACATGACTTTGTCCCAGCTAGTGAAAATAAGGTAATGAATTTCAAATAAAATTTAAACATTTTTTAAACTCCTCCTGAACAGTTTTACTTGTTACTAGGAAAATATAGATGCCACAACTGAACACTCATGCTTAAGATTTTAATTGCAGTTACACTGGAAATAGAGCATCATATTAAAATGATGTGTCTTCTGGTCCACTAGCCAGCTGCTCTTAAAAATGTGAGTGTAAACACTGATTCTCTTCTTTCTCTATTTCTTACTTCATTTACTAGGTATTAAAATCTACTTTTTCACTGTGATCGTTGAAGCTATGCTGATATATATGCCAGCTGATGTTCTCTCTCTCTCTTTAAATCTCGATGTTTAAAGACTTAAAGTATCATAAAAATTCTTGCTTTTTATTTTAGAAATTCTTAAGAAGTGCATTTTTTTTTGAAAACAAATGTCACCAAAATTCTTGTATTTTGTTGATTTATACACTGCATTGACTCTCTTATTCGCTCAGATTAATAAACAGTGTTAATAAATACGTGAGGATCAAATGAAAAGAAACATTCAGCCAACATAAGCCTGCTATGACAGCTTAATTTCTAAGAGCAGACCAGGAACTCAACTTCTTTCACTTCATTGGAATTAAACTAGTTCCTCCCCAAAAAAGTCTTTATTTCTGTTTAGCCAGTGCAAAGTAGCTATCTTAGTAGTTTGTAATTATACCAAGTTTAATTACATGTAAAGTACATGAGCTGACACATCTGATTTTGATTGGTAGAAATAGAATCAGTGTGTCCTATTTTCAGTTGCCCACCTCGTTTTTTTTTTTAACTTATTTCCTCCAAGCCCTGAAATGGAAGACACTCCATCCAACGTCATCGGCATAGGAGGAGTGGAAGATGTGGTAATGTATATTACACGTTTGTGAAGTCAGTAAATTTCACAGGCTGCCAAGGAGTGCAGAAAAGATTCTGCTTTTCATTGCTTCCATCTGCTGGTTTCAATTCGTGTTGAACTGGCAAGACAGGCAGCCTCTCATAGCGTGCAATTGTTGAAAGATTCTCTAACAGGAAAACAGCAGTTTCCTATTCCCTATTTCCTATTCCTATTGAATTATAACCTGCTGTATTTTGTCTCACTGTGAATACAATATATAGCAAAATGCAAAGACAACTAAATTACACTGTAAAATGCTATCTCATGCCTAGAATGTAATTTACATAAAAGTTAACATGCTGTTTTTCACAGTTTCTCCACTTTTGATAGGAAAAAAACAAAACAAAACAAACAACAACAACAAGAAAACCCACAAAAAAAAAAACCACACACACTACAAACATACAACTAAACAACAACAAAAATCACAAAGAAAGGAAAAAATTCACAAAAAAAAGAAAGGTAAACTGTCTGGAAGCCATTTCTTTGACAAATGGACATTCATAGAAGCCCCTTTTATTCCACAAGGGGGACAAGGCCTTCTTCTTCCCCAAAAAGGGCATTTCCAAGGAATTTAGTGGACCACTTCCAAAAATCACAGGAGTGATGCCTATAAAACTAAAAGTCTGAATACCAAATGGACATGATGGCTATTTGTATACAGCAAGATTATTTGCCCTATCAATTGACTGCTTTGAAATGCCTCTCTCCCACTCTGTTTCTGTATTTATTTTAGAAAGAATAAAATCAAACTTCGAATTATCCACATTTTTTTTTTTAGAAATGTTCCATAATATCTAAGGTGCAGTTTATTTGACCCTGATATCAATTGATATTGATATCTGTGTTTATAATGCAGATGGATACATGTAATAGAGGAATTATTTTAGAGAAGAATTAATATCTAATCTGTTTTAGATACTTCTTCTGAAGGAATTTTCTGAATGATAGCATGTCTGTTGATTATAGAGGTTCTAGAAAACTGGCTTTGATATAGACATTTGGAGGGATATATCATCCTTTGGACTCAATCAAGGTGATGATTGTTAAAACTTGCTACTATGTTACTAATAGTCATGGCAGATGAAAAAAGCTTAACCATAGATGTCTTGTAAACCATAGATGTCTTGTAAAGTGGTTTTTTTGAGAAGAAGCACAGTAAATAGAAATAACTGCAGAGATTTGGTCATAGTCACAGTTGCAAAGAAAGATGGAGACCATTTTTTTTCTGCTTGGCTTTCAGTTTTTTGAAAGCATCTGGGCACTAAGTGCTTCCTTCCTAATGAGATTTATACTACTTGAGCTTATGACCAAATTTCCAGAACAGTCACCAGTCTTGAAGCTTTTGAGAAGACTTGATGGGAACTCAGAAGTTGCATTTAAGCTCAGGCTCCTGCCCTTAGCCCTTGCTGAGTGATGTTGCAGCTGTGCCTGTGTCTGGCCGTGTGCCTCACTATCCTTCTGTCTTGGTTTCCTGGCTTGACTTTGGACCTACCTCATCACCATGGTCCTGCCTGGCTCCCACTGGACTGTTTGAATATGATTGTAGACCTGCCTGCGCTCCTTGTTTTGTACCATGGTACTGCACCTTTCTTGACAAGGTCACTGTCCTGACAGCTTTCCTGTCACCCTGAGCTTTTGGCTCATCTCCTCTTGAAGAGCAATCTGCCCTTACTGTTCTCTGACACCTGATGGCATGAACTAAGGAAAAAAAAATTGTATATGAGCGCTGGAAAAAATTATCTTTTTATGTACAGCTATTTCTGATACATTTTAAGTGTGAAATGTAACACACACTTTACATTTATAGAGAACATTCATTAGAGTAAGAGTGAGAGAGCCCTGGCACAGGCTGCCCAGATTGGTTGTGGAGTCTCCTTCTCTGGAGATCTTCAAAATCCTCTTGGATGCAGTCCTGTGCCACGTGCTCTAGGTGTCCCTGCTGGAGCAGGGGAGTTGGACTAGATGGTCTCTGGAGGTCCCTTCCAACCTTAACCATTCTATGATTCTGTGATAATGAACACTTGGCTTATTTATAGCAACTCATGAGAAACTAGCTACTCAGCTGGTGGTATCTCCAGTGAAATGGATAAGAGTGTTATCATGGCTGGAGCATCAAAACAGAAATATTCTGAGGATAAGATCTAGTGAAACTATGGAAATGATCCAGAACACTAAAGTTAATGCTAAAGATAAAATTTAATTATAGTCAGAGAAGAATCTACCATCACATAGATTTCCTGCTAACTCCTCGAATGTCTTTGTGGTTTTTTTGTTTGTTTTGTTTTTTTAATGACGAAAAATATTTGAGGAAAGAGGAGATATTTTTATTTTATCCTTATTTTGATTATAAACAATATTGATGAAATAATGGGAAACAAATATCAAGGATGATCCATTATTCACTGGTGAGAGGAAGTTACTGAAAGCTTATATTGAACAGTCCAACCGTTTACATCTTTTTTCAGGTGTTTTCAGGACTAACTCCATGTTATGAAGGAAAGAACTGAAAGACAGGGAAGAGAAGGGAAGGGAACGCAAGGGAAGGGAACGGAAGGGAAGGCAAGGCAAGGCAAGGCAAGGGGAAAACAAGTATTTTTTTCTGAGTTGCTTGGCCTCAAATTCTCTGAGCCCAATGAAACAACTTCTGTTGTTCTGAAACAACAATGAAACAAGGAAAGTAACCTATGAAAATTCATGGAGGAAAAATTATATTTGTATGTCTAGAAAAGAATTTACTCTATAGCCTTAGAAAGTGGTTAGCAGAACCTGAAAAAAATATAGACAATCAGTTTAACTTCTGTTCCTGGAAAAAAAATCAAACAACATCAAATTATTTCTAGGTACCCAGAAGATAGCAGGGAGACAAATAACAGCCAACCTAGATTTGTCAAGACTGAAATTATATCAAGTCAATCTAATTTCCTATAAGTAGATAGGACTAAGGAGAAGCAGATATTATGTATCTTGAGTTTTTGAAGAGTTTGAAATTCCCCTACAGAATATTCTCATAACAACCTAGACATATAGGTTTGGACACAAATACCTATTGGGTCAGTACATACTTGTCTGGAAAACTATAATGAGAAGGCTTGACAGAGTCGTATTGCAGTGATCCTTCCAGAAGCATCTGTTTTGGCACTGATTATTTCATTTTTTTTCTAAAGGTAGCAAAAAGTGTTTAAAATTTGCATGTCAGTAAACAAGCCTATATGCAAACTGGAATTAGAATTCAAAATGATATTGACAAAAATAAGAAAATGTTTGGAAAAATGTAGGACAAATTCAAATAGAGACAAATTATACCTACGAATAGAGAAAAATAATCATATAAATAGAAGACGAAAATAAGTGGCTAGATAGTTGCACCTGGAGAGAGCATCTGAGAGTTCCGGTGCATTACAAGCTGAGGCTGAGGAGAAATGTCCCATTTTCATATGAGATATGTAAATAGAGGTGTGTATGAGGTGTGTAAATAGAATATTATGTATAAGAATCACAAAGTTATACTGAGCATTTAAAGAAAGCTGTCAATCACAGCAGAGCAAGGACAATATTATGATGTTTTAAAAGTATACCTGCAAGAGAGACTGAAGGAGCTGCTGTTTGATCTAGGAGAATGGCAAAAATAAAAGTAGCCACAAAGAAGACTGGATGAACTCTTCTCAAAGGTCAATGAGAACTGTGAAAACAGGAATGAAATTAAATCAAAGGAGAGTTATTTATGAGGAAAATAAAATAATTCAATGATTTCTGTCAGTATGGACAGTCAATCTAACTTTATATTTCACATTGTGGAGCACCTATATAAGAATATTGAATAATAGAATGTGAAGAAGCATTTTATTTGAATGACATTGATGCAAAACTGTAGATGTCAGAAGAAAATTGAATGTAAATAAATTAACAGGATTCAATACAAACCTTGGCTAATTAAAATGCATAAAATATATTAGCAGTGATATGTTACGTAAAGCAGTTAATAACTGTAGGACTTACAATTAGGATAGACTATGTGATTTTTTTTTTTTTGCTTTTCACTGAAGATATTCACCCTCAATATATTAACCAAAAAGAAATTATCAAGTTTGCTGTACCTCTTAGTACATTCCTTCAACTCCTCATGCAAATGTTTCCATTTAATTTAATTGTATCCTTGATCTTGACTTGTTCTGTACGTCTGCCTCATCTGAGTTCACTATGCTGCTACAAAGACTTTATTTAACTAAGCAGACAGATAAGAAATCTCATTATACAAGTGCACTAAAAGTCTCTTCAGGTCTGGTCATCCTCAAACTATCTTTTCTTATGGAATCCAGGATTTCTTGCCTCATATTATATGTGAATAAAGAAAAAAAAAATCAAAAACACCCAAGAGTTCACAAAGAGAGCTAGTCTTTAAATGACCTACAATGGCAGCAAGCCGATCTCTGACAGTCTGAACAGCAGTCATCAGTCAGTAGGCTGTGGCAAAACTCTTCCTGGATCCTCAGAACCCCAGAGGGACATTACCACAACTCAAGAAGCCTGATATGAATATTTAATCTCTCTAAAATTGGATGATTATGCAGATACAGTGCATCTGGGAGAGTTGTTCCCACAGCGGCTTATAAAAATAAATACTACATCTGAAATAAAACAGCCAAAATGCAGGTGTTGAATTCTCTCTCCACCACTTACTTGCAGCTCTACTTGGCTCGTCCTGATGTGCCACTGAAACAAATGGGTGTTCTCTGTAAAACAGTTGCTAAGGCACATGCACCGTCCATAGGGGATGAGGGGGCTCATCACTGTGATATGAGGTGTTCCTCCAGGCCATCCACTGCCGTATGGCTGATGGGTTTGATGATGCGAAGGAGAATAGTTTATAGGATTTCTTTTTAGTGCATGGTATATTAGTGTCTCACATTTTAATGAATTCCATAAATAAAAGATGATGAAACGCCAATGTTTTGCACACTACACACAGTTAGTTTCCTGGAAATCTGGCTACATAAACAACACTGCTACCAACATTTTTTACCCTGTCTTCTGTGTTGATGTTCTTGGAATTACTAGTTAAACAGCAATAGATCACTTTCACTACCAAAAATAAAATATTGAGCTAGTATCATTCTGTTTTTTGTACTTTCACCTCAGCTTCATCAGTCACACTGAGAGCAATTGATCTGTTCTGGATAATGGAGACCTGTCTTTATGTGGGAGGCTGTTTGCTGTTCTAGCTGAAGCCTTTGGCATACTTCACTGTGGTGCTCGAATGCAGTGTCTGAAGCCAGGACATCAGGCTCAGAACCAGGCCCTTGGTTCTCCTTTCTGCAATATTCTGGACTTCAGGAAGATTGCACTGCAGAACTTTGACCTAGACATATGTGCAACAGGATAGTGGTATTTAAAGGGGTGTAAAATCTCCTAGAATGATTTTTTTTTCCCTGTTTGATGAAAATAATAATAAAACATTCAGTAGAGAATCAGTTTTTGCCTGGACCAAACAGCAGCTTGATGAGCTCCTACAACTGCTGTTCATACACATACCCTGAGGGGGAGAAAAAAAAAGAGAGGATTAATATCTTATTTGATTTTGTTACTAAGAAAGATGCTAGTGGCTGTAGAAGAATATTTTAATTAGAATATTCTCTAATAAATACATTTTTTCACTTATTTTCAGAGGAAAAAAAAGAAAATCTATTCTGACTTCAGATCACCAGATCTGTGTGAGGCTTAAAATCCTGCAGTGTAAAGAAGCTGCTCCTGGTGGCAGAGAATCTTAATCCCATTTAAAAATAATGTTTATGCTGCAGAAAGCATTCAGCGTATTGCCATGGAGAGAGTAGAACGCTCCAGCAGTTTCTTTCACCCTCAGGTGGCTGGGCTGAAGCACAGTGTCGCACCACTGATCAAAAGCAGAGTTTTTGTTTTTTAGCCTTTCTGCCCCTGTCCCCAGTAAAAAAAGAAAAAAAAAAAAAGAAAAGGCAAAGGTCACAGAGCAGAGGGGTTGCCCTATCTGCCACCCTAGCCCAGCAACTAAGCCCCTAGTAAACACATTAGTGTTTAATTTGTCATCCTGGATGGAGAGACTGTGCCTGCTCTCCCAGCTCGCCCCGGGAGCGCTCCTCCAAGGCTTTGTGCGACAGGAAAGCGAGGCGGAGATGTGCCTGTCAGGAAACGGATTAAGAGCTGGGGTTGGGTCCACATTCCTTGGGTTTGTTGCCTTACCTTGAACACTGGATTTTTACACACAGCTTGAGGGGCAGCGGGGTAGGGGTGGGAGCGTCGGGCAGTGGCAACGGCTGCGTCTCCAAACATCTCCCCCTCTCTGGCATCTCTCCGCAAACAAGGACTGTTTTGATTGCTTGGTTGACAGCACAGGAATTCTCCTTTTCAAAAGCACTCGGTGTATATATATGTATATATATATATGTGTATATATGTATATCTGACCTAAGTGATGTAACCAGAACCACCTTGAGCAGCCGTAATGAGGAATGGCAAGCTATGACCAGATGCATTCTGAAATGGTGTTTCTGATGGACAAATAAAAGTAAATCGGACAAGTGTGCTTATTGGTTCAATGGCATTATGGGCAACAGTCAGTAAAAAATGATTTAATGAGTTGGTAGAATTGTTTCTACCCCTTTTGGTTATGTTTGATTCCCTCTAGTCTCTCTGTTTACAAAGAAGTCCTTTATTTACAAAGCTGTCTCAAATATACCATTTAAATTCGTTGTATAATCAATTTTCTTGTTCAGCAGCCAAAGGGCAGAGGAACTAATTTTTGTGCACTGCATCATTGTTTTAAACTGGCCTATTTGTGACAGGTTTCCAAATATATATTATGCCAAGGTAGATGAAAGACGCTATTGGGTGATTACATCCAGTAATGGTAGCAAGGGAAGCAGTCACCTTAGCTTTTTGAAAAGAAGACGAGATTTCCAGGGAGCCTGAGAAGCATGGAGGCAGGTGAATAAATTTGTGCGCTGCAGAACTATTCAAAGAGAGTTCTCAAAACTAGACCATATTTTACAAAATTGGTCTCCTTGCAATCCATGTGTTTCTGGCTTGCCTCTGTTGTGCTGCATCATTCTCATATTACAACCTTGTCGATGCATACTTCTTCGTTTATTCCGTCACAGAATTTTCCTGCCAAATCCTAATCTGGGGCTCTGTATTCAATCACTAAACTTGTTTTTCAATCTGCCAATCATTCTGACTTTAACATATTCTAAACTTAACTCCTGCCTACCCAGTACTACTCAGTACTTGTGGTGGTACTGCCCAGAGCTCTTCAAATCTAGACTTGAATATTTGGGTCTTTCTGTCCACTGTGCTATTTGTTATCCTACTCTTATTGCTAACTCTCATACTGCTGACACTGTTCCCACTTTTGACCTGCTAAAAATGCTGAACGTTCTAGAGAAAATTATCTAAATTGAACATTCTTTATGACTACTACTTTCATCACTTCATCTTTTCTATTTTGTAGGATAGTTTCATTATGTTCTTGCCCAACTCTTGTTTTCAAAAGCTTTTTATAACTTTTGGTTTTACTTTCCGTAGCCTAAGACCTTGATGATATTTCAAAAAGTAAATCTGACATTATCATGTATAACTGATTTCTGAATTTATTTATTCCTACAATTTTCCTTCCTCTTTATCTATTTAGCCCAAGGCTATCTCCTTGTTTCTCAGTTCAAACTTCTTTTTTTCCCTTCAGCCAGCATTCATTACCAATGACTTTATTAGATCATTCTTTCTTGCCTGTCTGTACTTTGTGCCCTTTGCCACTGCTGAGTCTCACCCATCTCTCCTTGTTGTCCCCTGTAACTCCTCTGTCATTTCTGTGAATAAACTCTCTGCTCAAGGATACTGTGTAAACTTCTCTGATTCTTTCTTCATTTCCCTCCAGCCCTGATTCTAATCTGTGCACCCAATTGAAATTGCCTTTGTAAAAGTAAAAAGGCCCTTATCCACCTGGAATAATAACTCTTTGCTGTTACGATTATCTTCAGTTTCTTTTCTAAATTCACTCTCCAGCTCCTCTTGACTAGCACTTTATGGATTTCTACTGAATAACTTTTTTTTCCTACTTACTTAACATCTGTCTCTTTTATGCTACATTTATTAGATCTTCTTCCCTCTCTTCTCTTCTTCCCCAGTGGTCCTCAGAATTTACTGGCTTACCTTTTGTTTATATTGCTTCCTGCCAGACAAAAAAGACATGCTCATCACATTTATGTTAACAATTTTCATATCTTGTTTAGCAACCACTAATTCTTTTCATCTACTTAGTATTTTCTCACAGCTGTCTCACATCCTGCTTAAAAATTGAAGCATGCACAGAAAAACTGGACATCTTATTTTCATATACACCTGCCTCTTTTCCTGTTATGATGGCAAGAAATTTTTCTTGCCTATTTAGTTCATAATTTTAGGATACTTCTCACTTTTCCCTTTCCCCCATCCCGTTCTCTCATATTGCCCCCAAATTCATATACTTGCTATACAACAACTTGCTATACTATACAACATATGAAAACCCCCTTTCTTCTTTCCCATTTGACATACTTTTTCATTTCTTTAGTAGTTCTTCCTCTCCAACAACACTGATGATAGTTTTTTCCCCTCTCCTCAGTTCTTCCCTCCCATATTCTTTATTAGTTTTAGATCAGATGCAATGATGCCCCCTTAGATTTCCAGAGGTAATGTGTGATTCTGGTTCTCTCTATTGAGTGTTTAAGAAAGAAAAGGAAATATTTGATACTACTCTCAACTATTGTGAGCACATGTTGCATGAAGTATTCAGTATGAAGTAGACTATGGAAAAATAGTAGAGCTAAAAGTATCATCCTCTAGCAAAATATTCCATGTTTAGACTGCTTATTTTAACAGTAGGAGATATGGATTATACAGCTCCTTTATCCTTGAATTCACGTTAGAAGAAAGTTAGGCTTCTCTAGCCTAACTCTAACTTCTCTAGCCTGGAAAGGATTCCAGGTCTTCCTGCTTGTGATACATATATAAATAACATCGAGAAGCCCAGATCTCCTTTCTCCTTCCAGGAAAATGTAGAGTCAGTCCTGCCTATTCCCATTTTAACCCCTTGATTCTTGCAATCCTGAATAGAGAGCACCACTATTTGGAATATCACTTAACCTAATGGTTGAACATTTCTAGGCTGGAGAGACCTTAGAATCTGAATTACCTGCTTTCTGTACCAGTGCTATAGGATACCATGCATAAAGTTTTCCTGCAGGCAGGCAGTGATGTTAACCATAGTCAAAATCGCAGAATGTGAAATCTGGGGCCACAGCAGAGCTCTGAGCAAGTGCCAGATGCCTGTCTCTGCAGGATGGCCACATGTGCACAAATGTGTAAAGACAGGCAGTTAGGAATATTTAGGCAGCCTTATGAGGCATACGGAGAGTTTAGAGTTTCAGAGTATTACATAGCTGTGGACACCAGATCACATGGATTATTGTCTGGGTCGGAGCTGAGGTGTTTCAGTACCAGTATAAATGTAGGCACAGGAATTCAAACTCTGTGTGCCTTTTATCCAAACTTCTACTGTTATGTTTAAATATTCACCCTACCTTTCTCCAAGCCTCTATTTGTTTCTCCTCTTCTAAAGTAACTTCATTGTACAGTAATATGCAACCTAGGTCCTGACCATCAGGAAAAATCACTTTAGCATTCCTGTTTTGTA
This sequence comes from Tinamus guttatus, assembly GCF_000705375.1. The sequence continues at coordinate 195,043 of NW_010589794.1, forward strand.
GGTTGGAGTCTTAGCCACAGAAACACTAAAACCAACAACCACAAAAATGAAGGTGTCTGCTTACAGCTGATTCCCCTGAGCATGAACCAAATAGCACTTAGGCAACTGAATAACTTCCTGATTTTGGTTCCATACCACATGGAACCTATAGCAGATCAGGAAACAATCCTGGATTTTTGTGTTCAAGTTTAACATGGTAACCACTAAAAAGCTCTCCATTTATGAAATTTATTTTGTATTTAATTGCATAATTTCAAACTTTTTCATTGAATGAAAAAAGATCTCAAACATGGTAAGAATTTAGAAATGTTTATTCCCCTTTCTTTCATTCAGAAATATAAACAATGGAGTGCTACTTAATTCTCTATAACGGAGATACCATCACATCTCTCTGACCATCAGAATGTAAGTTTGTGTCACTTTGCACTATTCAGATCACATTTAAAGACTTAATTACCCTGCTTTGAGAACTTTAGTGTCATTTGAGATAGTGAACGCAACCAATGCTTACTGTACTTATCGATTTTATCCTATGACTATTTTAATAAAAATGAAGCTTTTACTAAAAACTAGTTTTATTGATACTTATTCCTGCTTAAGTATTATTATATCATATTATATTAAGTACTATTGGTCTAATGAAACAAAAAATGATATATTTTTATTATGTTGTTTGCAGGGTCTTGGCATGTTACAGGATGTGGAAAGTTTTATATTCACTGGTACTTGGTGTTACACTGGTGTTACAGTGGTATGCCTATTTGGTATTACATTAGTACTGAGACAGAGAATACTGTCACCCAAATGCAGATAAAACCAGTTTAGCTAGTAGAAGGTCAAAATCAAGAAAATAGTAACATCTTTGCTATGAATCTCTGGGGGCTTAAGTAAGAGAAATATTCAGATTTCATCCTACTGCTTCAGAAAATAATTGCTTTTTTTCCTAAACTAATTTCTAACCCACAATAAATAATAATTTAAATGTTTTGCTAATCATACATAGATAGGAATCTAACCTTTGAGTTGGCATTTGAATGACAGGGATATCTTATGTTTATAATAGGTTTGCTGTTTTTAAAATATTAACCTTTTTGAGGGGTATGGATAGATTTCCAGCAGAATATTGAAGGAAAGTTTGAGGAATTTTTTTTTTCTTGCATTAATTCTTGCATAGGATCTGTCTTTCAGCCTCCCCATGATTTCTTTGAGCTTAACAAAAAACAGAGTTTGGAAGATTTGTTTGGTGTTTAACTTGATTATTTAAATAAGAGATAAGCAATTGCCATTACAGCAGCTAGGCAATAATTTCCTGGGGTCATGGTCTCCCCTGCCCAGCATACACCCCTATTGTTAATGGAGCTGAACATGCACACACACATTTTTAGAAGGGAATGTTAAACAGTCCCCATTTATTTTACAGTGCAAATACTTACGTGACAAAATGCAGACAGACTTCAGGACTCTTCCTGAAGACTATAAAAAAGAGCTAGAAGAACAAAGAGATTTAACTACATAACCATTACTTTCCTGCCTTCCCGAATCCAAATTTTAGAAATGCAGAACCTAAATTAACTGTCTTAGCTCGCCTTGGTCATCACTTGAAGCTCAGTGGGGCTCAAGTGTCAAATGTTTCCTCAATATTTTTCAGCGGGCTAGTGTAGCTCTGCTTTTAGAAACCTAATATGTCTCAAGAATCATACAGAGAACTCAGGTACAGGTACCTAATACGTAGCAGCTAACTCTCATTGCAAAATCTGGAAGTGGACATTATCCAAACAGCTTTCTTGTTCATTTGGGTGAACATCCAAACTATTAAGTATTAGGAGTCAAACTCTGACTTTTACTCTGACTGTAAAATACACTCCCAGTATGCCGCAAGAGGCCCAGAGAAGGAACTTGTGCCAGTCAGAAATCTAGGGCTTCATGTTATAATGCTTCTTTTTTTCCTCTTTAAAGCAGGTGTATGCCTATGGTTGCATTTTAGCTAACACAGAAATGGGCTTCCCCTCATTTTTTCATGATTAGTCGGCCTCTGCTACTGGCTCTGAGGGAGAAGTCAAAGTGCAGTAGGTAGCTAGCCAGAGCATTAAATCCCAGACAATTGTTTTATAAATAGGTTGGTATAATTTACACTTTAAGATCCATTATTAGTAAAAAGTGTATCTTAGGGAGGAAAATATTGTCAGTGTCCAATCCATTAGGCATTCAAATGACAAAAATGTCATCAGAGTACCATGGTTGTCAAGAACATAGGTTCTGCAGACTTTTAACTGGACTTGCATTGCCAAGTCCCCAAATAGCTCTTGGAAATCTCACCCTAGCATTCCTTGAAGGAACTTGCTTCTGGAGACTGACATTTATGGGTAACTCAATGTTGCCATCCATTTCTGCCCAGAACAGTTCTCTTCAATCACTGCACGACTTGAAAGATGTGTAAACCCTTGGCCAGCATGGCTTAGGGACTGTCTGTGTCTGATATCTCATTATTTTGGTCCCTTGATTCCTTTTTACTTCTGGTAGTTCCAGATGAACCCATATAACATATAAGAATGAAATGAGTATCTTGAGATGATGCAAAAGAGAAAACTAATAGCGTCTGGTAACTCCAAGAGGGGTTTACTATGAGAATATGACAAGTCTCAGGTTTAGATATAGTGTCATTTTCTGTCTTTAATAATCAACACTATGTTATTGAAACTTCAGATGAAACTTCATGTGTAAAGCTCCAATCCAGGTGAGCTGAAACGTTGCTTCTTTAGTGGTACACAAGTACAGGAAGATACAGTAACACATGCATTTTACGGCATCACTCCTTTCTTACACTTTTCGAAACTCAAAGCTTCAATTTCCAGGAAGAAAAGCATGCTAAATGCACAGAATATGGAAGGAGCATGAAATAGTCTGTCCCAAAAAAGCTGGTATTCAAAAGATACAAAATATCAGAAGATAAAGATTTTGTCAAAGCTGTGCTTCATACTCAAGATCTCTCTTGTCAGTTATAAAATGTCATCTATCTTAAATCTAACACTAAGGTCACTTACCATGAATATGGAGGTGTTCACTTTTGCTACAGGATGACTTGTTAAAGTGCATGAATCCGTCATTCCAATTAGAAGACACAGATATCCAACAGAAAGAAAATATATATGAGGACACCAGCATAAAACTGATCTAGAAATAGCGCTGAAGTCCTATATGTATCTACTCATTGCTTATATCAGTCTCTGGATGTATTTTTATGTGAGAATTGATTTAAATTCCTGCCCCCCCCCGCCTTTTTTTTTAAAGGTGTTCCAAGCTCCCTTCACAACTCGTGAGCACTGCAGTCAAAGTTACAAAGTTTTCCAAGTGAAGAAATTCAGTGAATAGGATAAGAAACATCTGAATGCATTTTGTCTGATATCTACAGCCCATTGTTTCTAAGATCTTATGTCTTCGACATAATAGACAATGAACTTCCTTCTGTTTTCAGTTACACCCATATAAATTTGGAGTAACACCTTTGGAATTTGAGATGAGTGTCTGCCTCAATCTCTCTCTTTTTAGAAGCTGGATTGTGGCCAAGCTTTTTACTTTGAATAACTGCCTCTAGCCCTGGGATTCTATTCAAAAGTAACCCATAGGAGGTGCATTAGAAAATACAGTACTAAACCTAGAGAAATGCTGGGTAATTAAAGTCTGTGCCACTTAATAAATCTGAACTCTAACCCTTGGGTTTCAGGAAATGTATCTATCTGTGTATCCTATGTATACAGCTGAAGAACAGGCATGCCCACACAGGATCTGCAGCTTGCAGACTATGTGGTATGTGGGGTTGCTTGGAGAATCCCTCTTTTCTTCTCTTTTTATATGTTCTCTGTTTATCTGGTTTTAAAATTCTTCCTTAGGTAAAATTAAGAAAATATATCCCAACCCTATTTTCGCAAGCATTTAGAGCTTTAGATTGCCTTGCATGCCACTGCAGGCAGTTGCACATTACATTATATTCATTCATTCTGTAAAGAAATGACATTGACAGATTTCTTCACAAATCAATCACATTAATTGTAAGCCAGGTAAATAAAATAACTTTGGCTAAAATAAAGTAAAACAACCCATCAGAAATAATCCTTTGGAGTTTTAGTTTCCTTCAAAATTATTTTATATCTCACAACAAATTTACTTAAATTATCACATAAAATACTGCTTTGTAACCATACGTTTTTGAGAAACATTTACATTGTAGAAATCCACTGCTATCTCAGTCTGAAAATCATGCTAAAGAAAATTGACTTGATAGAGACCCAGGGAAATGATTTAAGTTCTTTATGTCAAGGTCAGAAACATCCCTCAAGCTTTGTTGGTGCATGTGTGTATGCAACTCAGTTTTTGTCCATAAGCATTTGCTTTTTTCATAGGAAGAAGAGCTTTGTCAACAACATTTCTGTTAATGTGAATTTTGATTAATTTCATATTTTGTTAAGAATACTCCCTGCCTTTACTTGCACACCAAGTCTTAAATGTCTTCTCTTGTGTTTAAGAGACAAATATATAGTAACTGTGTCTCTAGCTACTTAACAACTCATGTGTAATATATTTCTTGTTTCAACAATTCCCACCGCTCAGCTCACAGTTTCATCAATTTTTCAGGTGAAGTTTTGCTGATATGTGGTTAAGGGATTGAAAATGTTGAAATCCATTAAACTGTGCTTCTCTGCTACAAGCTTCCCTTCAAATAATTTACTTAGTGTTAGTACAACACCACACCACACAGTATGTCAAAAAACGGAGAAAGGAATTGCACTTCTGAAGACAAGTGCTCTTAAATTAGTTACCAGCTCAGACAGTTTTCCTGGTAATAACTTATCACTTTTATTAAGAACTACCTGTGTTAAATTCACCAGAAATGTTATTTTTGCATGGGGGACTGAAAACACATTGAACTTCTGTTTCTAAGACAAGAAGGTAAAATGTTGGTCAAAAATGGAATACTATTTTTTACTTAGTAAGAATTAAAAGATAATGTAAATAACTTTATAGGATTCAAATCGTGCTAAAGCAAGGTATGACAAAAGAGGAAATTGTGTCATGAAGCATATGGCCATGCTACCACTGGAGACAGAATGCTAGGCTGATCAGTTAGCCTGGCTTAGTTAGCCTGGCTATCAGTTAGCCAGGCAAGCACTTACTTGGAATTGAAATTCACTCTTGTTTTTTAATAGTACTTTTTAGAACTTAGCAAAGAAAGCTGCTTCCAAGCAAGTAAAGGACCCATCCTTCTTGGCAGTAAGTTCACTGGATCAAGTCTTAACATCCATTCTTATTTTAATTCAATCTCACTGAAGAAACTGAAGAAATAAATGAGACTTAACCTCCCAATGTTACCTTAAAAGTTAAGCCACATCATGATTGTAGCTTGAATCTCTCTGGAGTAAAATGGAGTCTTTCCATTTACTTTGTTATGCCCTACATGAGGCCCAAAGAGCTGTAGAAATTTGAATATCTGAGTAGGCCTTTATTTTGCAGCATACATGCACCTGCTGTAGAAACCTGAGTGGCTTCCACTTAAGAAGGCAGCAGTTCCTGGAAAACTATCAAATAACGCAAGACTTGAAAATCGGCCATTCATACTGTGCAGAATAAAGCCTGCAGGGGACAGAGAAATGCCTACAGAAAATATGCCAGGACCAAGTTTATACATGTGGCATGATGGAAGGGCTGAACATTCTTACACCTTGCAAACAGAAGGAAAGCAAAGGTCTGGCTTTGCCTCACAAAATTTCTAAACCTTGGTAAAAATTCTTGATACAAAGATTTCTTATAAAGAAGTGCATTACATGCCGTGTGCTCTTGTACTTTTAGTGTCTGTAAGGCCTCTGGTAAGGGAAAAAGACACAATGCTCTGTTTAAAAAATTGCTGAGAAGTAATTTAACAAAAAAACCCTTATTAAAATAGCCCCTGAACTATTCAGTATTGGAAATTTTTTTTCTTCCTCTCTTTCTTTCTTTCTTTTAATATAAAACAAGGTCTGAATGGCAGATGTGGTGTGTGGGCCTTAGCAATAGGATTAAAATCTTGCAGCAAGTTTGGGGAGGTTTTCAATTTCAGCGTGGGCACAGCTTCCCTTAGGCCTTCCTAAGGCTCCCCTAATGAGGTGATCCTTACCCACCTCGGCTGCCTGCTGCAGCACCACACGGGGCTCCCGCATCCTCAGAGAAAGGCCGCGCCGGAGCACAGATGGGGCCTGATGGATGCTAAAAGGGAGGCATTACCTGCTGAAGTCGCAGAGCAGCCACAATTATTACAGGGCTCTGGGTTCATTGTCAATTAGAGTGGCAGTTAAAGCGAGCAGCAGCTGTGACAGATGGCTGAGCTCCAGCCACGTTGTGGTAATGGGATCAGAGCCAACTCAAATCTTTTCTTCCCTCTTTAAAAAAAAAAAAAAAGCCCCCAAATCAACACATAGTTGTCAATTAGTCACAATGTATAAGGGGGAAGTATCATATCTACAAAGGCATCATTTATCTGTTCTCTATTAACCCTTACTTTCAGCTTTTTGAAGTCATGATTTTGTTTATTTATTACTTACTTCAAACATGTTTTAGCAGGATGTTCAGCCGAGAAGACAGTTTACATTAAATCTTTGTTCTGAGGGAACTTGTAAGATGCTTTACTCATAACTGAACCAATTTAACCCAGTTGTTAGCTTTTTAATTGCAGAAATTTCTTTTGTACAGAAATGTAAAGCACATTAAAATAAATCCAAGACTGAATCTATTGTCTCTGGTGAATCTGAACTCATCTATTACCTCTGGATTGTATTTACTCAAGTTAAAGACTGGAGTCACAGCATCCACCTCAGTCTCATGTAGACAAGTCCCCAGGAGGGTGTTTGAAGAACTTTCACTATTAATACTTCTGGTTTGGTGCACCAGACAGCTCTTCATTCTTCTTCAGGTTCAACCACTGTCAGTCTAAACCTGCCCTTGCATGTCCACAGGAAACACTTCAAACTCTGCTGAGTAATAGTAACTGCCCAAACAACAGAGTTCCACTCAACACAGATCATGTTTTCACAAAGTTCTTCACTGAATTAATCTCCCCATACAATTTAAGCCTTTGACCATGGCGTACAGCACTCCTAATCTGGATGGATGTGTTTTTGAGCCTCTTGCTGCCATGCTGCTGTAGCAGTGGCAATAGCAAAAATGTAGTTCTCTGGTTGTGCATAAGGAGGTGGGGAATAAACATCTGGGAATGATGGGATCGCATTAGAGGAAGTCCTCCTGTTTCACCAGCAGCGAGTTTGACAATACAAGTGCAGAAGAGCATAGAAATTGAGTGAACCAAGATTGTCTGATGATGAATACAATGTGTTGACTGGCAGTAGGTATAAATTGAAGTAAGAAACATATAGACTTCTCATCAGCTAGATCAATGATTCTTTGCAAAAGAAGAAACAAGAAGAAAAGAAAGAAAGGAGTGGGTTGCTTTTGACTTTAAACTAGTGCTCCTGTAAGAACTATGACAAGAGGCTTTGTCTTTCAAAATCCTAGCTGCCCACCGCAGATTTACAGTCAAAAGGCAAAACATTTTCAACTATCCAGCACAAAGGAAATTTCTTTTCATGGAAGGGGGAAGTTTGAGTAGTCTAAGTATAAACAAAAGTTAACAGGATGAGGGCATAAGAAATTAGAACAATCTGTAACAAACGAAAGACTATAAAATAACTTTTTACAGACTTTTGCTAAACACTAAGAAAGAGAAAGACTGGGGGGAAATGAAGGAGAAGAAGACCGAGAGGCATTATTAATTGCAACAATTTATATTATAATATGTCATAGGTCCATATCTAGAGTTAAAATTTAAGCAAGAGATGTGATTTGTTTTATATCTGTTTGGTTAAGGCTCCTAAAGGGGTGGAAAAACTGAAAGAAAACTTAATCTCTTGTTGCTAATAGTGTTTGCAATTGAGGATTGAGATAGTCTTAGGTCAATACAAAAGCAGAATGTTTTAATTGTTACTATTTATTTGAGCTCTGTAGTAATTAAAAGAAAACAACTAAATTTCTTCAAGCTGAATTCAACATTGGAAATTAAGCTTGATAAACAGGTTACTTAGTGTTTATGGTGCAAACGTTTGATTGACTTATTCAGCTTTATTTTTACTTATTCAGTAATTAAACAAGAACAAGTGGTTTCCCTGCTTATATTAAAGATTTTGTTTTTTGTATATAGGAAAAAATAAACAAAACTATCCTTTTGTTGCATATGCTATTTTTTGGAAGATGATAGGAAAAGAGAGCATTCTTCTCAAAATATTTTTAGAATTTGGATTGATCTGTCAAAACCATAACTATAGCTGGTAAGTGAAGAGAGAGAGAATACACAGAGAATATTATGTCTTTTTTTAAAAAAAAAAAAAAAAAACTTCTGCTTTTCTGCCCTCCTATGGACTATTCTACTCAACTGTGCCAACTATAACAAGCGACTGTTTTTTTTTGTTTTGTTTGTTTGTTTGTTTTATTTTTTTCTCCAAAACTCCAAAACGTATTTACAGCCCAGGTAGGCAGAAAAGATAGAGTAAATGAGGTAGAAGAGAATACCCTATTCTGATTTTGCAGATGGTTAACAGATATACAGGGAGAATAAAGGAAATATCCATATCCACATCAGTAATCTGGGAAAAGAAGCAATGTAATTCTTCTTGGTTCCATGCAAGCATCTTAATTATATAATTATATAATCAACTTTTGGATTTTGAAAGGCAAGTAGCTCAAGGTATAGTAGAAGAGATGCAAGTCCTTTATAGGTCAGTGATAGAGTATTTCCATTTTATATGGACATGGGCTCATGTCTTATCAATAATGCAATTTGAACAAAATGATGTGAACAAATATAACTTTCTGGTGAAAATAAATTATTTTAAAATGCAAAGAGAGTCCTTCCTTTCTATGATTCCCTACCTCCCAATAATAGCTACTGTTCTGCAGTTTATTGAAATAGTGAAAGGCAATTGAATAAATTATTTGAATAATATTGTTAAAACTGGCAACACATAATTTGATAAATATCATTTGAATTACTCTGAAAAACACTGAATTTGGAAACAGTGCTTTTGAATACTTTTTAAAGGATCAAAGAGGTTCTCCATTCACTAATCATTATCACTTCTGCAATTTCTGAAAGAACAGAAATTACGATCTATGCAAAGGTTAAAATCAGAATTAAGATGAAAATATACTTTCATCTTTTAAGCAGGTGAGTCACTTTGCACCTAAAAAACACTCTATTTGGCATTCTTCCTGAGTATAGTGGCATAGCTTTACACTAGATTTCAATTCTGCTAATACTTATTTGAGGCTGGGTCACATTGCTAATTTTTAAAAAACTATTCATCCAATTCAGTGAGTATTTTTTGTTGAGATGCAAAAAAGCTCATTCATTTAAAAATATTCTCAAAAAAACAACAACAAAAAAGTTCCCACAAACTTTGAGAAGTAGCCCCTCTCTCTGACACTAGAGTTATTGTTTCCACTATCAATAGATAACGATAATTTAGTAGCTAAGTAGCTAAGATGATATGCAAATGAATAACCATGGTCTGCAGCAGGATGAAAAGATAAGGTAGCTCTTTTACAAGGCCACCTTGTAGCTCTTTATTAACTTGCAGCCTCTGCAGTATCTTGTATATTGTTGACATTCCTGAGCTTGGGCTAACAGTAACATGCATACAATCCGCCCATCACACCCTTCACTAAGTCAGTCAACTCTATTCATGTGTTACACACCTGTGTATATTTACAGTCCATTTAGATGTGGTGTGAGAAATATTAGCTTTCAAGGCGGACTCAGTAAAGATGTTTCTGTCCTATCCCTCCCCCACCCCCATTTTGGGGCTTTGCACATGTTAAAAGAAAAGCTGGAAAGTCACAAATCCTACATCTTGCACATTCTTAGGTTTGAGGCTGTCACAATATTGTAGCACTTGCTCTTCATCATCAAGTCCATCAAAGGAAACCTTACTCTGGACAGTATTTGGTTGTTTCTTGCAGCTATATCAATTGATCTACAGAGAGACAGAGCTTTTTCCTCTTGTATCAAAGAAAGATGATCATACATGTAATATAATCAAGGAGCTTTTTCCTCTTGTATCAAAGATGATCATACATGTAATATAATCAACATTATAAATGTTCAGCTACATAGAAGGATACTGGTTCCTTAGGGAGATAAGACTTTTAATAATTTTATTTTACTAAATTGCATCAGAAACCATCATTTAAGGAAGTCATAGATTTTTTTAATAACAGTAAGCATTTTAATACCTTGTGCCATTTTTTTACAGTCAGCTTGAATGTCTATATCTGGTTGTGGAAAATGAAATGTGCTGTATTTACCTTTGTGCATTCAAATTCTTATATATTTGGAGAACTTGTAGTACCTTACTATTTATAATCTGCTGCAGGCTGCAGTATACACAAAACACTCATATTCCTAAATGCCTGTACTCTGCATGTAGACGTGATGGTATTGGAAGGATTTATGCATAAATAGTCAAACACAGACATTTTGACAATGACAGTCTTTTTCTTTGACACAATAGTTAAAATCATGCAAAAATATAAAAATATAAATTCACTGATATTAAATGAATGCTTTTCAGAAAAAAAGAACAGTAAACAAACACTAAATAATTTCTTCTGAGTTTCTGACTAAAATGCATCCACACCTGTAGATTTTAGAGAAGAGTGGTTTTCCAGACAATCTCAAGGGAGAAACATGTTTCAATCTTTCTTTGTAGAGACCACTTTTTTCCTGCCAGTGAAATGATGAAAATGAACTCAAAGAAACAGTTTGGAAAAGATTAATTTTCCCATTGCAAAATTGTAATATTACCATAAGGCTGCAGAAAGCCAAAAAAATGAAATGTTCATTAAAGATTACAGAGCACTAATAACTTCACAAATAGAGTCTGTGTGCCAGTTCTGAACAAATGTGAGGTTACTGGATATTATTTTTTAGCTATCTGTAAGTGAGATATTGTAATATTTCAGTTACTGGAAAGTTTTGAAATATTTGTGTTGCCTTAGGCTAACTAAAAACAAAAAATGTGCGATATGGTCAAATTTTCAGACTCAATCTAACTGTAAGAGTATGCCATCCTCTTTCATAAGAGGATACCATTTTCTTTCATAATCATCAGTGTCAGTTCAGTATATTTTTATGAAATAAATAGTGAATTTCTAGTTACATAGCTTGGAATCTGCCTGATAACTTTTAATAGTTTTTAATGAGATGGAACTGTATTTAAAGCAGTTTTGTTACAATTTTCCACATACTGACAGTTGCTATAAAGAAAGAAATAGCTCAGAACTATTTCTTACAATCATAAATAAATTAAACAGTCACACACTGGAAGGTACCATAGAATTAAGCATCTTTTAAAGTCTATAGTCTGTAAAGTCTGCAAATGGTAATTTTGAGTTCTATGCAAATACAGCTGCATAATTGATTGGTTCCGTTAATTGCAATGTACAAAGTTGACATCCTGGAGGACAACTGGTCATCTCATTTTATATTTATGAAGTGAGCATATACATTTCAGTTAGTCACCTGAGAAGTCATTTACAGGCAATGGATATGGGACACAGTTCAACTCATCAGGTATAGGTGTCTGCTTTAGGACAGGGCATATCATGTCTTGTGCTCCATCTTCAGATCATCCTCAGATCATCTTCAGATCATATCATATCATCATATTCAGATCATATCTTCAGATCATGCAAGCTCACTGTTCTCTTGCCAACTGGGATCATAAATTCTAATTTATCTCAATGCTAGATGTATCCATTAGTCTCACAGTTAAGTAAGTTTGCAAAACAAAGGAGGGAAAAGAAAATCACTGAAAATCATGTAGTTAAACTGTCAGGAAATGTAAACAGCTCCAAGCATGTGATATGGTAAAATGAAAGAAAATAATGATACAATCCACTATGGGCTTGCTCCAGCAAGATTGAATTTAACAGGAGTTATTGACATTTGCAGAAAGATCAAGCCTCCTAAAATGACCTAATTGATAATATTCAGAGAAATGGTGAAAGAACACCTGCGTATATTTTAAGAATGTCCTTGATAAAAATTCAAGGGAAAATGATGTGTAACAATTTAAGATAAGTTACTCATTTCCCGCCAGGCAATTCTGAAGTATTAGTCTAAGAAAATCTGTATCAGGTCAGAGCAAATGTCCTCAAACACTGTCTCACAGAGGGACTGAAGGCAGGGGAAGAGAATAAGATCAGAGCAAGCCTGTAACAACAGTTCTGCACTGATGTGGGAAGCAGAGACCACTTGAACTGAGATTTGTGGTTATTTTTAATAATTTTGGATAGTTTTTACTTCTATTATTTTATGCAGGTATTTTTGATCCCTTTTAGACTTTTAGCAGCAAATTTGTTTCATTTTTTTGAGTCAAAGGAACCAGTGCTTCGAAAAATACTTATAGTTGTAGCCACACTCTAGACTTGTTCTCTGCTTTGCTATACTATTGTGTTCCTAATAATTTATAACATTGGGAACATTTTCTTTTTGACTATTGTTGAGCAATGAGCTGATATTTTCATCAGATGATTTAAAGTATACATTCACATACATATTATGCAAATATTTACCCCAAGATTGGTTCATGATATGATGCCTGTTTTTGATGCCTGAAAGGCCTTTCTCAAACATCTATTTTAAACCTGGTTTTCCTCCTTAGCCAAAGAAGAAAACTAAATACTTCTATAAAGTAATCCATAGTAGAGACCAAACATCACCTCTTTCTATTGATTGCAGGAGGACTCCAGATTAGAAGCTTAATTTAGCTGATATCTAAAACCTCATAATATGAAAACCACACTAATCCTTGGTGCATTGATGCATGAGGATCCCTTGGTTTGTTTGATCAGAAGTGCCTCGCACACAGGTCTTCTTCAGATTTATAATTAATGAATTTATATTAATTTTAATATATAATAATTCATATAACATATAGTAATATATAACAATAGATTATATATATCGTAATTTATAATCAGTCCAAGAGAAAGAATAAGCCCAAAGTCCTCAGTGAGTCTTTGTGTAATTTACCTGCAACCATACATTTGCAGGATTCAGCTCCCTCTCTCCACCTTATTTGAAGGAATTCTAAACCACCTCCATCCCTGTTAGTATTGTTAGTATTTAAAACACTTTCTCTGAGAAAGTTAATATAATTTCCTTTGGCTTGTTGACTGGCCTTATCCATGCTTTTCCGTACCAGATATTGTTCTTAATGTTTGAATATTCCTATTTAAATCAGTGAAGGTAAAGGAGGCGGAATGTGTATGTAGATGACAGCTTGTTGCATATTATATGTGCTGTCATGCTGGCTCCTTATACTTATTCTAATTTCACAAAGAAATTATGAGTGCATTTTAGTGGAAAATCCCCTGCAGGAGTGAGTTTTGCCTCTTAATTAAAGTATTCTTTATAAAAATAAGCAGTTCTCTTGGTATTATGTATCACCTGTACAAGGACATGGTATAATACATCACCCCTATTAAGTTTCAACCTAGTATAGATACTTAGGCACCTCTGATTAGTACTTCAAAGATGTGTCAGGGTGCATTTGAACTCAGTTCATTTTGTTGCACTTTGAAGTACTTACAACAGCAGTGATAACAAGGACTGAAAATGAGCTGCCTGGAATCCATGCAGAGATCATATTTCCTTGCTAGGCATCAGTTTTTGAAATTATATAAAATGTAGAAATATGTGCCTCTTGATGAAAGATTTTTATTATTTGTCAATTACTAGATGAAATTACTTTTGTTCCATAAACTGTAATTTATGATCGAATGGCTATTTCGGGTGAGAAGCCACCATTTCTCAAGAGATGTCAAGAAAACAACTAACAAAATGTGGTAATTTTGCAACAATGTCATCAAAAGGCACGTGCTTTTGTAAGTTACCTCAGGTAGGAAGAACCAGCCATAACAAAAGCAGAGTGCCACAGTTTGGCCATGGATTGTGAAACCCCCTGGAATAACTCTCAGATAAATTGGGTTCTTCAGCATATGCAAGGCTGGGGCTATGCAGCTTGCAATAAAACAGATTGTTCCACTCCTAAGGGCAGTGAGAAACTCTTACGGTCTTACCCAAAACCAGATCCACAGATCCTGTGACACAATAAACAATTACAGAAGACTTAGGAAGGGATGATTTAACATTCTCAGTGTTTTCTGTGACTGTTGTTATCCTTCAGTTCACTTTCATTCTGGAGAAGGGCAGAAGAAAAGGCTGAGTGTCCTTTTCCTATCTTCCACATGTAGTTTCTCTTTTCAGGAACACATATTCCTCTAGGGACATGACAATTCTGCTTCGTCCTTCAAGGGATTGCATAAGGGCTTGAGCAAGGCTCCCTCTTTTTTCCTCCAGGAAAAAAACTTGTTGTCTTTTTCAAAATAATAAGCAGGGTTTGGGGTGCTTTCTGATCCCATAGACAAGTTACAGAGTGAAAGAGCAATGACTGCAGGGGATGGCATAAATCTTGGTGCAAAGAATGTCTCGAGACTGCATGTGCACTCCCTTCCTGTCTTCCTATTTTTCAGTCCTTAGCCTCAGTTCTCACAAGCCCCAGTGTTGTCGTCCTGCTTGAAAGCTTGACAGCAATGTTCCTATTAGAGAGAGAGAAAAATTGCCAAACTCTTTGAAGCAAATTGACAATACCTCGGACTGAGCTTATTCTTACTCTTCCTTATTGTCTCTGAAAGAAAAATAGGGATATGAATCAATCCAAGTTGTTCCCAGGATACCCGCAAGGGGAGGTCACTCAGCCTGATTTAAAACCCTGCTTTAACAACAGCAAAGTTAAATTATTGGCCACATGCTTATTCCAGGCAGGAAGAAAAACATCAGAGATGGAAGTTAGGTGTCTGGGTCACTAGCATAATACAGGGATGGAAAGATCCCCGCAACTGTAGCTATCTATCTATAATGTGTGACTAGCTGATGATCTTCAGGTTTTGGAAGCACCTTCGATGAATAAGTGAAAATCTGTCTGTTTATGCAGTTTAAACAAAATTCAGAATATACACAAGTAAGGAATTTTCTATCTATGTTTATTTGATGACACAGCTCAACGTGCTGTAGTAAAAAGGATAGCCATTCATTTTATAATCTACCCATTTAGCCTACATTACATCAAAGATCTATTCATACAGAATTGGGGTGGAAGAGGAATAGCAATAGTTATGTTTCAGAACAGGTGAAAAGACTTGCTACACATGTACTATATCAAACACAGCAAAAACCTACCTCAGTTGGAGCCTCTTAGGGTTACTGTCAAATAAATAATATCCAACAAGAGAGATTTCATTTATAAGAAAAGGATATTTTCATATGTGTGTTTTGTGGCCCCTAGATCCTTAACAAATTCATCAATAGAATGAGGAATATTCAGTTGCATTTTATCCAGATGAGTTAGCTCATATTAATTTTCAGTTTTGCTGCTCAAACCATGAGGAGATTGTATTATCTTTATAATTAATAACTGCTCCAGTGATTTCACTGTTTGGGATACTAATCTTGCTTTGGAACTTTTTGATTAAAATCCCAACTCTACCCTGGAACCTTTATATTTGTTTAAAATAGTAACAGTATTATTGCAAATTCATGGATGCTATTAGAATGCAACACAGATTAAAGTTTTCTTAAGTCGTTGTCCCATGAGATATGGTTGACTTTTCCTCGAGAAGTTTTTAGTGGAGAATAAAATCATGTCTACCAAAAGGCATTTTCATTCCTAAGATATCTTTTCTGGTCTTATTAGCATGAGTTAGCTTAGAAGAATTAGCTTCAGTTTCCTACCCAGACCCACTTTCACCAGTTGAATGCAAGTGCTTAAATAATTTCCCAGCCTGGTCTACTGTTTCTAAAGTTAATTGTAATACACCTTCAGTCTCAACACTAGCTTCTTGGTTTGTTAAAAAAAAAAAAAAAACACCCTTTAACTCCACAGACAAAAAAGTTCAAGACTGTAGAGAGCACATGGCCTTAACACAAAGTCAGTCCTTATTATCTCATCGATGAAATTGAATTAGAAACATTTTCTGCTTGCTGCTTTAAGTGCACCTGTCTGTAGGCATAATATCAGATACTGCAAACTTGCATAGTGAATTTGACAATAATTAGATATCTGCTCTTGAAGAAATACTTTTGTAAGCAGACATGAGAGGTTCTGACTGCTGCCAGTTGGAGTCATGTGTCTCCTCTAAGCTACTAAGGCGTGTTTTGAACTGAGACAGTGGTTGTCTTAGCACAGTGTTGTCTTAGGCAACATAATAATATAAAGGTGCGGGATCTTTCACTAAATTTTTGTATTAGCATCCAAAATATATTTATGAACATGTTAGCAGAAAGTCCATTCAAGATTTCCACAATCCATGACATCTTTAAAACATTTGCTCCTTTTGCTTCTTTTCATCCATTTCATCCAAAACCATTCTGTTTTTCAGTATGTTTGAAACCAAATCATGTCTGCAAGTTAAAGAAACAATCCTTCTAAGAACATGCTTTCATCTGAATTCAGGCATATGAAATATTAAGAACGCTCAAATTTTCCGGATGAATACTCTACCTTCTCCAATATCAAGCCTCCAGCCATAGCCAGTAAAGATAACTCATAGGAAGAGAAAAATAGTCTTGAGAACTGAAATGAAAGTCTCAGTTTGGCTGTGAATAAAAGGCATAACCTATTCTTGGTTCTGGTTCTTTTTCTTGCTGCATTTGCTTGGGGCAAGATTTAGCCTTGATTAAAAAACAAACAAACAAACAAACGGCTTTTTAAATTCATTGTCTCAATGTACTCCCCTGTTTTTTAAAGATTCACAGGGATCAGCCACAAACATGAGTCCTACAGTCACCTTTCTGCCCCAGCCAAAATAATTCACTAATAGTGGTGGGATGGGACGGGATGGGGGAAAGTCTTTGGCAAAAATCCATAAAGGATCCTAGAAACTGCCTCTGTAGCAAGAAAATCCATAAAGGATCCTGGAAACTGCCTCTCTAGCCGTGTTGCTCCACAGCCTATGTTGTCTGCCATCTTTCCTGTTGTTTTAATATAACCTTTACTTCCCCATGCATAGCTGTCCTTTTCTAACTACACGTTCTTCCTGCTTGCATGCCTGGGTGCTACTAAAGAGCTTTAGGAATATGAGAAAAAAACAATAGGTGAAGTACGGAATATTCTTAACACAAATAAAAAATATATATATTGTTTATACCTTGGAAAAGGACTGTGATTCAGAACTATGGGAAGCTAGGAACAGCTTGTGTTAAAGATCCATTGATGCTGTTAAAGAATTTCTATTGTACAGTAATGTATTGCATCTTGCTTACATTTTTTTTTTTGCAGCTATACTTAGAGCAAAATTGGCTAATGCTATTAACTGTGATTCTGAAATATCTTTTGGCTATAGCTATAGCTAATTTAGAGCTATGAATGTGTGTAAATTGTCCATATCTCTTTTTGCCAAAACACCACTTTACCCTTACCTATGAAATACCTTCAGCATACTACTGTGCAATTGTTTATATCAGCTAGATTCTCTGCAGCTTTTAGTCTCTCTTGGTTAAGATTTTTTTCATAATTAAGAATAAACTAACCTCCACAAAATATTGAAAATAAATTCTAATAATTGGTAAAAGATCATCGATGGATGATCTGGTAACTGGATACTGGCAAAAATCAGATTAATTTACATTCATAAAATGGAAACCATTTATAATAGTCTAGTCCATACACAGTTTGTTTAAATGAGATAAGATTCTGGGCAAACATATATAAAATATATAAGATCTTCCATTATCTGGTGTATATATGTTACTAGATACCACAGAAATATCTTGATCACATCTCTTGCACTGATTGAGGAGGAATATGCTATCTGGCTGTATAACCATCATCTGTCTTCTTGCTTACTGATATCTTATTCATGAGGTTCATATCATATATGCAGAAAAATAACAACCGGTCTTTGTTGTGTGAATGCATAACTTCAGTTGGATTTAATACTATGTATATTTAACGAAGAGATAATATTGCCTGCCATAGAGATCTAAATCCTTAACAGCATTAAAATTCACCAGGTAGGAATGATGTGCAGATTTGGGCCCCAGATAGTAGTTATTGTACTCTGTGTCTGGTAAAATGTAAGCCTTGCTCCTGTTTCCACCCTTTCTCCTGAAGATATTCCAGTTTGCTTTGGTGTTAATTTGTGGAGAATCAGACCTGTAGTCACCGATTAATGTACTTTCATTTGTACATTACCTCTTAATTTCAATCTTTTTACTTTAGTACAATATGCAGCTTTATCCATAAGCTGTTTGTACTGTTCTGTTCTTCATGCACATTTAAAACTCAATAAAATATATTCCACTTGCAAAAAAAGAAAAAAAAAAAAAAGAAAGAAAGAAAGAAAGAAAAAGTATAAGAAAGTCTGTTATGTTTGTACTTTTAATTTAACATTGATTGGGATATTGGCCAATATAATATAGGCAGTTTTCTGTGCGCAGGAAAACCCAATTAGGACTTGTTCTTAGTTTGATTATCAGTCAGAAACATGCATACCGAAATATTCATTAGAGACCTACTGAGAGCTGTGATAAAACAGCAGACAGCTGAATTATAGAGTCTGTCAGTATCCCCACTACAATTTTACATTTTCTTAATAAAGAACAAGTAACGAAATATCTAAGATGTAATTTGGTGTCCACTGGAACTGCACTTCATTATGGCAGATATTGTTCTGACTCTCTTCAGGAGGTTGGTGAGTGTTTCATGACATGATACTGCACACAAATGATAAATCACTAGGCTAAATGTTGCACTAGCTTCCATGCACAGAGAGGCAATATAAATGCTAGTCGGCGATTGCCTCTCTGTTTCAGTCTAAAGCTAGTGATTTGGGGACTGGAAACATAAGACAGATTCTGAAAGGCTGGATTGAAAATGATGTTAATTTTTAAGAATGATGATTCCAGCTCACTCATCCAGATTAAACATTGGTTCTATTCAGAAGCCAGACAGAAAGGAAACAAAAATAATTATGTATTGGTTTTATGAGTAGAACTTGTGTAAACTATTTCAGTTAACATTAGATGGCTGTTCTAGTTTATTGGCCCTCTGCTTTGGGCCTTACCTTCTATTAACCACCCCCACACAGTTCGAAACGGTAATACAGCTTTCACTAGAATTGAGAAGGACAGATGCACAGAACTGTGATATCAGTCAGCTAACTAGATCAAAGTCTCTCAAACAGTTTATTTAAAAAGCAGTTGGGAAATCTGGTTCCAATAATCACTTCAATGTGTTTTCCTTTCAAACAGAAAAAAATATAATTTGTAAATGAAAAAACGGCATTTGATCTCATAATTGAACGTGGTATTTTAGTAACAAAGTTGTTAAATATCTGTTGTCTTCCATCTAAAACTAAATTTATTAAATAAATATTCAGAATCTGGTAAGGATGGATGATAAAGGTCCAGTTGATAAACACAACACATTGAATCTTCAGCTAAATTGAATCTTCACCCAAAACTCAGCAAAAATCACAGCAGTGTTTATTCTTTATGTTGTGATTGAATTTTGTTTTGACTAAGATTCCTTAGCAGGCTTTTTTTTAAAAAGCATGTACTGCATCAGCAACCCTAAAATAAGTACATGTTAAATCATGTTACTAAACAAAACTGTTGAAAGATCAAATTCCCAAGGCCATTCTGGTGGTGTGTGTGTATTCAACAATTTTATAGTATTCTCTGATGAAGGATTAAAACCAGTTTGCCATATGAAAATAAAACTGAGATGCATGCATAAGTGAAGTATTTTAAAACATGCACAGTCCTAAAACAGAATCACAGAGCAGGATGCTATAATATAAGTATTCCCTTTTCAGTATTGTCATCATTTTCTATTTGAGAAGTGTATTTGTAGCTATATGAATATAGTTATATAGTTATGGCAGTGTTGTCTAAGATGCCTGTCTAGCCCACCTTACCTCAGTGGCTGAAAGTCTCACATCCTGTCTCCCTGTTGTATAATAAAATACTGCTTTCTCTTATTTAACAAAGAACAAATGCACAAAGACTCTGTAGAGGTATAGATTGGCAGGTACAGGCAGATATCAGTTTGGTCTTCCCATGCTAATATTGGAGTTGGAAAAAGGCACTAGAGTAGGTGTTTGCATCTAAATTTTAGGCTGAAGAACATTTCTAGCTGCATGCTGCACCAGAGCTAAGGCATACTGCTGAATGTCCCTCATTGCGGAGGATGTGGCTGAAGCGACAGGTCAGATCTTTGCTTTTACTTGGATATTTCTAACTCCATTTTGCCTGGACTGTAGTTAGTTCATCTGGCTGAGAAACTAGAGACCAAGCTAAAAATTAACCCAGTAAAGAAAAATCATCAGTTTTCCATTAGACAGACTCCCTTCCTGAGCTCACAGCGCAGCCCCATGTACCTCACACTGGCAGGAAGCAGCTAATGGTGACCTGCACCCATGGCAAGGTGGGGAAGGCTGGATTACGTCTTTTGGGTCATTTGAATGTGAAAAGACAAGGAAGCTCACTCCAGCTATGTTCACATGGACTAGTACTGGCCTAATGCCCAAAGGTAGAGCGCTGGGGTGAGGCGCTTAAGCCTTGTATGCTCCATGTAAAGCTCCCCACTGCGCTCAGTGATCTGCACTGCACCTTGTTCACATGTGCGTATTGGGAGGTATCCTGATGGAGTCACCATATGGAGCTGGATACGGTTTCACTTAAGCAAAGTACTTTCAACATGCATTTAAAATTAAATGTGACCAAGATGTTCTTCTGAAGAAAGAGAGTCTTAACTCTGTGCACAACAGCTCTGCTGAAACAAGATATCCAACCTTATTTCAAAGTTCAATGAAGTAGTAAAGTGAGAAAAAGATTCACTGATTTCTTTGACTTTTTAAAACAACTCAGTTTCCCAGTGCACAGGCCTATTTTTAGAGCTCAGAAAACAGCATATTGTCAATAAGTTATGAAATGAACTCTTTCTGGTTTATTAATTGTGAATCTACTCTTTTTTTTTTTTTTGAATATATTTGATCCTTGTAAGTATTAATTAATGGCATAAGAGAATCATTCCCAGGATGCACATTTAAACATAGGCCAAGTAGGACTTGAATGGGACCACCATTATGGTACTACCTCTAGTAGAATCTGAAGTTACCATCTCAAAATGGGGTCTGATGAGTGGAATCCCATATCATCTGAAAGGATGTTTGCAAACACTGTTGCTTACATAATCAGACAGTTCTAGTTTCTCATATTTTAACATTATTCAATTCCTATGGCCATTTATTTTCATTTTAAGGAACTATGCACTTTTATGGAACCATAAAGACACATATACATGTATAGTAATACTGCATTATATACTTTTTCCATCTGAATTTCATTCTGAAAAAAACAACAAAGCTACAGCTGAATACCACATGAAAAATATATAGCCTTGCAAGCACTATTTATATATCAAAATTCTTTATTAAAATCATGGGAGCACACTGCTGAGCAAAAACATCTGTCATTTCCCCTCTTTTTTCTGTTTAAACAGCAACACCCACATTTTGAATGGCTGAGGAACTTATTTAAGTTATTCTGAGCATATGGAAAGTCCCTATATCTTCTACATGTGAAGACAGATAGCACTGTAACTCTGAGAAGAAAACTCCCAAAACACTGGACATGAAGGGAGAAAGACTGAAAGAAAACAAAATCAGTATACGCCAGCAATATACTTAATATGGTAAGTTTGGTGATTCGTGCTCAGTGCAGTTCTAAGAATTGACCTTTTCCCCTCTGTCATTACTGAAGACAGGGAGGGTGACCCATCTTTCTCAAAAGAGATATTTATGCTTTGCTGACAATGTTGTTTTTCATGTTTAAAAATAAAAATGTTCCTTATAATAGACATGTAATTAAATTATTCTAACTGTAGAAGATCCAATCTCAGTATGTGAAATACTGGAGGAGAAAAAAAAAGAGATAGTCTCTGCCCTGAATAGTTTACAATCTATTCCATAAATCTGTCATTCAGAATATTTTTTTTTAAAACTGGCCAAACTTTTTATTCTTGTCTGAGCCTGTTTTTACTTATGCTGATTTATATATTGATATTAACCCTCCAGTCTCAGTGGTGTTAGTCCTGATTTATAGCAATGCACCTGTAAAGGTACATCCTCAGGTCAAATGACTGCTCGAATGAGTCAGATTACTCATATGAGTAAAAGCTGAACTCCAGGATGATGAGCATGGACGAGCCAATCCCAGTCTCCTCCAAATCAGGAGGAATTATGCGATAACATAACATTAATAAGGACTGTAGGCTGGGGTTTGCCTGGTCTCCAGATAGTCTCTTAACAGGTAGACAGGTTAGGTCACCAAGTCTCTGGTACTGTATAGTTTTTTCTCATGATTTTTAAGGGGAAATGTTCTTATCTTCAGCAGCTGCATAATTCTTGATCAGACATTACATGACACTTCTTTTTCCAGAACAGAGCTAATGACTCTGTTCTGGCCTCCTGCCATGTATGCGTTTATATGCTGCTTCAGCCACGGCTTGTCTGAGGAATGAGAAAGATACTGTGCATATAACATACAGTAAATTTCCCACAGGGAAATGTTTTGCATTAATGTGCTGCTAGGCCAGCTTTATACTGGCAAAAAATTCTTCTCACCATCTTTTTCTCAACTGTGTACACATTTTCTCTTCTATACTTTCCTCTTCTTGAATGCTAATTGCATAACTAATGCCACATTTTTTGAAGTTGTGGAGGTCTCCATAGGAGCTAAAATCAAACCAGGACACTTGCAGAGATCTAGGTTGTTCACTGAAGTAACTTGGTCCATTGATGAAGCAGTATAACTTTCCTAGTTTTGTGTTTTTAATTTACAGGAAATCTACCAGGACTATATGCGAACCTAACTGTGAGGTTTAAGGTCTTGTTAAATCAGATTGCAAACTAAATGGCCAGCCATTTATAGCCACTCATAGCTTAATAAGACTTTGACACAACTCAGTAATTTTAACATTAAAAAAAATGGAACTTGTACAGCGAGGGACATCCTACTACTATATCCTATTTAAATACAGACACGCTTTGTTTTACCTTATATCAAATAGGGGAGGATTTAAGGAAAAGTAGGAAAGCTGATACCTAATCTAAAACAAAAGCCTCCAAAATCTATGCATATGTTGCTCCTTCAGCAACTAGATTTTACTATTTTCCACTTCCCATGCAGTTGTCACTGTCCAACTTCCTCTCTGCAGATGACCACCTTGCTGTGGTGCTGGAAGCAGAAGCAAGAGGCTGGGGACACGCAAACTGCAGGGACAGGAGACACACAAAAAGAGAGGCATTAAAAGCAGAAGGAGGAAAAATCAGATGAGAAGGAAGAAAAGGTAGAAGCTGCTATTAGGGTAAAAGGTAAGAGTTAGAAGATAAGGAATATTTAAAAGTATTTCTCTGTCCTGATTCCGTTAAGAAGGATCGCAGGAGACTGATGGCTGCTTTTTCACCTATAGTAGACCTCTGTAGCTCCATGAACCATTAATACTGTATATTTTACAATGATGGCAAATCCCAATTAAATTTCTCCTTAGTGGGAAATCCTAAGAAACGCTCATTCACCTCTTGATTTCCAAAGGAAAGGAGTCATTTCCTCTAGATTCGGGATAAACAAACATCACTGTTACTGTTGTGATAACATAAATGGAAGAAGTATGTAAAGGAGCAAGTCACTGTATCTTAAAATGCAAAGATGTGACATGATCCTATATCCTTCTATATTCAATTAAATAGTGTATTCGATGGCTAAAGAATCTTTCAGACTTAAAAATCTAAATTACATGAGAAAAAGATTTTTTGAAATCTCTCTTTGAAAAGTTGTCAAATATTTATATGATTTGCAATTACAGAATCCTACTTTCTAATTTTTTATTTTATCTTTAGGGAA
>NW_010589794.1:219120-253679 GCF_000705375.1 Tinamus guttatus
CAAATATAAGATGAGAAGAGAAAGGATTATGAAGAATAAGTTAAGCGATAGAGGTGGTGAGGGTTTGTAAACTTGGAGGTTCAACAAGAGTATTTTTCAAAGTAATTCAATTAATGATATTTTTAACTCCCTCCTCTAACAAACAAACAAACAAAGAAAGAGTCCATGGAAATAAACTTCTATATTCAATTAAATAGTGTATTCTTTAAGGGCCACAAAGTATTCTTCAAATATAAAGGGTTTAATTTTATGGAGAGGAGGCTTCCCAAAGCCTGTTTATTTATCTATCAATGCAGGGCATTTTTGTGATCAGATAACAGTTAATCTCACTTTGTTTCTTGCTCCATCCTTTGCCCATATTAGGGTTTATTTTTAAGTATTTTTAATTTATTCTTTTGCTAAAAAGAGCTAGGAAATATTCCATCGGGACCAAGATTGGTCTTTTGGGCTTCCATTCTGCAAACTCGCATGCACATGCTGAACAGGCCTATTCACACGATTAAGTTAAGCATGCAAATAAGTCTTTTCACTTGCAGTTTGGACATTACTAATGTTTGGAAGAACTAAAAAGTTACTTTTCTTCCTGAAACCTTTGGTGTAATAAATCCACTGTTTCCATTGCTTATAAATGAAAGATTTTGCTTCATGAGCAGAAAATACTCTAAGTAAGTTCTTTCTTTGTGTGTGTGTGGGTTTTTTTATCCTAAATATTAGAGAAAGTATTTACAAAGGATCTTTGTCCCTATGCAAGTTAGCTGCAGTAAAAATTTCATTAGGTTGTTTACTGGCCATGACTCTTCTTTCTAGATGAGTCCGGAAAATACAGACCATCCTCAAGGAAATGTATTAACCAAAAAAAAAAAAAATTGAATAGAATAATGAAAAAATATATTCTACCAAGGTGACATTGTTCAAAATTATTTGGTCAAAATGAATATCCTTTCAGGAACAGACTGTTTTTTTCAGACATCATGTAATATATTTAAAAAAGGGACAAAAAAGAAAGAAAAAAAATGAAAGAATTTCCTTGCTTTTATATCTCATGCTACTTGTTCCTTTCTTATATCCTTGCTCACAGATCACTTCTTTTCTAAAAATGACTCACATCTCGTTTCCTCACTTTGAAACCTACTGAGATGTACATATTACATTTCTTGAATTGCATGTGCACTCTGCTTCCTAATCCCACTAAAATAGGAGGATTTATACTAGCATTCCAAACCTCTAAACAATTTCAATACCTGTATTTTACCTAAATAAACAAGGTTGTCAGGGGAATACTTTTTTCCTTCACTTTTCAGGAAATATGGAATTCCTTTCTTTCAGCTAATGGGCTAGTAAATATTGGAATGGTAAAATACTGGGATTTAATATGGCATTGCTTCTTGAGAAAAAGTTGAGCATCAGGGATGGAATAGATAAGATATTCTCCCTGGTTCTTCTACTGGGTATGAGGTTGATTTGGTCACTGTGGGACTGAACTTACCACTGCTCATCTGGAGCTTGGCAGGGTGCAACATAAGGCAGAGAGCGGGAGTCATAAAACTAAGCTCTCCATACCCTCAGATGAAAGTCCAGGGAGACACCATGGACTTAAATGTGTCCCATCACTGATAAACTCAGCTGTGGGATGTGAATACTGGATTCCTCTCTCTGAGCAAGACGCCTAGGGCATTGGCCTTTCCTTCTCTCTCCTGGTGGAAAAAACGTTTTCAGAGACTTCTGGGAAAAGTTCCATAGCCTATGGAATATGATGCCTTTGTGAATAGTTTCCCTTCAGGCGTTTCTGGAGAAAATAATCCTACACAGTTTTCCAAACTTCCAGAGTGCTTTACTTGATGACTTGAAAGGTGTCAGTGCTGACAGTATTCCTCCATTCACTTAAACTCAGCTACTGACCAAGACCTAAAATAAACCTTTAGGATACAATTACAGCCCTGCTTATATGAAATTGCTAAGTGGAGTCAAGGTAGATTTATTAAAAAATGACTTGCAAGACTTTGCTTCCTGAGACTTGCTCGGTACTGTTCAATACTCTTCAATGAATATAAAAGAAAGCCCAAGTGATGTGGAGAGTCAGAAGTAGTTATTGATTGGGAAGGAAAACTAATTCTATGTAGAAAGCATTACCTTGGCTTCCATATGGATTATTTTTTCCCAAGCTCTTACAGCCCAACAGGTAGTTCTCTATAAAAAGCTTTTAAGAAAGGTGCGTGGTTTGAATTTCCTGATCACTATGAGGCAGGTGCAAACAGCGGCTTTGCCTGGTTCACCTCAGGGTAAATAAGCATTCT
The DNA here is from genome assembly GCF_000705375.1 of Tinamus guttatus. Next base: position 221,415 of record NW_010589794.1, read on the forward strand.
AGATCTGTGCCACGTGCTCTAGGTGTCCCTACTCGAGCAGGGACGTTGGACTAGTTGGTCTCTGGAGGCCCCTTCCAACCTCAACTATTCTGTGATTCTGTGTGAGATTCTGTGATCTGACTTGTTTATTTGACTGTGAATAATAATAGACAACTAAAGAGTCTCCAATTAGGGTGCCAAAGCTTCCAAAAACAGTCTTTTTGAAAGACCAGGAGACCTTTTCAAATTTACTGTTTGAATACCTTAATTGATGCATTTGTTAAAATGTGTCTTCTTATATGTAGTTTTCATATCATAACTTTAAGGCCACACACCACTCACTAAGAAAAAGACTGAGATGCTTCTATGATTTGCTGGCTTTTAATCTAACTAACATGAGTAAGTAAAAATCCCTAATAAATATAGGAAGATCCTCTCTTCACATTTTTTATTGTATCATATACATTGATATTAAAATATACTTTGTATTTTTATCATGTTTTTATAGATATGCTTTATCGTAAATCAATATCAATTTATAGTCTTTTAATGCTAGATTTCTTTGGCTGCAGATATATATGTTTGTATGAATGTGTCTGTTCTGCAGAATAGGTTGTTTTCACTTGTATATATATATATATGCATATATAAATATGTGTATGCACATTCACAAACATTTCCTTTAAGGAACCCTTAGACACTTAATCTTACTGGAACTTCCTAATATAGTAAAATAATCTTGCAAGTGGAATTAAGATTCTACTGTTATAAGAATTTACATCATTCCTTCATCTTCTTTTATAAAGAACAACACAATGTATTTATTTATAGCACACTAACCTCTTTCCTCAAATATCTAACCTTATGAACATATCAGATGATGAATTTCATTAGTCATTGCGAAATTACAATTTTTGAGCTGAGGCCCGACAACCTAGAGTTTTAAGTGGTAATCAGCAATAATGTATTGCTTGTACCTTAATGTCACTATTGGTGATTTAGTGATTAATTATCTGACTGCTGTGTAGTGCTTAAAATAATCTAAATGCATAGGGTAAATTAGTTGATCAGGAGAAAACTCTGTCATGCAAATTCAGTTCTTACAGAACCTTCCTGTCACACTCATCAATGACAACCTAAGTGGGTCACCAGAGTGGATGGCCCCTGTTAATTTATTTTCTCAGACATGCAATACATATTCATGATATCCTGCTGTTTGTCTGTCACCTCAAAGAAACTCTCCATCTCCTCGAAATTATAATTAATGAAAATATGCACAGTTAGGCTTAGGGGCTTGCAAGAAAAGATACTAGTATTATGATCCAGAGGATTGCAAGGTATTGGTATCAGCAGTTGCTTGGTAATGGGGCAGAGGAAAAATGTTGTTTTGCTGGCTAATCCTCTTTCATTTTCCTTTTTCCAGAAGACAGATATAAAAGATCTCATATAAGAATACAGATATGCAGTGTGCAAAAGCATTACTCATAGAGGAGCTTTTAGAAAGATTCTATCCCAATGAAAAGTAAAAGATTTTTTTTTCGGTCCTTAACAATAGAAGATCTATATGCAAGCTAACCATACCCAGTCATACCCAACTTTCAAAATTATATTTCTCTATTTGCCTAGGTTTTATTACTTTTTGATGAGTATGCCTTTATATCCAGACTGTCCATTGTTAATACAAGTAACTTGCTGTCATTATCACAGCAATATATGAATTGAAAAGATATTATATATACGTTTACAAAATCTTACAGAATAGGAAAAAATATGCCTTATATCCAAACTAGTAAAATAAAAAAGAGATAAATTTAAACAAACAAATGCATATTTCTGTACAAATAATGATTTGAGCAATGAGATAAATTGCATAGCCATATAATAAATTGCAAAACCATGCTATAAATAAAATATATCACATGCCTCTTCAATTTATCAGTTACCTTTGACTGTCTTGTCGTGTCCTGCCACTAATCCATCTACTCTATGACTGGTTTGAACATTGTAGTCCTCTGAACAGCTCCAGAAAACTGCCAGTTCAGTAAGAAAACTAAAAAGTAGTAGGTTATTTTGGTTGTAATAATCTCTTGTTTAAGCATTGTATTTACTCCCTGCAAGTGAATAACAACTATACTTTGGGTAAAATAGAACTATAAACTATAACTAAAACATAAACAGAAGAGTTTTTAAAATTTAAATTGAGCTATATGTTTGCAATTAAAATTAATTATTTATGGTCGATGGAGAGGCATTAAGAAAGGAAAGTAATGGATCCCATCAGTTTTAAACAGTTTAAAACATTTGAAAAATAGTTCTCTTATATCGATAATATATGAGAAATTCATAACAGTGAAGTAGAAGGATTTTACTGCTGACCTGCATGACTTACTTGTGGCTTTGTCACTTATAAATAATTTATGCAGCCCCAACTCGTGCCACTGAAACATTTATACCACAACACATCACTGTGTATGTTATATAAATATTTATTATGATGAATTATTAAAATGAGCAATGAATATTTATTCTTCTTGCAGTACGACTATATGCATGCATGTATATTCTGTGTATATAGATATGCACATACATAAGTATTTAGGAAGGTCTTTACACGTGACTCTATATGCTTATGTGCTCTCCCATCTCTTATGTGCATACACCTATATGCATATATGCATGTATGGGTGTACACACACAGTTGTAGCTCTGCCAGGCTGAAAGCATACTCCTTATAGGTGTACCTTATTTATAAATGAAACTATCTACATGAAATGTGAAATTATGTACATTTAATATTTTTTATTATCTGTGATTAATTCTGACAGGATCATGGTTTAGCTGCAACTATCATAACAAAAGCAGGGCAAAGGCCTCAGCTAAGCAGGATCTGAGTCTCTGAGAACACAGCATCTTTCATTAGTCAAGATTTACAGCACAGGAAAATTCTTTCAGCCACTGTTTTCACACAACATTTGTTCACTTATACCAAAAAATCACTATATAGCTTTCATGATATCCATAATGCATTTAAAGGAACAATGTCAGACTGTGTTTCAGAAGCCTCCCTACAATAGATGCCTGTTGAATACTGGAGACTGTCTGGATGCATCTATCTAATCATATCTGATTTCATAGACGGTTGGCACATTTTTAAAAAAATTTGCCAGGAAATCATATGACAGCAGAGGCAGAGAATAGACAAAAAGCTATGACCATCACTTGGAGAACAGAGCCAAGGGAAAAAGCTTGGGAACCAGACATTAGATGCATTTTCCAGTCTCTGAGAAACTTTTCATGCAAATGTTGCACACCATGACATAAAACATTCCAGCGCTGGATGCACATTTGAAATATTAATAGGAATGTATCAAGTTCCATAGACAGCCTCCTATTTCCCCCATTTGAGACGTACAAAGCAAAGGATTAACACCACTGACAATATTTGTGTCAGGCCGTACTGATTAATTTAATATTCTGATTGGATGAGCAGCAGAGCTTTAACGGCTGTTAACTTTCTGGCAAGCAGTACTGAGAAGGTGATAATGAGATTAACATTTGGAGGACCTGATTTGCTTTTGCGCTGTACTTAATTACTACTTTGACACCAACTGGTAGGCACTATGGCTTGTGCAGATATGCCAATAGGTATCCTTATTTGCTAAAATATATTACTGACTTTAAATAAATATGTTAAATTCAGTGTTTTCAAAATTATTCTGCACAAGACATGAAAAGTATTAATCTTGTACTAAACTTACAGCCCCTTAAAGACAATATTTGGAACAAACATAAAGGCAATGGGGAATTAAAAAAAAAGAGATTAATCGGCAAAGAAAGTTACACATTCGTTAAACGTTAGGAAATGTAGGAATAAAGTGCAAATTGCCAAAAGTCAAACTGACAGAGGGTTTGAAACAAAATTTTAAAAGGCTCTTGAGCTCTATTAATAAAAGTAGAGTAGGGGGTGTGGAATGAGACATTTGTAGTATTAGGATTTTGGCATTTCCCTATCCCTTTGAAAAAAAAAAGCAACATGCTCACTGATTTACATACAGTGAGATTCTGTAGGAATAGAATATCTTAGGAAGTTTAAGTAAAATTTTAAAGTAATTTATGTAACCCCTCCCTAAATGATGACAAACTTGACACTTTTCTTTATGAGGAGAAATGATTTTCAGAATAAGTGGAATGTGGTGTTGAGGAGCACTGATATTGAGGAACACAAGACAAAAGACAACAGGTAAAGCTATCAAATTGAAGGAATTAATTACAGAGGCGACTAACAATTGGTCTTGGGATTCATTTTATTGAGCACTTTTTTTTTTCAAGATTTTGTTTCTAACGGCTGGAAGATGAAATTTGTGCAGATTTAAAAGCTCTTGTTTTTACTACTTGGTTCACCAAAAAAAGACTGTAAGGACTACTGCCCGTTTATAGACAGTTCAGAGCTGAAAAAGCAAATGCTTTAAAAGTGTCTCTTCCAAATGTAGAAATTTGTACTTTTACAAAAGGGCATGAATAAAATTCAAGGGAGACCTCATTTTAGACATCTATTATTTTGGACCCAAGCTGCAAGCTGAAACAATCATTGTGGAAATATCAGAGCACAGTGGGACTGTTAATACATACTGAGTATGTCCTTCAGGACCATTCTCATCCCAATAGCAGATGTGTTGGAAGGAAATAGAGAGAAAGAATCTAATTGACATGTATACAAAAACCCATTTTACAGTTCTACAACTGCAAATGCAATTTTCACACACTATATAAGTTCATTTACACTCTTAGGGCAGTGAAAAAAAGCTTTAGGCTAAATGAGAACCAAGTCTTTAGCTGGAGGTACTGCAATTTCTTCGCAATAACTAATTGATATCCCTTGTAGCTCTTTTTTGCTGACAAAATAAGTGTGGTTTAGATATGAAAGATTACACTCAGCAAGAGAGACCCTGGAATGACTTTATTTCTTTTCAATCAATTTATTCTGCAATATTAGACATGTTACTTCATATTTCCTTACCTGCATTTATATTTTCCTCCTTCACAATACTAAAAATTTACTTGCTGATTTGGGACCAATTTTATGAAATCACAACACACATGGTTGCATTACTAGATAATATCTAGCAATACTTTTTCAAAACAATGATTTCTATATCCCCACTATAGTCCCTTCAATTTTGCTGAAGGTGATACTTTCAAAAGAGATCATCTAGTTTCAACCTGTACCACTGAGCTTTGATGCCAACTTCACAGTAGACATTTGTAATAACTTCAAAGCTGAAAGTCAAATGGGACAGATACTGAACCAACTGAAGGAGAATCTATTAAGGCACTCTGAGTGGGTATGTAATATAGGAGCCCATGCTTAAAGCTTCTGCAGCACTGCTCAGGGAATCTGCTGTGACCTTGGCACACTAGGATGAGGGTGGACCTGCCACATGAACGCAGTGAGCCTGACACTTTGGGGAATTTTTAGATTTACTGTATGTGTTGTGCATTTGGTTTGTACAAATAAAACCATTAATGTTTTAATTCACCATAAGAATAAAGGCAGTCTTAAATCTAAAACTGATTAAACCATAACTTCTTATACTTCGTTAAAATTCCTCTCTACATGACCACAACTCCTGTAACTTAAAACCTGGCAGAACCAATAAGAGAAATAAATTTAAATGAAGTTGGAATGAAATACTTGATCAATGATTCTGAAGAAGTTAAGTGAACTCTGGTATGTTTTGAACTTTTGGATCCATGGTACATTCCCGGTGATTCTTGAAAAAATGTGAAATAGCTAGACTTACTTAGTTAAAATACCCACTGCACAGCTTGAAAGTATCTAAACTGAATCAAGGATCTTTGGTACTCCATACAGCAGAGTTGTCTCTTTTTTTTCGAATTATTTTCTGACCAATCAGAAGTAAAAATCTTCTTCAGGAATTTTTTACTGAGATAAAACAGCCATTGACATGACAGAGGTTTTCTAAGTTGTTTAAGAGACTTTAACTTTGTTATTTGTTTTTTAAAAAAATCTAAATGTAATGAAGCAACCTAGACCTAGCTATCAAACCAAGAAATACTAGAAAGCCAAAGATTATAGTGCTACTAATTGTTAAGAAAGGATTAGCATTGAGTAATACACAAAGATTGTGCAAATGTATATTTGAGTTGTAGCATTTGTTTGTGTCAAAGTGTCTTCCCTGCAGATTTATATTCCTAACTGTGCTTTTGAGTCACACCCTGGACATTACACATCTGTCTGCTCACTCTAAGCTTTTTTGTTATTGTTGTTTACTTCACTAATATTTGAAATCCAATCCAAGGCATCCTGCTTATTAAAATGGAGAGGCTTCAAATTTGCTTTCATACAATCAGAGCTAATTGTCTGAGACAATTTACATCCATCAGTGGAGTGTTTTATGGCTTTCAGACTCAGTGCAAAATGAATAAATAAGAGAGTTGAAATCATTATTCTCTTTTATTGTAAGAGATATGCTGGCTAATCTGAAAATAATTTGAATGCTACAGACCCATCAAACACTTGACATCTGTCAAGCTCTAGGTTCAGCTGCTAGCTCACAATCTGTGCCATTTAGTAGCCTTCTCTCTTTCTATCTTGATACATCTCAGACAAAGACAAAAGTTGAAGCTAGTTGTTGGGCCTGTGTATTCTTTTCCTTACTTCCTTAAAGAACTATTCAGAAAGTTAGGATTTTACTCTTTGGTTCATATTAGTATTAGTTTTATTTTCATGCTATTGGAAAGTGATGCTCTGGGAAATTTTTATGAGCAATCTAAGACATAATTGCTATGTTAGCATCATTATCAGATAGAAATAGGAGAAAAAAAGAACATTGGCAGCCACCAAATATCATTCCAAAGTCACTCCAAAGATTCAGAAAGTTCAGGAAGGGAGAAGAATATTATCTGCTACATTAAAACCTCTCCTAATCTTCCATTCAAAAGAAGATGAACTGGGCATTATAGTCACAGAAATCTTTAAAGAAACATAACTGCAGATATTAAGCCATTTTTGTAATACCGTGGCAGATGTATGTGTGCTATGTTTCTTTCACACCTTTAGGGGAATATATGTCTCAATACTGCAAAATATCCAACAGGAATTACCACCTGGAATCCAGCACTTTGACATGGAGTTGGTCTATGGCTGCAGAAAATGAGAGGGCTTTTAGGGATAACCTGGCTTCAGAGAAAGTTCCCTTCCAGGGCCACAGAACTAACAGGCTTTCTTCTGTCCATAATAGGATAAATTGTAATAAATCTTGAGATTTCATACCAAAATGTTTCATATTCAGATCCAGGTTCAGAGACCATGTAAATACAAATCATTTATATACTCTTTTAACATAAAAGTATCTGGGTCTCAGTATCATTTAGCAAGGAGACCTTAGCTTCCCATTATGCACTCAAAAGACACATTTAGCGGCAGGCCCCAGTGTATCTTTTTAATACTCTTAATTATTCTGTTTCATTTAATCATCACCCTGCTATTCCATTTCCACCTAAAATAAACCATGTCATTCTTTTCATTCATGATATGAATTTATTTCCATAGCTTTAATTATTCTTACTGCCCTTTTCAGAATTATCTTATTCTTCTATCTTTTTTTAACTGAACACAGTCTTTTGGATACAGAGCTGCCACTGAGATATATCTTATATTATTTACGACTATCAAATATTCCTACTTAAGTAATCGGATTAATCACTCAGAGAATCAGTGACACAAACATCTATGAGGTATTTTCATTCTCATGGGTGATGAAAGTATCATCTACAGTTTTATTCACATTAGAAAGCTTTTTTGTAAATGTCTGCAGGTCCAAACAAATGTTATTGTCAATCATCAACTTTGAATCACAGGTTATTTTTGCCAAATTTAATACCATGTGCAGCTTTTAAATCTGGTAACATTTTACTGATGTTTATTATTCATAAAATATTCATAAAATTACAAAATTCAATGAGGTAGAGAAAAATGTGAAATATTTGAATTTCTCTTGGGAATATGCAAAATTGGAAGTATGCATACATTCAAACTATTGAAAGTATTTAAAAATAATCTTATGCTTAAGGGTCTGTAACTAATCGTCTGAATCAGTATGTGCATTTCCAAACATCAATGCAGAGCTTAATATCTAACAATTTTATTGTAAGTTTAATTACTAGTGTCATTATTATCAGTAGCAAAGTATTAACATCTACAGAACTTAATATATACAGTATTTTGCACTTGCTCTAAACATGAGAACCGCCCAAGAATGTTTCCAAGCCCTGGAATGCCATTGTCCCTAGTGTTGATACGCTAAGGCTGGAAAGCAATCACAGAATCATTACATTTGGAAAAGACCTTCAAGATCACTAAGTCCAACTGTGAACCCATCACCACCATGCCTGTTAAACCATGTCCCTAACCGCCTCGTCTACACCTTTCTTGAACTCTTCCAGGGACTGTGACTCCACCACTTCCCTGGGCAGGCTGTTCCAATAATTCAGCACTCTCTCCGTGTAGATTTTTTCCTAATATCTAACCTGAACCTCCACTGAAACAACTTGAGTCCATTTCCTCTTGTCCTATTGGTAGCTATTTTGGAGAAGAGATAGACCCCTGTCTCACTACAGTCTCCATTCAGATAGTTGTAGAGAGCAAATCGTTTGCTGTAGAGCTTGGCCATCTAACTCTAACTCTTTCACAGTAATTCTGTCTCACAGCACAGGACCATTTCCAGTCACTAGAATGTACACTGCTGCTGTCCTCTGGAGGGAAAAAAAGAGAAGGCAAGATGCACTACATGTCATCTGCCTGGCTTCTATTTCAGAAGACTGTCCCGGGCATATTTACTTTAGTCGTTTAGATGTAGCTTGTGTACCAGCTGATATACTGCATCAAGCAATAAATAATTGTTGTCTTAAAGAGACTGTTGTGAAAAGGGAAGGAAGAAGTAATATCTCTTTTTAACAAATAAAGACCTGAAAGATGAGTAACATGTTTTGAAAATCAATTAGATTCCACAGAAATGGCCTCATTTTTTTACTGAGCTAAACTTGTTAAGGGTAGGGTGTATAACCCTTTTCAAAACTTAACAGTGAATATCACAAGACAAGAATGAAAAGGAAAAAAAATGGGGAGGTTAGATAGTCTTCAAAATAAACTGCCTGTCTGTGGTGAAAACTGAGCTGTTTTTGTAATGTGGTCCCAGATTTCTACAGAAAATTGACAGCTAATGATCCTCTCCTTTTTGATCCTATCTATCTGCTGGATTCTACAGAAGTACTGGTGGCATTTGCAAACACAGTCTTTCCCCTGCATGGTGATGGGCAGAATATGACTCAGATTATCTGCTGTTAAAATATAACTCATGTATTTTGTTAGCATACTTCATTTAACTTGCCATAAGGTGTAATTTATGGTATGCTTTGAGATTTTCAAAGATCTAAAAGTGTGAAGCTTTGCTATTTTAAGTGCACATTTTTAATTATATCCCTACATTGACAGCAGTTAAATTACAATACATAATATGCATGATAATTTTTGTAAGCCAATGTATTTTGTTTTCAAAATCAAATTGATTAAAATTATCTTCTGTTAGAAAATAAAAGGGTGGGGAAAAAGAAGAGCTTAGTAAATCTACATTATAGATGATTTTTTACTGAACTTCAGCATTAACACCATTGTAGCTGTAACCAGAATATTACTCAGATTAAAATTCATTTTAGCACAGATTGATGCTACTTTAGTGACCTATGCAAAACATGGAAGAGAGAAGACTAATAGTAGCCTCTGTTTGAGAAATGATATGTCAGGTACAGTACGAAGCAAATGATCCTCTGATGTTGTACATCAATTAGACATGTACAGTAACTGTGCAAGGATAAGGATTTGTTAATGATTTTTAAAAATAATCAGGAAGTCTTCATAACTGGCATACTGATAGACTAAATTCTGTCTCAGTGTTCACTGTTCCTTATCATCAGGGTATGACCTGACTTTACTGGGTCTGCAGATTAAACACTAGCTGAGAGTCTTGCCCTTAAGAACATGTGAATGTTTTTTTCTGCATCAGACACCCAGAATTATCTAGTACAGTTTTAGAGAGTGGTCAGGAACTTATGCTTAAGAAAAGAGTATAAAATCAAGGTAAGTATAGCTTCCTCCTACCTTGCGGCAAAAAGAGGATAGTATCTGAGACTGGACCCTGCCATAAGACTTGCTGCAAGATGCCAAGTGGGGAGATCTATCTGCACGGATGCGTCATACAACTGAACTTTAAAACATTTGCATATAATTTATTTCAGTTCCCAAGTTCTGGTTCTCGAATTATTCACATTGCAGAAATGTTAGTTTATTGCTATCTCCTATTTTGGAGGAAACAAGCATTCTCATACTATAATTTGAGGTAAGTCACTCATACTGGCAATTTCATATTATAAAGATTACAAAAGTGGAAAGGGAAGTAGTGTCAACAGCATCCTCTATATTTGCTTTTAATATAGGAATGTTCCATTATTCATATTTCAAATTCCCTCTAGGCGTAGAATATTTTATATTAGAATCATTGCTAGGGAAATGACAAGAGGCTACTTTAGTACTGAATTCTTGAAGTTGCCTGAGCCTATGTCCTTTCCTTATCCTTTATTGTACAAAATGGATCTTTGACTATAACTGAGGTTGGGGATTATCTACAGTTTCAAGAATAAATCTACAGGTGGATTTTTTACGGCTCAGGGAACTAGAGAGGGAGTTGGTGTTAAAAAAAAAAAAAAAAAAAAAAAGTTAAATTCTTACATTCTTTTCATACTTTTTATGCAGAACTGAGTCCATATATTGAAAAACCTCCAGGTTAGGCTAGAGTTTGGGAATATAATTTCTCAGTAATTAAATTCATTACTACCTTCTACAGGACCCAAGAATTATTTAGACAGAAATTATCATTCAGAAATTCTAAAAACTTCTGGTCTCCTTCTGGTCTCTGTAATGCTTTTACAAGGCCTTCAGAAACATATTGTTTTACCTTTGACAAGGATTATCAGTGAGGTGGGGGGGATGGCAATCCCCTGGTAGTTACCAATCCTTTGGACAAGATAACATTTAGTTTAAATTTGAGTTAAGGCAAGGTAGAGTCTGATTATTCTGTTACAATTTATACTAGAGCTAGAAATGAGATTTTATATTGACCTAGGAAATATAAAGCACACAAAGTTTGGTTTGTTACTGCAGTGACAGAAGTTAGGAAGAGGGAATGCTGTCTATAGAAAACATTATCATGTGTTTCTTTCTCTGTAGGGACCAAAGCAGACAATGAGTAGAAACTGGAGTGAAGTACTGGTTTGGGAAGGTACTTGGGGATAAACCTTCACAATTCCATTTCATTAACAGTCACTGAAGGAGCCACAGAATCAGGGAAAAGTCCAATGAGTCGTGTTCTCTTTTAAGGTGCAATTGGTCCTTCAATAATTACAGTTACTTTTAATTAGGGTCAGAATTCAGGAATGTTGCTAGGGTTAGAAGTTGAGAATGTACACATTTAAAGCCTTGATTACTTCTGGATTCAAAAGTGCCTGCAGGCCTACGAAGAGGGTATGATGTTAACAGGATCGAAATAATAGGATCTCATTTAGCTCAGGGATTTATTTCCTGACTCTAATTAGCATTATAGTAAGGATAAGGTTAGGAATAAAAAGGACTTGAAAATCTTTATTTTCCAGCTTACTAAGACTTACAAGGACTGCAGAGTCATATAGGAAGTTGGCTTCTTCTTCAGAGATGTGGCTGTTTACATGAGCTATGAGAGTAGTGAAGGGTCGTATGGTTCAGCTTGAATATTTAATTTATTCAGGGCCTTTTGTTTTGGTGCCTGCTATACTGGATTAGGAAACTGCCGTTTATGGCTCTACTCTCTCTTACAGACCTTCCCTCTCAGAGGATGTAAGGACTGTACATAGAGTTAGGGTTTGGGAATGAAAAGCTTCATTGGCCCCTTAAGCAATACATCTGCCAGGGTTTGCAGAGTTAAGAACAGGGTTATGTTCATAACCAGCACAGCCTTATCTTTTCTTTAAGACTGTAGTCATTTTAGCCATAAAAAGGGTAGATTTGAGGTTAGCACTAGATTTTTGGAGTACACTGGCATAGAAACACATAGAGACAGTTCACTGGCCTTCTTTCAAAGTCAGTGGCCCATACAGGATGCTCCAGTACTTCAGAACTACTGTCTGTCAATTCTCAAATCTTAATCCTCATCCTCATTCTAATAACACTGATGAAACCAATGCAATATAACTGTCACCCAAATTCACTTTCGGAAACAAACACAGACAGAAACCTTCTCCAGAAACTGTAGTTATGAACTGTCGTCCTGTTCTATCAGCTTTAATATTAATAGAGGCAGCTGCCTGATATAATTAGGGGAGGTGCGAGAGTAACCCCAGTGGTGTGGGGGGAACCCACATCAGGACAGGGACATACCTAAGGTGCTGGGACCTATGGGGAACCCACACTGGAGCAACAGAAGAGCATGAGGCCTAGAGTAGCAACAAGGACTTTGTACCCTGACCCCAACCTTTTGCATCACCCCACGAAAGGGAGTGTAATGTGCAAGGAAATCAAGGGGAGTAGATAACAGAAGAGTTCTCTACAGGACTTACTCTCTACAGGACAGTAGAGAAGGAGAGTTACCAGACCAAAGTTGAGCCCGTTTGTTAAGGAGTCTGAGATAAGAAGAGGGCTGATCTTGAAGTCTGCCATTTTCCTGTTCACATGGTAGACCTGTCAGATCTTCAGTGGAAGGTTTAAGTATCAAAGAGATCTGCCTAAGGTTAGGGCATGGGTATGCAATCCTTCAGGGATGTGGTTCTTTGCAGACAGAGCTGGACCTGATGAATGTTGTGAGTATACATGTTGCACACATCAGAAACATATCTCTCTCAGTTCTGGAAGACAGAACCTTCAGGCAATTTAAGGATGAGATGTGGATTAGGGTCAGAGTTTGAGAGCTTCTGTATTGCATCTTGGAGGCCTTGGAATTGAGTTAGGAGGCCTTTGCCCATCAGTGATCTGAGCCCATCTTCTCTTAAGAGTTAGTTTAAGTAAGTAGGGATAAAGTGGGCAAAACCACATGAAAGAAACTCAGTCAAAAGTATATATGAAAATTAGGAAAGTGTGCTGGAACAATTTGCTAGATGCCTTATAAGTCAAAGGACAATAATTACAGCTTCAAAAAGCAAAGTTTAGTTAAGGAGGAGCTATAAAAATTAGAAAAACATAAGTTTAAATAGGAAGAGAAAGTAACGCAATTCCAAAATAAAAAAGTTGTTAAAACCTGATAAAATGATAGTAAATAAGAAAATATTTATCACCAGCAGAGTGAATGATACTAGCTTTAAACAACTCCACATTAGAATCAAAAAGGATTTTTTATAGGTGAAGAAATGGTAGAATTCTAATTTTAATAATGCAGAAAAAAAATCTCTAGGGAACAGATATTGTAGGTATATCAGATGAAATATCTTTTAAAACAGCAGTAATTTAATAGTAATAGTATATATTGAAAGGAGTAGAATCTAGCGGGATGAAACTATTCATCACTAGGCTGTTATATTTCTAATCGGGTTCTAGAGAGAGATCACTAGCTAGTGCAATGCTATATTTAATGAGCTGGAAGAAAACAGAAAAGATTTCTGGGTATTATTAGAGATGACACAATGACTGAGGACAGATAACCGATTCAGAATAATCTGCATTGTCTGGAGTCCTGATTACAAATAAAGTGCACATGACACAGTCAAACACGCATTCATACAAGTAATAAGAGTAGGCTGAACTGGAGACCTGGGACGGGGAGTCCCTCCCTGCAAGTCCAGAGATTCCAAAAGGAATCTGTAGTTTATGATAAAAAAAAAAACAAACAAATATGGGTTGCTGAGGCAATGGGGGATCCCCCCAGAGCTAATGCCAAACTTACAGGGGAATATTAAGAGGAGAAAATCTTATTTCTGTATTTGCAACTCTCAATTAATTCCTAAATCTACTACCTCCCATGTTACCATAATTATGTTTCACTTTATAAATTTATCTATTCTACATATAAAACATGCTAGATATACTAAACATAGCACCATACTAAAACATACTTGAACATACTAAAATAGCACCAATGATTAACAGAACTTTTTTTTTTTTTTTTGCTGAAATATCACTGATAACTCTCCTCTGTAATCATATGTTATATTCCAGAGTACAGACAAGTTCTTCACTGGTAAAGGGATTCTGTAGTACACTGTTGTTCTTTCTATTTATTTCCTCTCCATTGACTTGGTAATTTTAGTGACAAGACTGCATTTTTCCCCATTTCTGATTAGAAAGTCAACCTAAGGGCGGGGGAGAGGGGAGTGAAAATTTGTCTTCACTGTTTATAGTCAACAAAACTATATTAACTAAAACCATCGAGTGGGTAAATTATTATCCTTCCATTTTCTTTATAGAAATAAACATTGCTTATAAGTGCAACTGGTGAATGGAACTGAGATATTTACTTTCAAGAGCCCTTCAAGGCTGCAAATGATCATGATATTACTTTCTTGTGCTTTACTAATGTCACTTTCCTGTATGCAAGCTTCATTTTGCTTATAATTGTCTTCAAGTATTCAAGAGAAAGCAGCTGGAAAAAATACACTTTTACTGGCAAAAAACATTTCTTCAGAAGGAAGCCCATCAGGTGAGTTGCCATCTCAGGCTCTTATCTATGTGATACAGGAACATTCAGGTTCAGAGAACCTGGTTCACTGAACTTCCCTCAGCATTTCTTAAGCAAAACATATAACAGATGACAATTTTTAACACAGGATTTAACAGATCCCATTCACAGTTTTTAAATGTAATTTCTGTTACATTTGATGTATTGAATTTGAGTCTTGGTGACTTTCATTAAGTCAGTACCTGAAAGAACAGGATCAGGGACCAGCACAAAAGATCTTGATATGCATGACTTTTACATAATGAAGTAAGGGCAATGGTAGCCTATGCTGAATGCAAGGAGGAATTTTTTCATCAGTACTTGGCCAGAAGTGAAATGCTCCAGCTCAGCACAGGGAATCAGAAGTGATCAGACTGGCGGGATCCCCACATGGCACTGGAATTAGAGGGAAGACAGATCTCACCTGTAACAGAAAGGACAGAAACTAAAAGGAGAGTAGTCTATTTCTCATCTGTAAATGGATGGAAACCTCATCTGCGTAGGTGAATCATGCCAAGAATAGGCACTCCTTTCCTGCAACTTTAGCGTTTCTAATGGAGAAAACAAGCAGAACTCTACTACGACCAAAGTGAGGGTTAGCCGCTGGATTCCATATTTTTGGCTTGGGGGCAGAACTCACTAGTTATTTTGTTGTTGTTGTTGTTGTTCTTGCTCCTGCAAAGGCAATGTTTGTGATACTACCAGTAACAGCCATTACAAAAAGATGTCTCATATGAGATTTTTGCCCTCTTTTGTACACTGTGGAAACACAAATAAGCAATATTTTTAGGAAGAAAATGAAACCTGAGCCAGTAGTCAAACAGAAGAGCATCCCAAATTTTGATTTTTAAGCCTTATTTCCTCTAATCTGGAGTCTTAGGTTAAGCTTTTATTTAAGATCTCAGGAATAATGGTAGAATTGATTTATATCTTTAATTCTACTGTTCACATTTTGATAGAATAGAAAGATGGGAATATAAATAAAAATATAGTGTTCCACGTATACAGGTATTTGTTGCTCCTGTTCTTCTCCTTGGTTTTATACAGTATTAAAAAAAAGAATTATTTGTTATTTTTGCCTGTACTAAAGGCTCTGTAAAAGATATTGACGGTTTGATCCTTTGACATTTAAATGAATAGGACAAAAACAGCCTTCAGTTCTTCAGATTTTTGCTGTGGCTCTAGACTTGACAATAAGAGATCAAAGAAGTTATAGAAGTGTGAAATGACAGAGAGAGGGAAAGTGAAGGGAAAGTCATGAGTATTGAATATTCAGTCATCAGGCATGATTAATATAAGTGATTTTAGGGAAAAAACTGCAAAATAATAAAACTTTAACTCTTTGTCTGATATGGCTGTTATTAAACATAAATCAATAGCTGAAAACACTCTTAGATTAGTCAAGACTTTGCAAGTAATAATAGAGTGTAAGTAAGTTTGATTATGGCAGCATGTTTAGCCTGAATAAGGCTTCAAGTACATTCCTTTTTGGCTAGTCATAAAAAGAGATCAAAAGCAAAAGCCTAGAAGGACTGATATCTAAATGTTAATATTACACTCAATTTATTTGTAGGAAGGTCAACACTCTTTTAAAGTTCTTTATTACTGATCTAATTTACCCAGAGCAGTACAAAAACATTTATGTGGAGAGGTGGTAGTAAACTAGTAGCAGTTAACTAACAAGTAAACTAGCTATACTTTAATCAAAATAAGAGGAAGGCTGAATAGAAACTGTGTCTGCAGTTTAGAAAAGAAAACCAGAAAGACCATGACAGAACACATCAAGCCTCTTGTAGATAAAAAGTATATGTTCCTGTGAAAACTCGCCACCCTAAACCTCAAAACATAAGACAACCAACCTTTGTTCCAAAGACTACTGTCCCATCTTGCTTTTCCTGTGCATCTAAGATGAAATTTACTTGCAGTTAAATGATTTTGTAACTGGAATTGATCTAATTTACTTTTTCATTTTCAATAGAAATAACGGCTGCATTATACCAATGCCTAAGGATCCATTGTAAGCAGAAATATTCTCTTTGAATGAATCCTGATAGTTGGCAACACAAGGAGTCTGATTCTCACTTTCACAATTCTGACAATTAAAATAGATCCTGGACTACAGTTTGTATTGTCCAAGTGACTCTGTAGGAACTGGAGAAGAGAGCGCTACATTAAGGTGAAATTTCTTTTAAGACTTTTTTTTTTTTTTTGGGCGGCACACTCCAGATTTATTGGATTGCTGTCCAAATAACTTTGGACAAAACAGTTCAATAACAATAGCCAGAAAAGAGCACTCTGGTTTTTTTTTTCACAGTAAAATAAAACTATGTTAGGAAGGTAAAAAACAGGCAAAGCAAAAGGACTAAAACAAAGTGGACAAGCCAGGCAGAATTATTTCCTGAACACTTACCCATTCTATGTAAAATACTCCTGAGTAAAAGATTAGCACTTGCACTTATAACATTCACTACCTCATTCACTAAATGATGGACCTAACAGGAAACACCAGCATCCTGGTGCTACCTGATACTATCTTCTCTGGACATGGTATGCTCTGCTTTATGAAACCCAACTCTTCTCATCTCTGACTAATAGGAATGTTATATTAATCAGGTAGAACAATCATAAAGTGTCTGTTGCTTGCTAAAAATAGCAAAGCTGTAAAGTCGATCAGATACTGAGTTAATTTGGTATGCCAATTTAAAAAAAGAAAAAAAAGCACAGAATAAGCCCTCATTTCAATTTCCTAAAGCAATACAAATTTTCTAACATTTCGGGAATCTTGCAATGGCAAAAAATATGCAATCTTCTCTTTTTTTTTTTTTCATTTTCCTTTTAAGTTACAACTCAACAAAAATGAGAAAAACTTGTCTTTTTAGTCAGAGTGGGAAATATATAGAGCTTTAGCAGAGAGATTTTAAAGACATGATCATCCAAACTCCTCATAAACTTACAATGACATTTTTCTATACTGTTATTATTATTACTACTACTACAACTGCTAAGATTTTTTTTTCATTTTGCCTTATGGCAGTCTATTTTGTTAGCCTATTGCTTATTTGAGAAACCACTGTAAATCACTCTGCATTAGGACTTTTTAACATGAACTGATGGCTGATTAACTTAGATGGGAATGAACAGTAGCATTGCACTTCTCCTCTGTTGGTACATCAGGATCTCTGCTACTGGAAAATGAAGCTGTTTACTATTATAAAAAGTCAGTCTACACAGATAAAAGCATTTCTGGGTGACCTGATTCATTAAGCACTTTCCAGGTACATGGTTCTCTACTACCAGGGTCAGTGGAAATTCTACACATAGTGTCAAGTGGTCCTGTCGGTGGTCCTGTCAGTAGCTAGTATATTGGAGTCCTTTATTTATCTAGACAAAAATATATACAATTTCTTTTTCTCCCTCTCCTAAATCCAGCAAAGTATTTAAGCCCTCGAAGCCCATTATTTTTCCTTTAAGAAATATCTGTGTGCCTGTCATTGTGTGAATGTAAATGTTGGTGAATGTAAAATCCAGAAAGAAACTTATCTGCACAGATACTTGTATGCAGCATATCCTGCAGCTCTTTCACCTGAAAAAAACCTTTGATAAACTATGTGCTTCAATCTACTCATGGCTTGTATATTAAAGGGCAATATTATTTGATCTATTATTTCAAAAATAATTCAAAATTTGATTTCTTCTTAAAGCACAGGTGGCTAAAAAGTTCTTCTTAGTTTCAAGATAAAAAGATAAAGATTAGAGGTTTGAGGAAGCGTTTTCCTAAAAACTTTTGCATGTTTTTATTTCCTCTGTCTCTATTCTCCCCCCAGGACATAAATTATTCAGTTTCATATTTTATAAAGAAAATTTAGATAAGTTAAAGCAAATTCCTCACAAACTGTTCACAAAAAGACCTCTGATTACTGAAAATGGCAAAACAGTTATGGCTACAGTCAGACACCATAATTTTCCTTAGTATAAGCATATTATTTGTCTAATTTAGTGTTTACACTTACGACTGACAATTTCATCCTTGGTCACGCCAGTTGTACAAGTCCCTCGTACAGAAGTACAAGCATCTTTGGCTGCTCATGGTTTCCTCTAGTTTATACCACAGATGCAGTGCCATAACATTTCCATTATTACATGATGTACTTTTTCTAGTTTAATGGGTAGGAGTGTTGCATTCCTCTGACCCTCATTCAAACCTGAGAAACCCTCTTAAGTAGAGGCTTTCTGACATTTCAATACAGTAATAAAACAGGAAGGCATTTTTGACCTTTTACTTCCACAATTATATTCGTTGATAACACATAAAAAATAGATAGCCTGGAAACAGTATTGAGAATTTCTGGAATACTAATACTTCCTTGCACTTATATTAATGGAAAGAAATCTAGTAATATACTGTCATTCACTACTACACCCCATTCAAGGTATTTTTAAACAAGTGATAGAGCTAGAACTATTGATTCTGTGGCATCAATGATCTACACCTCCATCTAAATGCTTGTATAAACCAGAAAATAGGCTGTTTTCTACATTTTCTTCCAGTCAAACCATTTCTTAATGTAGATACTAAAAGAAAAAAAAGAGTATATATTTCAATAGCAGTGTTATAAAGCTGAAAAAAGATGCATAAAGTTCAGTCTCTCAAGTATATATAAAAGTATCAACATACCATTTCACCATAGTGTGGTAACTCTACCTATATCCAGTCTTTGCTGTGTTTTTTTATCACCTAAAATATAGTCTAGTTTTGTACTGTGGGGTTTACCACAGTTAGTCAATGGAAAATTAGGGAACTAAGTTGGACTTTATATCCATGCTATCTCTGTAATCAAGGAAGGGAGACACACTTCCGAAGGATCATTCATTCCATCATAAGATAGGTATCTAAGATATGTAGGGTGAACCACTTATAGGACATTAAAATCTCTTGTCTTGATGTAGCTGAAAAAAAGCAGTGTAGATTTGAGGAGCACCTAAATGTAACTGAGGCAGTCCTCATCCTAGAAGATTCAGATCAATGTCCTTCAGCTTCACCATGCGTTTTTCTCATGGATTTCCAGCATGCCGTGATTGCATCTCACGGTGCTCTGTGCTTCTCCTGGAAAACGGGATATGAATATGAATAACTAGAATATGAATATGAATAACTAGAGAATCCAGCTCCCAGCACTGGGAGGCCTGTTTTATAAATACCAGACTAGCTTTCAGATCAAATAGTGACAGTAGCAAGACTGACAGCAGACTGCAGAGCACTATAGACCAGCAACCTGAATATGTATTAGTGTTTTAGTACAGGTTTTGACACCTCCATCCACACAAAATTAGTTCTGCATTAAAGCATTGCAAGTCATTAGACAGAAAACTAGCAAGTGAAATGCAAGTTTGCATGGGACGGTCAGTAAATTCTGCAGTCTCACTTCCATAAAGTGACCACTTTTTACCACCCTCAAAAGACAATGGAGGAAAAAGAGCTTACAAGTGGTATTTCAGAGATTGCCTCAGCTGAGTAATCAAAGTACATATATTATTTATTGCTGCTCTTGATTTGTGGAAAATGTATTGCTCAAACAGTGCTTCCTTCTTCTCTATTCTTAATGTTTTCATTAAGAAAACAATGTTTCCAACATATGCTTAGACTTTTAGATGTGCAATTTCATTATCTTTCATTTGCATAGTGTGTTTCATCGTCTCAGAGCACTTTACAAATTTAAGAATGGAATATAGAAAACCTGAGGCAGATTGCAGCTGGCTTTTCTTACACATGCAGAGCCAGCCATTTCCCCCTGAGTATCCCTCCTCCCAGCTGCAATCCATGCAATCTTCCCACTGCTAAGAATATTATACACAAATACCACCTGGACAAAGAAGTGGCCAGAAAGAGGAAATGTCATTGTATGCAGCTTTATTTGACATCAAGCAAGTGCTTCCTGAAAGGGGGAGTGTATAAACAATTCTCATTGCTGTATATTGATATCATTTCCCCTGTAAACAGGTCATCAAAAAAAAAAAAAAGACCATATATGTATGGCTTTATACATATGCGTAACTGTGTTTACATACACACAGACAGTGTCATTTCTTCTAATTGTTATTTAACAGTAAAAAATATATTCAATTTTAGAGAATTTCCTATCAAGTTCTGCTGCCAATATTGTGCAGTAATAACATACAGCAGTTTAGGGGAAGAGTCTTAATTTTGTGTTTAAGCAATCAGGGGGATTTTAGAGAGGTGAAATGTAATTACCTCTTGCAAACCGGATCACAATACTTTCATTAATTATGTTTGAGTACTATCTTTCAATACAACAGCTCTGCAGACTTTTGCAGGTGTGAATTACCAACTGGCTGCAAAACATAATTTGTAACCTTTAAAGACTAACCCAAGCTGAAATGAACAGAGCAGGCTACACACAAGCTTATGCTTATAGGCTTGGAGGGTTTTGAATCTTTCAGCACTGCTGCTCATTGAATAAGTGAATTAATTCTATTGGCTGAGAAGTATTTTCAGTGCTCACTGAAAGGGATACCTAATAGCAATGAAAATTCAGGACATTATACATGCATATAATGTGCTTATTCATGTGATTTCTCTGACAGAGCCTGAACATCCATTTGAGTATTTCTTCCTAGCTGTTTTCCATTCTATATCTTTTTGAATCGCATGAACAGATATTTTAAAAATAATACTTTAACTGAAAATAAGCCAGACATATTCTTTGTGGAAATGAACTTTCAGAACTGCTGAGGGAAATATTTGTTGCATTTGAGGATACACCTTTGTGGAGCTGCAGGTTTTTACATACAAGATGCTTATTCCAGACTTATACAGGGATAGATTGCCTTTCTTTTCATTTACAAAACTGAACTGAAATGCATGTAGGCTTTTAAAATACTTCTGACAGAGACTGATGCAAAGGTCTGCCTATGAATTCTCTCTGCTAGAATCATGGCTTTGCCTGGCAAGAGATTCAGAAAGGAAATGTCCATTTATGCCACTAGGATTTACATGTCTGAAATGCTTGTTGATGTGTATAAAACACAAACTGCCTAAAAACTAAGCTCACAGACAATTTCTATGCCACAGGATTAAAGTAATGGGAGCAATCTGCATGGAAAGCATCTGACACATTCTTGGGCCAGCTGTCTGCAAATTGCCCCTTCTGCGCAAAGGTGCTGTGTGGTCTCTGCTTCACTGCATCATGCTGCAGCCATGCTAGAAAGGGAAAGCTGAAAGCCAATATTCAAATGAGGCCTGCAAACGAAATACTATTTTTCTCCATTAGAGGGTGGTCCCTCCTCATCATGGTTGAATTCCACTGGCAGCAGGAGAAGCCCTGCAATGCAGTCAGCTGCGTCGGAGATGACACATGAATCAGGAGATGTCTGTGGCCTTCCCCTCTCACGTCTCGCGAGCCCTTTTGAGCATAGCAATTCAAGAAAATAAATGTGCGCGGCCACAAGATGAGCACGAACACATACATGCAGTACCTGTCTTCACACATATTATATATGCACCCGAACATATGCACCTGCACATGTATGTATCCGTACCAAGAAGACAGCTAAACAACAGCTAGCAGCTTTGTCGTAGCAGCTGTAGCAAAGGAAAATGAATTCACCATTACACAATTACTCTTCTGCCAATACTTAATTTTAGCCATGCTATTGAATTGTACATATTTTTAAAAGCATTCAGCATACAGGTGTACACAAATAAAATGCTAGAAATAAATCCCTTAGGTAAAAACAAGTAAAAAAAATATTCTAGGTAAAAAGGATTAGGAATTTTAAAGCCAGAGAATGACAATATTCTATTTGTTACATAAATATTCCTGCACTCTTGTGTGAACTTGAACAATATAAAAAGTCTTTCAGCACATAATTGCATTCATTATTGTAAAATCCTAATTCCATGCAGGCAATTATTCATGCAGCATGTTTTAAAGATTATATAGAATAGGGCTATGCCTTTTTACAGCTCAAAGTTAATAATAACAATAATAAAAAAATAATATAATTTGCTACTATGAAATATCCTATGGAATAAACATTGCACTAAAACTTAAGAAAGACTGCCTCTGACATAACAAAATTTCTCACACTTTGTGTTTTATTACCTTTATAGTGGTGAACAGTCTCGTTTCCTATTACAAATTATGCCTGACATATAACACCTATAGAAAACAGTTTTGAAGATTTTTACTAAATCTAAAACCCCAGAATCCCCTGGATCAGGGCCAAATAGAGATATTTGATCCCAGGTAGAATTTTGGGATGTTGAAATCCCATGAAAGCAGTCTGCTTTAAACAGAACACATAACTGCAGAGCTACTAGCTATGCAGATATTAGCTGTTAAAACAGATACTAGCTGTTTTAAATTGTTATTGCTCCATTAGAGTCATTTCAAACTATCAGAGGGCTTGATCCCGTATCACTGCCTGCACCAACAAAGGCATGTAATCTAACAGAAGAAAAGTAGCAGTGGAACCAGTGAAATAATGAAATGCTTAATATTGCACATATGTTTAAACACTTCTGATCAGGAGCAGAGTATTTGTCTTCTCCCAGAATCGAACTTAATTAATTCCCAAGAAGTGAAATGAATCTATTTTCTAAATATCATTTTTACTGTGTAACCTACAATATATAGTTGAAAATCCTTAGTGTGACCCCTTATGAATGCTTACATGTAAGTTTTTTTCACAGGGTTATCATAATCTTCTCACATAAAAATTAGAGAAGCAAACGTCAAAGGCTTTGTTATGTTTAGAAAGACCTATTTGGAAAAGATATCCAGGGAGAATAGGCACTTCTTTCATTGCTTTCTCTATTATTCTTCATGTTAATACTAAAAGAGAGCACTGCACAAGAAACATTTTCTAGATCCTTACTAACAAAATAAACAACTAGAATACAGTTATTTTACTAATTCCGTATGGCCAGATTTTAAGAACTAAAGCAATCCTTTCAGGATTGCTATTCAGCCATCAGATTTCAAAGGTACATAGCATATGGGCTTGCTATCCATCAGCTCAGTCTGTCTTTGAGTCTGAAGCCTAACAAGATTGCACTTTAGAAACAGCACATGAACATTTCCTTGTAGAGAGTATGGCAGAGTAGAAATAATCTGTGAAAAAAATGTCGATCTGCACAGTGCACGCCACAAAACAATTTATGCAGCAGAAACATATAGCAGCGATCTTGTTAGAACAAGGCCATTCTTAGCCAGTAAAAGACTCAGACAGCTGTTGTATGGACAAAGCTTAATATTCCTTCATTTCCCATGCAAGGCTGTTTTTCAAGCCCACAATGTCCCCAGTCCACTGTGCCACACTTAATACTACCTGGAGAGCTTTTTCACGCAGAGCTTGTGTTACTCATTCCACATATAGTGTGAAGTTCACAGATGAGAAATGCGAGTGCCTAAAATAAATACTACATGAACCCGGAGATGTGTGAGGGCCCTTGGGAGTTCAGCAAATGAAATGCCTATCAGTCTCTGACACAGCAGACGCTCCCTGCAATTGGCAGCTTCATGCTTCATTATGCATGGATCAGATATATAGGTATGGCCCCAGGCAAGCTCCCCGGTTTAATGGAGAGGTGCATGCTGGGGAAAGGCAAATGTCATTTGCCCATGAATTTGAAAGATGAGGGGAAAAGGGGAATGGAGTTGATTAATCAAATGTATGAGGGGTTTATTTTGCACCATTTATCCCAGAGTTTCCTCACAGAGAGTTATTTCCAGCATTATAGATGTTGTGCCTTTATGTTTTGTAGATGTGGCAATGTTTAAAAGTGTAATTATTCTTGCCCACTCCACTGGACAGATCCACAATAAATAACAAGCAGCCAGGTTTGCGACCTGCAGGAATAAAAAAAGAAGAAAGAAATCGAAAATTTTCCCTGCCTTTTATAATAATCAGAAAAAGCACCACATTTAGAGCATGGGGTCAATAGACAGACTTGCTGGAATTGTGCAGGAGCCGTTAAACGCCATTAAAACATATCATCCTCCCTTAATGAATAAAAATTATACTAGAGACTCAGCTACTTCACGATGTTATTCGTGGGTATTCCCTGCAAAGAAAAGAAAAAGACTAAAAACTAACAAAGAAGTAGTTTGCTACCCATATACATTTCTAATTAAAAGAAGCAATGAGAAAAGTAAATCCATCCTGATCCACAATTAAATGAGGTGGAAGGGAGGAGAGAGAAAGAATAAAGGAGAAAATCATTACTAACAATCTTTCACGAAATCACAAGACCTAAGATGTTTACAGGAAAGGCAACTATATTTCGTCATTCTCTGAGAAAATTGTGACCCTGAGGAATTTATTGAGCAAAAGTGCTGCTGGGTTTTGGAGTATCTCAATAAAAAGCCTTCTTTCCTTCTACAATGTTTTCATTCAGAAATTGTAGTCATGATATGTTCTGTCATTTTAACTTCAAAATATCACTGTAAAATCTTTCTCTACCATGCCAGTAACAACCATGCCTGTTGAGATCAGTTATATATGTATTTATTCATATGTGTGTATATCTTTTTTTCTTTGTGTTAACATTCTGTAAAAGAACAGTATGGAATTGTTTTGAACCTAAAACATGGATGAAAATAAATTAAGCCAACTCTATAAAACTGAGACATTTAAGAAGATAAGCCTTCAGCAGCTGTAAAAAATAGAATGAGAAAAAAAAAGGAAAAAGAGAAAGAATGCCTCTAATGTCTCTCAGTGGTCTTTCTGTGTGTTCAAACAAGTTATGGTTAGGAATGTAAAACTTGAATTTAAAGAAAGTGCATCTGGTAGAGATTAAAAAGGATAAAGGGAGGAAAATCAGTTTGATGTACACTTCAAAATGCTGCTCATAATATAGTTTGTTCTATTACTTGAAAAGAGAGTATCAATGTTCTTTTATGTCTAGTTTTTAATCCTATGCTTTTAAAGTATCTTTTATTTGCTCCTATTTGAGGTGAATTGCCTCACTTAAAACCTTAAATCTAGTTTGGAGATTTTGACTTTAGAGTGGCTTTCTTTGAATAATCTTCTGAAGTCATATTTTATCCTCTATTTTGCCATTTCTCTGGTTCTACTGAGTGGCAGGGAATATATGATCTTCTGCAGTGAGATTCATCTGCAGGCTCAAGAGTGTAGGTTTCACAAGGCAGCTGCTAAGGGGCTGTGTCGGGGAGAGGAGAGAGATTTTCCTAGATCTACTGAATTATAATCATGAATATTTTCAAATGGAGTCAGGCAAGCATGTTATTCCTCCATTTCCCAAACCATGACCATTAGCTGCTGGAAAAACAATTTTTTGTCATCTGCTTTGGAACTTGGCTTACCTTGTGTGCTTTGTCACCCTACCCTTAAGTATCCTCAAAATCTCCCAGAAATCAATTAGGATATTTATTTCTTGGGAAACTACTTAGTTCTTTATTCACAACATGATAGAATGATGAAAATATCAAACTTCTCTAGCACATCAGTGAATGAAGATTATAAAGCAAAACTTGAGGGGCTACAAACCATAAGCAAAGCATCACTGCTGCTATGGTATATATGAAACATCTACAAATGAAATCTGAAAATCGCCCATATTTGAATAGATCAAAGAAAATTTACTTTTTTTTTTCAAAAAAAAATTACAAGGAAATCATGAATTTTCTTCGTAGGGTTTTGTGATCAATTATTGTGGAAGTTCTTCATAGCAGGCCCAATCTTTTGGTTGTGTATTTTAACATTGCTTTTCTTGGTCAGTTAGTGACCAGCGACTGACTCTTGGAGATCTGACACAGAAAATAAATCTCTAGAAGAAACTATAAGGTTGCAGAAGCAAGACCATCTTGGACTCTGCTTCTCAGAGTAAGTTCAAAACTCAAAGTTACACACACACACACACACACACATATTGAATATGTATTCATTTACATTCAAGCAGAGAAGTTGTCTCGCAAGTAGAAATAAACGGAATTGAATTTAGCAGAAAAAAAAATACATTGCCAAAATGGTATAAAAAGGCTTCAGTGAAAAGGAAAATCAGGTTCTCAAAAATTGAAAATTCCTCTATTTTGCATTCTATTTTAGCTATTAAAAAAATAGGTAATAATTGTTCAAAATCCTTCAACTTGTTTCAACTTACAGACCTATATGTTAACAATGTACAAATCTTGCTAACCAAATAAGAAAAAAGATATTTCTGAGGGGTATGAGGACTCTAAGCTCACAATGAGATCTGTTCACCACTTCAGCTAACAGCCATGTGCAAGATAAATTACATGGAATCAGTGCACACTAAAAAATTTATTTATGGAAAAGTAGTTTTCATGTATCTTTCATGTATCTTAAAATTCTTGTGGTTCTGGGAAAATAAAATGGCTGTTTAATGTTTCATCTATTTTTCACACTGAAACTTATTACTCCAGTTTTGTGGATCTACTTTGATCTTTTGTATTAGAAAGATCAACAGTATGTTTTGTTTAAGTGGGCATAACTACCACTGCACAAAAAGGGTCATGCCAGATACAATCTAAGAGTTTTATAAATTTAAATGCACATGACATTAAGACAATGAGACTTCACCTATTGAATTGTGTGAAGCCTTCAGAAGTCTTAGGGTGCAACACCAGCACCACTTGTTCTCCTTTTTGCATTGGGCTTTTTTCTCTAATACAGGAAGCCTGGCTACATCTCAGCTCTACCTATCTACAAAATTGTGCCACATTTATGAAGAAAGACCGCAAATAAAATACTCTTACTCCTCACTGATTCTTTGAAAAAATCCAAATTTTGGAAAAAAAAATGTAGATTTCCAGCTTGATAAATTTCAAAGAGTCCAGAGGAAAGTGTTTGAAAAGATTACTCCATCCTGAATAGAAATTTTGATTTTGTCCCTGCTTTATGTCCTTTTTCCAAGCAACCCCTTTCCTTTTCTCTTCCTCCACACTGTTCAGAAACTTTTTTAAATTTCCTTCAGTTCATGTTTTTCTTACTCAAGCTTTAGCGTATTGCTTGTTCAGACTGATGAGTGTGACTGGCATCAGCAAGGGAAATGAAGGACATACTAACAAGAGCACCCCTCTCCCTGTGTGCTTCACACACAGCAGCACTTGGTGATTAATGGCATGACTGGAGGGGAGAACTGTGCAGATGGGTGAAAATGTCCTGTGTTGCTGCCAGGAGCCGGAGAGAGCTGCGGGAAAGGAGCCACCTGCATTTGCATCTCTCTTCCCTGCCCCAAAATTTGTGAAGTGCTTCCTTGCCCCAGTTATTTGTTGTTTCGACCCTCTCATTTCAGATCTGCTTCAAATATCCTCAGTCAAATATCCTCTCCTTCAAATATCACTTGGACACATTAAAAATTATTCTGTTTGTACAATTTTCTTTAGTCATCCCAGTATATAAATTCCCTAAGGGAAGGGAACAGTAGGAGGGGAAATGGGATCAGCCCAGGAGACCCAGGAAAGATATGACAGGAAGCATGTAGGGCAATACTCAGTCACGATATAATGACAGTGAGGATACTTTCAGCTAAAATGCAGCTGTTTTCCTTGCTTGAGCCTGCAATTGGAGCAAGTAAATCCTATCATCCCTTATGAAGGAAAAAATAATTCCTTTTTTTTTTAACCTTCTTCATACACTGTTTGGGAAGTGCAATTCATGTTTTCATTTAGCTGTCAGAATGAATCATGCTGTTCCTCTCCTCTTTCCTATCCCTCTCCTGTCCCCTTTGCTCTAAGCAATAAGATCAAAGCTCAACTCAACATTGTTGTAAACTAAGCAAAGTGCCTAAGCACTATTCTGTCGCCCAGTGACCATGGTGACCCCAGATAAAAAGTTCATGATTTGAAGGTTGCACCACCTCTTTTAGATGAACTAGAAGCAGTAAAATGAAGTAATAAATTTTATATGGTACAGTATGTAGTATACAATAGTATAAAATAAATATAATAAGCTTGCTTGAGGTGCTCTAACTCCTATTGCTTAAGTTGAAATTCTACCTGGTGTTGTTCTATGCATAATAAACTTCCCATAAGCTAGAAAAAAATATTTCCATTCCTTAAAGTTAATAATCTGAGTCACTTATGAAATTACTTGTTTCATAGTATGACTGATACGCTTATTGGGGATCTTTACCCAAGACATGTAGAATTTCTACACAAAACTTCTGCTGAGGAAACAAGTTTTTACAGAGAGGAGTTTGCCTTAAAATCATTTGAGACTGACAGGATTTTAAGCAAAGCCATTAGAGACGACTTGTTATTGTCCTTTTGCAGACTGACAACCCTGAGCCCTCTCAGTAGGAATAGATTTAACAGATATGGCAAAATTTCCTCAAAAACAACAATTTGCTAGTCCTAATTTCTGTCATCCCTCAGCACCAGAGAATGTTCTCAATATACAACATTTTGATGCAAATAAATATTGTTTGCACAAGTTAGTGTAAATAAAACCCACTGTTCTGCAGAGATTTATTTTTCCAAGGTTAGAAAAATGCATTTACTTGACATATATGCTATCATATCACTGTCTTTTCGTTCACTATAAGAGATGGAAGACATCGTTACAATACTAGTATCACGATTCTTTTTAAATTAAGTATCAAAATATTTTATCTGTTAGCTTCAACCTTGTTCTAGACACTTAGGCGTATGATCCAAGCCAAGCACAATCCAGCATGTTTTGAACGAAGTGCCTTTCATTTAGATTGTAAGTGTGAAGTGTAATCGGTGAAATTAAAAGAGAATGGAAAAATTATAGCCTTTGTAATGAAGCGTTGTTTTTCTGTACAAATGACAAGGGTCTACTACAGCAGCTGACATCAGCAGAAATGTCAAACCTCAGTACAGAACAGAAAAATGCTCCATGTAGAAGACAACCTGTGTTCCTTATTTACTAGCCTCATTAAACCTCTCCTCAGACACATACATTTTCAGTAAAAGTTACATCTTTGCCTCTAGAACGTACTCTGTACCAATCTGTGGGATTAGTGAAATAAACTATTTTTTCCATGCCACCTAGTATTAACAAGAGCATTATAAATTTAAGCTATATAGCTGCTATGAAACTTGTGCATGGAAATTTGCCTCGAGGACCTTAGAAACAGTTTTTGCCTTTTCTTATGCCATGACATTAGATCGGGTGTAACACTAGAAATGGATGAATAACCATTATCACATTTGAACTCCAGAAGGATGTAACTTTTCAGGTATTTGGGAGGCTGTTGTTCATAAAACTTTCAGAATTCCTTTATACAATTATGCCACTGTCGTAGAAAATACCTGTGTGCTTTGCCTCTTTGATAATGCCTCTATTGATGCTTTATTAATATGTAAGAAGTGCAAATGCAAAATGAATCGGTTGATGGGGAAAACAAAACAAAAAAGAACACATAAATATTGTTTACATTCTGACCTTGCAGACGTGATTCATCTCTGCATGTGTAAAAGATCCATTGCCCAACCACAGCCTCAAATACGACAGTATGCTACCTATGAAAACAGCTAGCCTGCTCAGGTAATTAGAGAAAATAATGGATTTTGAATGGATCTGCCAAAGCTTTCCCTGTAGGCAAGAGAGTTTTCCCAGAGCATGCAGGATAAGAGAGGCTAAAATTATCCTGTAGTCTGGAATCCCTTCAGAGTCTAGGGTGGTGGTGGAGAAAGTCTGTTATTCTTCAGAAATTATCTGCAGAGACCTTCTGATACCTGGTTAGTGCTGGCACATTCTGGCCATGCTAAAAAAGCCACTCCGGTGTTGTCATAACACAGAGGAAAGGGTGACATTTAGGATAGATTCTTTATTCTCTATATAATTTTTTCAGCCCACCTAGACTCCCTGAGTTGTTATTCTTGCCTCTGTCAACCGGTACTGTCATTCATAGTGACAGTACTGGTTATTAATCAATGAAAAATGCATAATAAAATATATCTGTGAAGCAAATATATACGTTGATTTTTTTTTTGTGTGTGTGTGTGTGTGTGTGAGATAGAGCTATTCTATGATACAGTTGTCTTGCTGAAAACTCCTTTAGGTTATTCACTAAAGGATGACAAGTCTGCCATTGAAGTTTAACCCTGAGCCACATTAGGTGTCCTTCCTGATCAATACACTGCCTTGGAGCTGACATCAAGGCCATTTGTGTTCCAATTCTTGTGCCTTAAGCAGAACTACTAGATTCAATTGTGAAATGAAGATGTGGGGGCAGAGTATTAAACCATTTGCCTGGACACAGGAGAGAGGAACACTGTTTCATAGAATTACAGAGTCGTTAAGGTTGGAAGGGACCTCTGGAGGTCTTCTAGTCCAACCCCCCTGCACATGTAGGGTCACCTAAAGCACGTGGCACAGGACTGCGTCCAAGCGGGTTTTGAAGATCTCCAGAGAAGGAGACTCCACAACCTCTCTGGGCAGCCTGTTCCAGTGCTCTGTCACCCTCACTGTTAAGAAATTTTTCCTTAAGTTCCTGTGGAACTTTTGATGCTTTAGTTTGTGGTCATTACCTCTAGTTCTGTTGGTGGTCACCACTGAAAAGAGACCAGCACCATCTTCTTCACTGCCTCCCTTGAGGTACTTATATACACTTATCAGGTCTCCTCTCAGCCTTCTCTTCTCCAGGCTGAACAGCTCCAGCTCACTCAGCCTCTCCTCATAGGGCAGATGTTCCAGGCCCCTGATCATCCTTGTAGCCCTGCGCTGGACTCTCTCCATCAGCTCCACATCCCTCTTAAATTTGTATAAAAGGCATAAAATTTATGCCTTTAAAGTTCCATTTTTTGTGTGCCTATAAGAAGCATTGCAATAAATGCTTTTATGCCTTTATTCATCACAGAGCAAATGGGTTACTGAAAGATAGATAGGTGCATCTAAAAACCCTGATGCTGGGTTTCTTGTAGGAGCTGCTCTAGCGTTGGACTGGGGTATCAGCTACTCCTCCCAGTTTTGTATCATCAGCAAACTTGCTCAGGGAGCACTCTGTGCCTTCATCATTGATGAATAAACTGAACAGGACTGGGCCGAGGACTGACCCCTGGAGGACACTCCTAGCTATAGGCCTCCAGCTAGACTCTGCACCACTGATCAGCACCCTCTGGGCTCTGCCATCCAGCCAGTTGTTAACCCACCTCAGCGTCTGCTCATCTAACCCACACTGCCGGAGCTTGCCAAGAGGGTGCTGTGAGGGATAGTGTCAAAAGCCTTGCTGAAATCCAGATATATGACATCCACTGCTCTCCCCTCATCTACCCAGCTGGTCATTCTATCATAGAAGGCTGTCAGGTTAGTAAAGCATGATTTCCTCTTGGTGAACCCATGCTGAGCACCTTCTTATTCTCCACATGTTTGGAGACAACAGCCAGGATGAGCTGCTCCATGAGTTTTCCAGGGACGGAGGTGAGGCTGACTGGCCTATAGTTGCCTGCTTGCCTTCTGGCCATTTTTGAAGACTGGCGTGACATTGGCTTTCTTCCAGTTTTCTGGCACCTCCCCCGTTCTCCAGGACCTTTCAAAGATGATGGAGAGCAGCTTAGCAATA
>NW_010589795.1:0-22329 GCF_000705375.1 Tinamus guttatus
TATATACACACACACACACACAAAACAAGCAGTTGAAGGGGAGATGAGGCTCTCTTCGGCAGCTGTGCTAGAAAAAACATAGCCAGACTCAAAATGTGTTTGGTTCTAGTATGGCTCGTCTATCTCACATTATTTTCAGTTTATAAATATTCATGTCAATTATTTTTCATTCATATGAATGCCTGGGGAATGGCCCTCCTACCACTACCTCCATTAGCATGCAGTTCCTCCCGCATGAATACAAGAATTCACCATCTTTTATTTGTTGTTCATCATGTCTTCTTCATTTCTTGTCCTTAAAAAAAGTTATTTTCATCCAGCAAGAGAGTAGAAATAGCATTTGATCTATCACAAAGAGCTGTATGGGGAATGTAGCAGCTGAAATGAACACTGTAAATACAGCTACTAGAATAAAATATCTTCCTCCAAAATTATATGCAAATGAGACTAAGATTTGCTAAAATTAAGATAGGTCAGAAGCAACTCATGAAAACAAACTGAGAATAAAACAAGTTAAATTCATTGGGTGATTACTTGAAGAAAAAAAAAAGGAATTCTAAGAGCTTTAAAGTTCAGTTAAAATAGGAATAGTGATTTTCCTGAACTGCACAGGCTCTGTTCCAAATACAGACAGGACAAGAATATCAGCATTGAGGCTAACACAGAGTTATAACATGCAATATGTAGCCTCACATTCTATAACTTATAAGGCTTGTGAAATTCCTGAAGGAGGAATGTAATTACCAGGGCTGGGATTAACTAATAATAATTAATCAGATTTGAATCCTAATTGGAAAAGCATTTCCCTGATGTGCCCTGTGGAAGGAGAAAGGAAGAGAATATATTTAAATGAGTTTTAGAATTAAAAAATAAAATAAAATAAAATAAAATAAAATAAAATAAAATAAAATAAAATAGAATAAAATAAAAGCATTGAGAGTGGATTTGTAGCCCAGACTTAATGGTCAGTTTGTTGTTAGTCTCCAGATTATAAGGGATTATCACAGATCAACCTTTTAACAGAAAAGAGCCTTTTAAATCCACCTTAGCATTGCCCTTATTAGGAATGAAGGAGAGAGGTTCCTTCCACCAGGAAAAAAAAAGCAGCCTGTAATTCATAACTAGTCAGAAGAAAGGCGCTTGTTTCAGCATTGAACCAGGTTAGTTATGGCTCTAATTTACACAGCAGTATGTCATCCTCATGAAAGGGACAACACCTTTAAGTGATATTAAACAAGTGTGTGCTGACAGAATAATAATTGCAGACTGTAAAGGTTACAGCAAAGAAAGTGGTAAAGTTAATGCCTGCTTTAATTCTGCTGGGTACCATAATATCGGGACTCAGGAGCTCCACTTACAATATAAAATAACATTAGTATGGCAATTAGGACTTAATGGTTTGTGGAGAGAAGGCTGCAAGATTTTACAAAAACACCCAAATTAGTCTGTATTCAAGTTTTACTTCATTCCCATTTTTTTTTCTGGCTGTATTGTCATCTCCCTCAAGGCAGAGTTCTCTTAAAGCATAGTGAAAAAAATGCTAGGGGAATCAGTTTCTGAGCAGTTTCTCAGTTTATATATGTGGGCACAATTTCAAGAACACTTCTGCTAGTTTATCCCACTGGAGAGTCTGGCCTAGGGTGCTAGGATGAATCAAATTTCTGACCTGGAAAAACTCAATTGCTCCAGAGTGTAGAGAAAAAAAAATGTTCACTAAACATGCATAGACTTCATTTCCTATTCATTAAATTTTCTCCTCTCTCAAGTTGCAAAGGACTAGAGTTCCAGTTCCAATGTTTAAAAATCCTTGGAGATGGCCTGCAATAGCTAGAAAAATAGCAGTAGTGAATCCAAACTGTACTAATTTTGTTGGGACCTCAGTCTGGCCCCAGACCTGTAAAACTGCCCAGGCTTCTTGGAGGTCTCATGCTACTGTGGCAGTGTGGTGGCAAGCCTGGATGGCCTTGACCAGAAAGCCTGGAGGGAAAAAGAACTGAATGCTTTCAATGTATGGGAAATAGGTGTTTTTTTGTTGTTGTTGGGTTTTTTTTTTGGCAGTCAGCTACATGTCACCAATTTTTTAACATCTATAAAAGTGTGTTTCTTTGGTAGTCTTCATATATGATAAGCATTCAGCATTAAGTGCAATAATTGTGCTATAAAGTGTATAAATCACAGACAACAAAGCAAAACATCAATGTCTCTGCTCTTAGCTGTTTATCCACAATTCTGACATCTGAAAATCTGACTTGCACACAGTCCTGAGACAACTGGTAGCAACAGGAACACTACGATTGATTTCCATGGACAATTCCTCAAACTTAGAGCAAGAACTGACAGAAATGAAGTCAAACATTGCCTCTTCATTCTCTCCCCTTCTCTCTATCTCTTTATTTTTCCCGCAGATGTACAAATTTTCTGCTTTGGTTAGTTACACTTTTTGCATGTAGTAGATATGTATTTAAGAGCATATATTCTCTTTCCGTGATTAGAGAGTTCTGTATTGATCCACACATTAGCAGTGCTGCTATTTTACTAGTTCCAAGGGAGATATCAAAACACTCCTTTGACAATAATGATTCGATAATGGTAAGAAAGAAATGTCTGAAATAAAACTAAACTTGATAAACTTACATATACACATACACATATGCACATATATGCATACACACGCACACACACACATATATATAATAATAATGGCAGTCTCCAGTGTATGTTAAAGTATTTCTAAGGGATTCTCATTTTTCATGCATTAGAGAGAATTAAAATGACCAAAGCCACAGGAGGTAGTGTCAGAGGTAAGTGATAAATGCAGTTCTTCACTAATTGCTGTCTCCTCAAAGAGAAGACACATTACTAAATACCAGAGACTGCATTCACCACTACATCTTCTGTTTACCTAGAAGCTTCATTCACACTAAATGCATGTCTCATTTTAAAACAACAAGAACTTGAGGCACTGCCCCTAAAAACCCTTTAGATACCTTTACCTTCTCATTTTCAGTGGTAACTGAAAGCTTCAGGGGGCAGGGGCCTACTTTTGCAGCAAGACCAGAATGCGTTAGGTCAGCGTGAGGCAGGAGAGCAATACAGCCAGGTGGGGCAGGTGTTGTGACCACAACCACGATACTGTGTGTTTGTCCCATCACCTCCACCTCTCTCGTGTCCCTGTTACAACATGCTAGCAGTCAGCAGAGTTTCTCCTCATTGCTGCTTCCAGACCTCAGGTAGCAAAATCCATGGCAAAACTCGGATACGGCAGGGAGAGAATGTGGATTTCTGATGTGATGACCTAGCCAAAAAGGAGTGACCTACTCTTCCCCCTAACTCATCAGGGCCATTCCCAGTCAGACTCTGGCAATGTATCAAGCTTGGTTTATTTGGATTTTCTATGAATTTCCACCCTGTAAAGGCGGGCAAATTAAACACAGGAGCAATAAACTCAGTGTGTCAATGTTTGTTCTCTTTAAATTCATCCCTACTTGGTGAATTGGAATTTGAGTCTTTAGTTACTGAGTTTATCCCTCTCTCAAATATGCCACTGAGCAGGGCATCCTGCTCTTCATTCTGTTTGCTGTGAGAAATGTAATCTTTTAAATATATATATATATATGCATGTATATGTATACTGACATATATGTCAGATGTATATAACCATTATATTCCTTTAAGTGGATGCATATACATGTAGGTATATATCTGATATATCTGTATATATTTGATATGCATATAGTTATATAGACATAGTTATAGATATTTTCCTTTAAGTGGATGCCTCTGAAGCAGGAGGGATTTATTTAGTAAATATAAAGGTATTGTACTCCTGACTTTGATCTCTGAATCAAGGGAAAAAGCAGGTTTGGCCAACACAATCTTTGCAAATTATTTCACTGGGGAGCTCTGAAGGTTGACTCCTACAAGAGAGAAAAATGGATTTGCTGAATCTTGAGGAAGCTGTAGGCTTTTTCTTGTTAATCCTTTAGGAACACACTTGCCATTTCCAGAAGTGGAACACAGCATTGTTGGAGTATCCCTTAGAGAGGGAACCCGGCAGAGGAGAGGGAGACACCCATGGTTTCCCTGCTTCAGTCTGTAGCATCATCAGAATGGTTAGTTGAGGAGGGACAACAGTCTATGGGACAACCAGCACTATGGCATGCTAATATAGAGGGCATGCTTTTATAGCTGGCATTTAATGGAACACTTGTCATTCACGCAGAAATATTAAAATGTCTTTGCCCAGAATATCAAAACACTGAATTGATTAGTTAGAGAACTGGTCCCCATCCTTTTGGTTGATGGTCACGTTACTGTATCCCACCTGTGGTCCCACAGTATCAAATAAAGAGTTTTTCAGTCTGCCTGAAAAGCAGTACCTGGTTCAGAAATTAAGCAGCTCAGTGTCCCACCAGGAAGGAATCTCTAATCAAATCTCATTCATGTTTTCTCAGCTTCCCACTGTGATCACATCCTTACTGTAAGAGACAGCAGTTTACAAAGGTATTTAAGCCACTTAATCATGAAGATAAATAATCAGTGAGATTTACAAAAGCATATGAATTACTGATTCTGTTCATGTTTCAAATCTCTAAACCTAGCAGAGGATCCATGAAGTATCTACGGACACCTCAGATATCTCAGTGTTCACGTGTATCTTCTCTTGCTTTCATTTTTTCACAAGTTCTCAATGTTGTAGAAATAGGATACTTAAAAACCCGTCTTGCCTTCCTATTCTTTGGCCAACATTAGCATTCCTATTCTGCTGAAACAAGGGATATTTTTTCCTCCAAAACAGAAAACATAAACACGCTTAAAATTTGTAGATTAGCTAACCTGACTCTGAACAATTAACTCCCAAGATCACAGCCCAGCCTGATTTCATGTTAAAATCAGACATTTGACAAAGGACATGCAAAAACAAGTGTAAAATCATATATGAAAAAGAACACCTAGCTTTTCAGGGAAAGGAAATGTTACTTTAATTGCTGCCAATGGGAAGTCACTTAAATTCTTAGTGTATTTTAATTTTACAAGCTGTTCACTTAGAGTAAATACCTAGGCTGAATCCACTAAATTATTTTGGCTCATTTCCAGCTGAAAATATTTCAGTAAAAGGATTATACATTTCATTTAGGTAAATAATGATAGTATCTGCAGTTGTTCTTGCTGGTATACAAGTTCCAAGGGCTGTCACTTCACATTTCAGGGCAACAAATAGACCCAGTGTCAGTGATTTTTATCATGACACTTGCTATATTTGGTGTCTTTCTTAAAGGCCCAATTCCTACACTTTTATTATTTTGACAGACTGTCAACTTCTATTAAAAAAAATGCCCCCTTGGCTGTGGAAAAAAAAGCTTCATGAATAAAGTTTGAAAATCAGAAGGTAATTCAAATGCCAGATTTATCATTTTAATGCTATAACATTTTGTGATTGGTTTGGCGCTCAGGATTTTCGAAAGCTTGAGACTGCCTGTTCTGTTTACCAGCCAGAGTCAGAAAAAAAATCATCAGAAATAAATCACTCTGTTGATTTTATGTCTTATCTGGCAGAGTTGACAGGCAGCTTTAGGACACTGAAGTTAGAGATTTGAAGAGGTTTCTGAGGGCACTCAGCCCCTTTGAGGGTCTACTGGGGCAGCCCGTCATGGTGTATTTTCCAAAGGGCTGTTAAATTCAATTCTGAACAACCAAAATGGCAAGTAGGTCCATCACTTCTCACTGCCAATCAGATGTCAGCACTCAGCTTAGCACAGCAGCCAGCACCTGCAGGTCCTCACCTTGCTGAGGACTCCAGCAGCCCTGCATGCTAAGCCATTAAACGGATATCATCTCTCCTCCACGATCAGGTCACAGGATTTCGCAGGACAGAAAAAGGCTTAAGGTTAGCTAGAAGATTACAAATAATGCAGTGAGTCAGGCCTATAGAAAGACACCCTGGACTCGTGCAAAGGGATGTCTCAGGACAGCCTCCTACCTCGCCTCCAGTAGCACTGCTGGTTGGGAAGCACCTTGCCAATGACAAGTGGGTCCTGTGTGGAGAGGGACTGGCTGCTGCCGTGGCCATGCCCCTGGCATGGCTCTTAAAGCCATCTGCTCTGAATTAGTCCGGATTAAAGATATGGCATGGGCAAATCCCTCCTGGCTGTGTGTGTGACACAAGTTTATCCCTTATGGCCTAAGGAAAAAGGTCTGCCTTTCTAACATGTGAGGGGAAAGCAGTGAATGAGAAGAACTTCCAGAACCATGTAAAAGAAATAGCCCAAAGCCTGAAAGGGAGAGGCCACTTCAGCAGTAGGTCTTGATTTTGATAGATCCTGCAAAGTGCACAAAACCTGAGCAGGAAGCAGTGGCTCCATATGAGAGACTCCGTGTGGTCAAAGAAAGGTGCAGGCTAGTAGAGCTTATGCAATACCAATAGCACTGGATTCATAATCACTTGAGGAGCACAGACAAATCTGAGGCAATATGGGTTTAAGCACCAGTCCCATCACACCTCTGAGGACATGAATATCTGTTTCCTTCTTGACTTTCTTCACTGCTTGCCTCATCGTGGGAGTAACAGAAAAGCTGTAAAGCAAGCCTGTTGTTAAGAGGTTTTCAGGCCCCTGTTCCTTCTGTCCAGCTGATCCTCATTTTACTTTATTTGTGGAGGCTGCACTCTCTGACAAGCTGTCCTGAATCCAGCTGTCATTAATTACCATGGTTGTCCTTCTCTCAAGTTTGTGAGGGAAGTAGTTGCTGTTGATACATTTATTTGTGCTTTCTGCACCTATGGGAACTGCTATGAAAATGCCATTCAGAGGAGCTAATCTTTGCTCCCTCCTTTTGTGAACAGCCACTCGCTTCGCCTTAAAGGTGCCTGCCTTTCTCTAGCGAATGAAGCACACTGGAATACATACAGAAAATATCAGGCAATGCACATCTGTCATAAACGTGTGGATGCCATTTCCAGAGAAACTTAAAAAATACAGTTCCGTTTGAAGTCAAGACCTCTATTTGCCTCCTCATACAAAACACAAAGGAGAAAGGGCTTTTTTTTCCATGTTAATTCCACCTATAGTTGAATTCTTTTGCCAGGAAAGCTGGATCTTTCCTATTTTATGGAAAGAAGTGAGGAACTTGCCCATTGCAATGTTATTTAATTGCCTGCATGGCATCAAGATCACATATAAGTGAGGTTAAATGAGTAAGGTTAAATGAGACTTTTTACAGAAAACAGCAGACATCAGACTGGATCAGAGCAGCAGCATCTAGCCTTGTTATATTATGTCTGACAATTTTAAAAACAGTTTTACAGTGGCTCTGTCATTATAAGCTAATATAGCCGCCTTTTTTAGTCTGATAGAAAAACTATATCCAGCTGGGTCTTAGAGAGCTGGCTCAAGTCACCAGTAAACAGCTGACTGAAATGTATGTACAACTGAGAAAAAGGCCATACACACAAGTCTTTCTGGTTGGTACATATGAAGAAAATAGAGGGAATATTCATTTGTCTCTTCCATTGAAGTTTTTTTTTTTTCTTTTCACCAATATAGAAGACTCCTGTGATCTGCTTCTGCTGCTAATTTGATTAACGAGCACTTCATAATGAAATGCTCAATCATCTGTATTTAAAACAGGTCATTGTCTTCAACAGCCCCCAAAATTTAGACATGCCTTTCTGGGGATCTTAAATCTAGTGATACTTCTGCAATCTTTTTGATTTCCCCCTCTCCTGCTTGCATCTCTGATCTGGCTGTTTCTGCCAGTGCTGACTGGTAAGTGGCAAAACGATACCATGTCACTACCAATTACCCTGGTGGGGAGTCCAGATGAAGGCTGTTGTGAACCTAATGAGGTGTACCCAATCAGGAGGAAAATGCAGCTCCATTTCCATCCCCTGGGTGGTAACTAGTTTGTGAAAGCAATCAATTCTTCGTTAGGTTAAAAAAGTGGAAATAAATAAACCTGTATGATTATTTGATGTGATCTCTCATGTAGCCAGAATGGGAAGAGAAATGGACAGCCAAGAGAAGCATGGGGAGAGCTATAGCTCTTTAACTTGTTCTGACACTGGGTTGGTAGTATCTGTTTCTCCCATTTAATACTTGCAATTGTACCAAACAACAATTAGACTTGATTCTGAAGTTATGGTAAGCAGAGAAAAAGTCTCACTGAATCCAGAGAGATTCAATGCTTTGCCTGGAGACACTGCTGCTACATGCACTTTGGATGGAGGCTAGAGCAGGATTTGTGTTTAGGAGAGGCACAAGAGGGAGCAGAATACTTAAGCCAGGATTTATCTTACCTATTTTAGCCACCTAAAACTTAAGTGCCTGGTGTATACTGGTCATTTGGCCTCCCTTTGTAGCCATTTCACAGAGTGAGAGAGAAAGACAGAGAGAGAGAGAGATACATCAAGAGGCTGTTTTAATACTTTCTGCCCCACTAGCAGACAATACAGGTATCTTTCAGAGGATTAGGATGATGCCGTCTCCCATGAAATCCTGAATATTTCACTTGGTCTCTCAGGATGGTGATCTGTAAGAGGGTAGTGAGATCTTTTAGAGAATAATGCAAAACCTGACCCACGCCAACAACCACCATAATCTTTCCATTGCTTGTAGCTGGCTATACATATTGTACTCCATATTAGCCAAGAAATCCATTAACACTGTTAGAGGACTTGGATGACTTTATTCAAAATATGTTTGAACTCTGCGTAAGGAGAAAACAACAGGAATGCATCACTCAGAATTTACATAAGGACACAAATTCTTGGGTGCTATTATATCTTGCAGGATGAAAAATCTTCTTTGGTGAAGTCAGGAAGTTTTTGACAGCAATGTGCTTGTCTTACGTGGACTAAAGCAATAAATGCTGCAATAAATCATTCTTAACAACAAGAGTCTTTACTCTGTAATAGAGTTGTTTCAGAAAGTGTTGCACGGAGGATGTTGAAACCAGCTTAATGCTTAACACTTAATGCTTAAACCAGTTTAATGCTTATTAGCAGATCCTATACCTGAAGGCATACATCTACTTCACAGTTACCTGAAGGTAACAGGAGAAAAGATAGGAAAAGGAAAGGGAGTAAGAAGAAAAGAAAAAAAAAAATAAAAAATAAAAAAAAAGGAAAGGAAAACCTGTCCCTGCTAGCAGCTGAGAAAAGCAGCAATGGGGTCGCCAGTTGAACATCTCCCTCCTCATTCTCCCCAGGACAGGAGGCTGGGATGGTGCTGAGCCACCACCCTCTTTGTTCCCCAGCACTACTGTACTTTCCACCAAGAACTATTCAAACTCCTGTTCTCCTTCACGATGCTGTTTGTGGTGGTTGGAGAAGGCTTAATCAGGTTCAGGCTTTGCACACTGTCGGGTTGCTGTGCTTTTATGTGTGTATTTCATTGGTATTTGTGACTGGGCAGCTAAATGACCACAGCCTACTCTGGTATGATCTAAGTTTTGGTTTAGAGAGGGGGTTAGAGAGGAGGTGTAGGAAAGGGGCGGGAGGGTGACTCCCCATGGCAGTGGCAATCACATCCTATGAGAACCCATCATAGGATTAATATCTGTCTAGTGAGTGCAAGGCCATGAGGATAACCATGTGAGAACCACAGCGTAAAACAACAAACTAGAAATCCTGTGTTGCAGTGCGCAAAAGTCTTGCCACACAACGGCTTAGGTAAAAAGTTACAGAGTTGCAAGCAAAGGCGGACCACAGAATAGCAGACCCTCAACACCACAGTGGTTATGGCACCTAAGGCAATGTGAAAGAACAGAATGTCTTTTGGCTGGATATTTTGATATTCCAAAATTATTTGTTCATTTAAGTTGGAACAACAACAACAATAACAACAACTACACAACTCCAAAGTATCTTGTATTTCACATTTCTGGAAAATGCTATAATCCACCTTCCAAAGTTTCCAAACAACAAATGTTTATATTTTCAGTTAAATTAAATTGACACAAGTGTCACCTTTTCTTTCCCTCAAAATTAGATTTTAGGTGTGTTTTTACAACATGCTCTATTTGTTTAAAACAAAAATGAAAATGAGAAAAAAGAATTGTCATTTCAATTTTCACACAGAAAAATTAAATATTTGAGTTGAAATCAGTAGCAATGGAACATTTTCTGAATAGAGAGATTTTAATGTGAATATATGGAAGCATCTCTTTTAAATATATCTTGCATAAACTTTTGTTTCCCCATTTAAACATTTTTCCACATCGTATTTCCCCTTAAGCACCTGTATTAGACCTTCAGGTCTAATAAATCAGGGAATGAGGCTGGTTTTCTATCTGACAGATTCGTTCTGTTTCTCTAAGAGGATGGATGTAGGAATGACTGAATTTAAACCTATGACAGGTGTATGCGTGTGTGCATGTGCACATGCATATTTTTTCTTTTTTTTAATAGACTGAAATAGATAAATTTAAATAAATTTTAATGTTTCCCTTTGACTTTAAAGACTGCTCAGCTGTCATTAGCACAGTAAGATCCTGTTCTGTTTTTCTGGTAGAGAGACAGTCATTTCATCATACTAGGCAGTTGTGTTGGTTAGGCACAATTTACTCCCAGGTAATTCCAGGCAGGCTGTTCCCACTCACCTGCTTCTCCTTCATGTATTTGGAAATGGCTTCCATCAGGACATGTTCCATAATCTTTCTGAGATTAGGTTGACTACCCCACAGTTCAGTAGTTATTCTTTCTTGTCTTTTTGGAAGATGGCTGTAATATTTGCCCTTTTTTTTTTTTTTTTCTTTTTTCTTTTCCAATGATCAGAGACCTCCCTCAACTGGCACAACCTTTCAATGATGAATGAGATCAACCTTGCACCCTGAGGTTCATTAGTAACAAATCAGCAAGAAGTAGAATACAGCGGCAGAGTAGCAGAGGAACAGAGTTACACATAACTCTTGGATGCTGTGTGTCTTTGCTCCATTGTTTATGAGGACCTGTGATTGACACTTCAATACTTTCTCAGAATGTAAAACTCAGTAAACGCATGTTAAAAAAAACAGATATTAATATTTAAGTGAAACATTGAAGTGGTGCATTGCTTGTAAACCTCACAGAATTGTTGACAGTTCACGTGAAATTATGCTTTGCTCCCAGTATCTGCTGGTCTGGTTTTAAGAGCATTTGAGATGCCCACTGAAAAGGATATTTTGAATTCTCGGCCCAGGCTGAAGGGATCTCAGACCACGAGCCATGTTCAGGATTAGTTAAAATGAAGGAGGTAGGTCTCAGCTGGCAGAGAGTTCTCCAGTGTGAATATACAAAAATACAGTGATGTGACCACAGGTACTTTCAATATGTTAAAAATGTTAGTCTCTGATATAAAAGAGGGTGTGGACAAAAGCAAGAAGCTGGCTGCTATTCACACTGTGTAGTTTTGTGCATGTCATTAGTGAAATAAATCTGACTGAAGAGGAGCTGGCCTGAATAGTATTACAGAGATATTTCTCTCTGCCTCTTTTCCTCCCT
This sequence comes from Tinamus guttatus, assembly GCF_000705375.1. The sequence continues at coordinate 11,477 of NW_010589795.1, forward strand.
CTTTTTTTTTTCTTTTCTTTTTAGATTTTTTGCTTGATTTTAAGTAAATTTAATAATTTTAAGTTTTCTTAATCAAATTTGAATAATAGGTGGGACAAATTCAGGCCTGTGTGTCTCTAGGAACTCTAATTTTCCACATACGAAGTGCTTCTGAGAGGCTTGATGCCGTACGGGTGAAAAGCGCAGTGCTGTCAAATGCAGTAACAACTATATTTGTTAAGACTAAGTAATAATTTAGAGACTTATTGCCACCATACAAGATAGTATGTGTTAAGTCCAATGAATATAAACCACTCGTTTGGCTGTCTGATAGAACCTTTGCTAATATAACAGTTTAGATATCTCAAATGGACTTCAAATGGATTCCTGGGCTGCCACCGAGGATATTGTCTTTTATGTTTTCTGCAGAAATGAATATTGGACCATGAAAATATCTGTTATTTTAAAATGAAATCTGATTGAACTTATGTTGTTTGGCTGTCTGATGATAGAACCTTTGCTAATATAACAGTTTAGATATCTCAAATGGACTTCAAATGGATTCCTGGGCTGCCACCGAGGATATTGTCTTTTATGTTTTCTGCAGAAATGAATATTGGACCATGAAAATATCTGTTATTTTAAAATGAAATCTGATTGAACTTATGTTTATATTATTTTATAATGAATAAAGAAGGTAACGTGTTCTACAGTTTTCTGGTATTGTTTTTTTGTGTACGCAGATTAAAAATTTTATCAGAAACTGATTGTTCAGGGGTGGTGACAAAATGAAGGAAACGAAAGATCATCTTGTAAATAGATTATAAACTGAGAAGGTTTTGTTCTTAGTAGTTGTCAGAGAATAAATTACTCTTTTAACATCTCTTTCCTCTTTCCAAAAGAATATTGGGAAAATTAAGCATTCATTAATTTTCCAAATCCTTTATGAAGTTTCTCAATTAAAGAAATTATGCAAGTTTCAGACTGCAAACTATGATATTATTATGTTCACTATTAATGATTGGGGAATTTTTCAACTTTAAGTGCATTGTTCTGGTGGGCCCTTTTAAGTTTTGGTTGCTTCTAAAGAGGTTTGCCTCTAAATTTCCTAAACATAAAAGGTCAGGGTTTAGTTTGGTTTTGTTTTTAGTAGCTCTGCAACTATTGTAATATAAATTAATCCCAGGTATTTTGATATCATATATGTAACACGCAGCTGCTGCACTTTTCTAGGATTTACACCATCACATTTCTAGGTTCTTGCTATCTATTGCAGGCACTGCCATTTTATATTCATTTTAGGTGCGGGATATTACAGAGCAAATGCACATGCTGTGTGCTTTCATATAGATTTGTTTGCTTTCTCTTTACCCTGTAAAAGTTATTCAGGATATGAAGAGAAAAAAAAATACTTCTTTGTTTATGGCAAAATACACCATTAATGTGTATCTTTCTCTTTTGCATTTTCTTTCTGTTATGCTGGTGTGCAGAACAATTTGCTTACTAATTCATTTAAAGCTGCTCTTGTGAGTCTGCCTGAGCAGTCAGTAGAATTGGACAATTTACAAGCATAAAAATGCCAGAGCATTCCCTGCACTAGACATTTGGAATGACAAAGTAGGCAATTCCAGAAGGGTTAAAGGCGCATGGAGCTCCTGGAACCTCTTGCTACTCAGAGGTGAAATTGAGGACAAGCTCCCACATAACTAGGTCTTCTGCAGAGGTCCTACTCCCCCACCACAGCTTTGCCTTTCTCCATGCTGAGTATCACCTCTTCTGGCTGCCCGATGAGTTACTTGGTGCTCGTTCTTAACCTTTTTATTGTCAAAGTGACTGTTTCTATGGCCAGGCTTGGCTGATCTTCAGTGCTTTGGCTTAAAGGCGTAACTGAGCAAACATATCTGGTGATAATCCCTGGAGTGAAGCATCTGTTCATGTGGTATTGCTGGGAGTGATGAAAATGACTGACAAAGCACCAATTTTGAGGCAGAGACTTGGCAGAGGGACTTATATAGAGTCCCCTGCATACGCACAGCCCAAAATCTGGTACCGGATCCTGCAACATGCAGAATGCCCACACAGAGGCACAGGTTTGCAGTGCATTTGCTAAGATATCATACACCTATATGTTATCACCGATAACAGCCTTCTTGCAGGAGAACCTGCTTACCCATTCCTAAACCATAGGAACAGAGAAAAAATCTGCTTAATTTGGTAGCACTGTCCTTGTATACAGCAGGCACTTCTCATTCACCTGCTCTCTGGATGGTTTCTCTGCAGGATTATTTTCCCTCTTGCTCCAGGCTGTGATGATTGATTTATAAAGCACAGAGCTGTGCTTTGCAAGGTCAGCATCAGCAACATTATTACTGTGTGCATAGTTTATAATTCCAGCACACTTATTTTAAACATTGAGCACAGAGGGATGCAGCGTTTGTTTATTGGAAATCTCCAAGTCTCTTTCTTTTTTGTGATGTATTATTAAAAAGCAAGCACTCTTTCTTGTATGAAATGGGCACCAGGTCTTATTTGCATTGTATTTTCAAAATGGATTATGGTCAGTTAAGCTGATTCATTACTGATCATGACTAAGTGCTTTTGTAAGAGTAGGAAAAAAGCTGAAGCATCGTGTTAGTGCTTCAGCTTCCGAACCTTTATTTATTTATTTATTTATTTTATTATTTTTTCTCAACAGTGTTGCAAGGGAATTAAAGTTGTTCCACTACACATGCCAGGAAAGAATTTCAAAATTCTCAGGAAGGTGTCAACAAATGTAAATCATTAGAGTATCTAAAATCATTATTATACAGCTCTCTCTCTCTATTTGTTTCTATGCACATACAATATATAAATATATATAAATATACACTATATACAAAAAACAGTGTATATACACTGTATATACATATTTTATATGCATATTCATTATATAACTCAATACTAATTCAACAAATATGGAACCTTTTAAACACTTTGATGACTTCAAGATATATGTTGCGAGCTAATCTATCTGATTTTCCCTCAAATGGGGCAATGATCCTGCCCACGTAGTACAAGCAGAGCACAGTTTATCAGCGTCATTGCAGTGTCTCTGCGTATCTCTCTAGAGATAACAAACCAGAAATTCTGAGAAAGGTTTTAAATTCCAAATAGCTAATTCCCACTCATGAGGAGGACTAGGAAACAGCCCAAAGTGTCCATCTTAGTTCACAGGGCATTGAATTGACTTAGTTGGCTTTGTGATGAGGCTCAACATCACAGATTTTATGAGTCTGTTTATTTGGCCCTTCCTTAGTTTAACAGATATCTTATTTTCTTGGATCATGAGTGCATTAGTTTTATCCAAAAAGTTGCCTTTATCTACTAGCATATGGCTCAGTATAATGGGAGTATAAAGGATAATTGCATTTCTGAACTTGATGCTTAGGAACCTGCATATTCCTCATTTGCCACAGGGTGGAAACAATCTCTGGAACTTACCTCAATAATACAGCTCCAGTAGTTCAAATTCAACAGTTAAACATCATGTGATGCATATATAAATATAGCTGATGTGGAAATGATGATGTGCTCTGAACTGAGCATGCAATACGGTTTTAAATAATTGTCTGAATGCTTCTTTATACCCAATGAAACAGCATGGATCCAATCTATTATTTCAATAATATATTAGTTTTATATTTTATAATTCTAGCAAGGTTTGCTTTGCTTTAATAAATGAGAAAACTATATAGAATTGGTGCACACACAAGAGGAAAATGGGCTCAGATTCACAGATCTATTTAGGTAGCTAATGATCTTCAGACAGTTATCTCCCAATAGATCTTTGGCAAATTAGGACATAAATTGTTTTTTTCTGAATTCAGGCCAGAGGTTATCTCTCCTAGATCGTCAGATTGGCAATATTTTCCAACGACCTACCTGTTTAAAGACAGTCTTTCCATGATGAATGAAGAGAGGGGATTGCATAAGACATGTCCCTTCTGCCTCTAGTGAGTAGTTGACTTGAAGAGAAGAACCTGCCAAATGCTCCTGTTCCTCCCTACTTAAGGAATAACCAAACTCATTCGGCTCAAAGGGCAGTGTTTTGTGCAATACCGTAGGTTCCTGTCAGCAAGGCAGGCAAGCCATCTCTACCTTCTCATTTCTCTTCCTCCCCGAGAAAGTAGATTTATCTTCCCTAGAGATGCCATCCTAGAAATTTTACAATCTCTTACTGTTTATATTAGAATGAAAGACATTTAAGGCTGCAACAAAAATTGATCTAAAGCCATGAAATTTCATGTGCTAAACCTGACATACGCCCATTCCAACTCAGCCAATTTGTGCCTTTTTATCCACAGCTCTCACTGTTTATTTTCTTTCTTTTCTTTTACATGACATGGGAAGAGTAAAAGACTTTTAAGATGAGAATCACATTCAGTTTATATTTCAAAGTTTGACATTTCTAGTACATCAGTGGGGTTTAGGGTACATGAGAACTTGCTCCCCACTGAGAAAGAACACCAAACTAGTAGCAAGTAGGCTAATTGGAGCCTTTAAATGAAAAACTGACTTCAGAAACCCTCATTTTTAGGGCCATTCCTACTTCAGGGATGTCTTGCAATATTTTCCCACCACTGCTATTCAAACCTTGCAGCACATGCAGTACTGGGAGTCCCTCAAGCCAATGTGCTGCCATTGTCACTTGGAGAGCTGTGCTGACTAAACTCATGCAGAGCAGGCTCAGATCTTGTAAATAATTGACAAGAGAAATACATGCATTGGCAAATGCTTCTTTGCCACTTTGCCATTACCCTCCAGATACATCATATTTCTTACTGGGCAGATTTTCAAATGCATCCACAGCATAAACACGTTCTGCTTTTCTTCAATTCAATACACTGCAATTAATCAGCTTCAGTTTGGTGCCTGGAAGCTGGGGAAGGCTGACTGGACCTTCTGTTTAGGACCAAGTAACTGTTTTCCTCAGCCTCATAAAGTAAGGAAAAAGAACAATGACAAGTCATTAACAAGATCTTCACTGTTTCGTTTTATGGGTGTCAGCTGCTCTCAAGCAATCAGTCATATAAAACCAGCACTGAAATCTAACTGTTGCAGAATGCAAGTGAGGACTATGGAATTAGATTCAACTAAGACCACAGCAGCATGTTCAGGTGCCGTGTGGTCAGTGGCTTCCCAAAGCCAGTGTCAGGATCCTGCAGCCCCCTCATGGCCAGGGCTGTGGTGGAACTGGAGGACAGGGACTGATTATCCTAGGCTGAGATGGGGCTGGAGAGAGGCAAGGGGTGGGCAGGGACAAGACAGGCTGGGAAGGCCCCCAGGGCTTGCACACACAGGGGAGATAGATAACCTTGAAAAACTGTTGCAGACTTTTATAATATGGGAAGCTTTTTAGAATATTTCCTGACTATCTATCTGCTTTGGAATGGACAGTCCTGCTGAACATACATGCAGATATTGTATTTACTCATTATTCTCTACATCTATCTGTGCTCATAGTAACAATTACAATATTCAGCTTGACTGGGCTCTTTGAGGGAGGAGAGACGCAATGGAAAGGCAATGGAAGAGGAGGGCCACAGTGGTGCAACACTCAGAGAAGAATGAAGTACACTCTGTGTAAAGAGCCCAGGTATGGCATGCAACTCCTCAGCCCCCACAAATACCCTACAATTCACTGCAAAGTGCAGAAACTGCTAAAAACTTCAGCATCACAATTCTTTGGGGTGTCTGGGTTTTACACTGGCCTCCTGCCTGAGTCCTTTTTAAGGCATATGTGATACTTACCATGCAATTGCACCTTGTGTTGGAGCTAAAAGTGAAGCTCTCTTTAAGTGTCATCTTCAAAAAATAAGGTTTTTTAGATAGGATTCAAGGTGAACTTGAACCTCAAAGCAAGGAGAAATTTCCACTGTAAATCCAGTGTAGGAGGGGCAATGGCTCAGAAGCACCATGACGTCCTTTAAGGTTTCTCATAAAGGAGATAGTAGAGGGATCCAAATGCTTCCTAACTCCTCTCCATAGAAATACATTATATTTGATCATGATGTGATATGTGTATGACTGGGCTGTGGGACTCTGTGTCCTTGGCAGATGTACTTTGTCGAACAGCTGTATGTTTGTCTTCTGTCATGTGACTGAACAAGTTTGTGGCAACATCTAAGAGTCCTTTCCTCAGGTTTCAGATCTGATGGTGAGATCTGCCTCAACAGGAAGATATTTATAATTAAATGAAGGGTGATAGTCTACATTTTCGAGGCTGCACATTCTGAATATCTCACAAGATTAGTTGTAAAGAATAGAACTGACCAACTGACCAACTGTTCGGCAATGGCAGTTTCACCTAACTGAAGGTAGAAAGTTTGGACTCATCTGTAACAACAGGAAGCTTAATCATAAGACAGTGCCTCTGGGGTTGACAGTACATCAAGCCATATAATGCCTCAGGGAGAAGGATTAAATCCAGAAGGAGGGACCACATCTGTTACCATGTCGCTTTCATCTAGCTTATTCCCCAACAGCTTTCTAGTACTTAGAAGAATACTGGAACTGGAAACCTGAGCATCATACCAGCAAAATTAAACAGGTTGTCTGAAGAGCTTCCTAAAATAACTGGGAAGTGTTATCACAGGCAAAAATTTTTATTACAATTTTTGAGTGTCCACCTCTGGTTTGGGAAGGAGCTTTACTGTTTTCTAACATCTATGAGCCATTTTCAAACCAGAACCTAGCTGGGAGTCTCCACAGACATTCTTGTTGCATGAATGAGGATGAATTCGTTCCTTTTTTTCCTCCATCAGTTACTTAATTTGTATCAGGGAAAGACAAACAAAAAAGAAGAGTAAAAGCTCCCATGATGGAGAGCAGAGGATCCTCTTTAAATCCTCTATCTGAAATGAACAGACTCCAGCTGAAAATGGAAGCACCCTCCAGCAAACTATTCAACATTTAAAGATGCATCTCGGAAAACAAAGTCATAATTGTTCCCAACAGTAGCAACACACACTACAGCTAGCAATCACCTGAACCATCTGCTCCCTCAAGGAGCAGCTCTTAACACTGGCATGTGATAGAAAGATCCTCTTTCTTCAGGCAAATAACTAATTCACATTGGAAAATTACAATAAAAATCAAGTGGTTTCCTCTACACTTTAATATGCAGGAGATACAACAGGATTATCCACAGAAAATACAGAGACAGAAAGAGTGCCAACCATGAAAGTCTCTGCAGCACAAGCCCAGTCCTGTTTCATACAAAAGCTGACAAAACTGATAAGCACATTTTCTCCTTATAGTCAGAATTTATAACCTGGAGTGACTGTTATAATGGAAAAGTAAATGATCTCCTAATACTCAAATCAATCTTGTGAGAAATAACCTGAATAATGAGTTACAATTGCAAGAGATGAAATTAAGACAAGAACAGTTAAATAAGGATCTAAAGAAACAGATAACATTTAGCATGTTGTTGGGAGCCTAAATTAGACTTTAAAATGTATGCAGACAGAGAAAGAAGGGGAAAAAATAAGGACTTGGAGCAGAAACCTCAGATAAAGTTGAGCTTTTTGATCAGAAATAATCAGAAGCAATATCAAATTGACATTATATGAATAAAAAAAACCCCACTTCAAATAGAATTTTTCATGCAACTACTTTTTAGAACTTGAGAGATAGAGGGGGATTTCCATTTACAATATAAAACACTCCAGAATGTTACCAACTCAAATCAATTTGTTGCAGATGTGATTAGAAACTGTCTCTAAGAGCATGGCAAAGCGCAAAATGTGGAACCAAGTTAATTACGTCTCATTCACACAGAACTGCTTGGTGCCTCATACTCATGGATGGACTTCACCTTCTCAACACTGCAGTGAGAGAGGAAATATTATCCCCATTTTACAGGCAGAGAATTACACAGTTCCCTAAAATCACCTAGAATGGTAACAACCAACGAAAAGCATTTATATTGGAACAATGGGGTATACGATCCTGAATTCTAGAGATCAGACATCTTAGTGTTGGTCATTACGAGTTTAGGTACCATGGCCATTGTTTTCAATCCAGATGGTCAAAAAAACTTTGATCCCAAAGCTCACATCACATAGTTCTTGATGACAATTGTCTTATGGGCCCTACCTCTTCACAGTTTAAAATAAAAGTAACAAAAGAGAGAATCTTTAAAAAGTCTCTTCTGCATTAATAGGGAATGGGGATGAAATAATAGTTTTTATTATGGTTTAATATCTATTTGCCTATTTATCTAGTTTTCTTCTCAGAGGATTTTAAAGGAATCTCTCGAGCTATCAGTCACCTTGGTGTCTGGGTGCCTGTGCTAATTTCCATGACTCTGTCATGCAGACCATACAATAGAGAAATTGTGAGGGAAACTGAAACTCACCCTGACAAGGCACCAATATGAGATGGTAAAGGGGGATTTATCTGAATAGAATTTTCAAATTTCAGGCTGTTTCTGTCATTAGGCTCATCACACCTGCTTTAAATTTTCAAAATAATATTTTGTAATCATAAAACTTGAAGAAATGCTTCTGCAAAAAGTAACGTGAAATGACAAAGAGAAACTGTGAGAGAACTCCATGTTGTTCACTACTATCACTGCTTTCCGTGGGGGAACACTGATGTAGAAGACCCGTAATATTGCCCGTGCTGTTTAGCGCTGCGTTTCGCTTAACTTCATCTGGCATTAGATGCATTACCACTAGCACAGCCTTGATTGTCATGCAGAACCTGCAAGACGTTGGCATAATCAAGCTTTCATATAATCAAGAGAATGTTTAAAGTATTAAATGCATACCAAGAGACATGATTGTGTAACAGCTAACAGGCAGTTACAGATCATTGACTTTGGAAAATCAAAGAAGGAAACAAATCTTTTATTTCATGTTGTTATTATTTCAATGACATTTTGTAATGCAACCAAAGCCCCATTAAAAAATAATTAAAGATTTCTTTATCTTTATTGTATTGCATTCCTCAATTATTTTCACAGTATCTGGAGAATCCTTCCTGGCTGAGGATGATTATCAAAAATAAAACACTTTGCAAATAATAAAACATTCCTTTATGGCTCTCTTTTCATAAGCAGTGCAAGAATCTCTCAGCACAATGTGAGCAAAATATAGTATGGTAAAAATGGGAAACTGAGGCATGAGAAAATAAATGTGCCCCAACAAGATAGAGGCAGTAGCATCATCATATAGAAGAATAATGGAATACAATCATTCTTGAAGTGAGTCTGTTGCCAATATCAATGACAGAGCTAATTTATGTAAGCCTCACTAAATAAAAAGAAGTAACCCAATTCTTGCCAGCTGTTAAATCAGCAGTCAAAAGTCTTGTAACACTGGATGAAAAGTCTTGAGTCACGGGACACCAGTGTGATTCAACAGATGATTTGGATTTCACATCAAGAATAAGTCTTCTTAGGTACAATCTGCTCACAGCCCAAAATCATATAACGGTTGCTTACCAATCAGCTCGGTTTTCCTGTAGCTGTTGACCATGGTTTTAAATCATAAAGATGCCAGCAGATGAAAGTGGTTCTTAGGTGTGGAGGCAAAACAGCATTTCACAATAAGTGAAAGATCTTGGGAATCAAAAAAAGAAGCCTCTGCAATGTAAATTATTTTATATATATGGTTTGAGAGCATGAAAGGGAGGGAAGTGTACATGCTCTACAAAATTAATGCTCTGTGTTGGAAAAAAAAAAAGACATAAATGCATATAAATCAAGGCCAGTGTAAATTACTTCGACATTATGACATTAAGCTTTCACATTTTTTTTTACAAATGTCTAGTCTTGTTATATTTTCTTTTTGTTTCATTACAAATTTTAGCTGGGGAGAGGAGCAGAAAATAGTAATATCACACAGAACAACATGAAACTCTGTGGGCTCAGAGCTTTGTTCCTCATGCTACCAAATATTATTTCTGTGGTGTTATGCATTTTCCTATTCTCAGCCTTTTTTACATTTCTGTCCAGGCATATTGCTAGTAGGTAAGACACACACATTTGTAAGACAGCCAGTCTCTTCTCTGAAGAATTTGGTATCTCAGTAAAGCAATGTATACAAAGGCAAAAGAGGTGGAAGTGCAAGATCAAGGTCACCCATGAGGTACAGGGGGAATTTTAATCTAAGTCACTCCTAGCCCACCAAGGCCCAGACGGTGTTCTCCTGAATGTGGTTACATCCAGCTCATGCTACTGCTTAGCAGGGTTCAGAGTTTATGATGAGCTTCACAGAAATGACTCAAAGCTCTAGCACCTAAGAGAGTTTAGAGACACAAGTTCAATTCACACAACTGTAACTATGGGAAGTCCTTAAAAACCTTGTCTGTAAAGGTAAATTTCAGCTTGGATTGGTGCTCTTGCTGAAAGAGGTAACAACAGAGCACACTGATATTAGTTGGCTTTGTGAATGTTCAGGAAAAGCTCACCACTATTTTTAGTCTCTGTATGTTGGAAGCTTCAGCAAAACTTCTGATAGAAGAACAGGTAAAGATGGGTAGATCTTCAGGAAAGGTACTTTCATCTTAGAGAAAAGGGGGATTAAATTTGGAGAAATTTCATGAGCTACTAGTGTTTACCTAGTAACTGCTCTAGGGTAAAGTAGATTTTGTCTTTTAAGGCTTTTTAAGTTAGTTAATTAGGTTTTTTTTTTTTTTTTTTTTTTTTAACAACACTAAATGTAATCTAGGAAAGCAAAGCAAAGAAATCTCTAACTTGGAAATTCTTCCAAATACTGCTATTTTCTGTTCTATAGCAGAAAATATTTTTTGTGAAACAAAATGTCTAACATTATAAGTGCAGTAATGCCTTAATTCCTTTTTATTTCTACAAAACTTGTATTTAC
>NW_010589795.1:27954-61938 GCF_000705375.1 Tinamus guttatus
GAGGGCACACTGCTGCCTCATGGTCAACTTGTTGTCCACCATGACACCCAGGTCCCTCTCTGCAGAGCTGCTCTCCAGAAGGTCATTCCCCAGCCTGTACTGGTGTCTGGGGTTATTCCTCCCCAGGTGCAGGACCTTGCACTTGGCCTTGTTGAATTGCATGAGGTTTTTCACTGTCCAGTTGTCCAGTCTGTCCAGGTCCTCTGGATGGCAGAGCAGCCCTCTGGGGTATCAAAAAGGAAAAAAAGATAAACTTTCTATACTTTTAATGGAATGTAATAGTGAGTTTTATTTCTCTACAGGTCTTTTTAAATCTCATTTTAGCTTTCTGTGTCTGCTCATGGTAACTAGATCAAAACCAGTGGGAGCCCTGCAGAGTATTGAGCTCCGCATGGGGCATCGAATCTCATGGTTTCATCAGCACATTCCTTTCCACTGACAGAAAAAGATAAACTTTCTATACTTTTAATGGAATGTAATAGTGAGTTTTATTTCTCTACAGGTCTTTTTAAATCTCATTTTAGCTTTCTGTGTCTGCTCATGGTAACTAGATCAAAACCAGTGGGAGCCCTGCAGAGTATTGAGCTCCGCATGGGGCATCGAATCTCATGGTTTCATCAGCACATTCCTTTCCACTGACAGGACTGGACTGGCTTAGGAAACAGCTTTAATCGTTAAGAATTAAAATCCTATTTTACAAAACCTTTTATTTCCTTGAACCTGCAAGTAGCCTGGACATTTAATTATAGAGAAGAAAATAATATCAAGGACCTATCATCCTTTGCACTTTCCCCATTTCTGTTGATGACTTCCAAGGGATGGAATAATTTATTGGCTATCCAGTATGGGCAGCACATTATTTGATTTCCCTCAGGGTTGTATATATGCAGATAGGTATTTGAGAATAACTTCTGGAGACAGGGAGATTCTGGAGATATAGGGCAGCGGTGATTGAACACATTTAAATAAAGCTGGTTATAGAGTGCATTGCTCCTGATGGACCAGACAATACCTGATTTGGTTTTACTGAGCCTCTCTCCTCGTTTGTTGAAAATCTATTAATTAGAGAATATTTTAATTTGTAAGGCATTATCTACACATCTCATTTAGCGTAGAAGGAAAAGAGATAGATGAACCATCTCTTTGTGATACAAGACACAGTAACCCTGAATAAATGTGCTTATTATCTCTTAGCTTATTTTAAAAGAAAAATGTATCTTCAAGTCCTTCTGACACCTCTCTGTCTGTTTCTCTCTTGCTTAAAATGGCAAGCAGAGGGTCCTATAATCTCACAGTACAATGCTTGGATGCTACTGTGGATTGCAAATATTTCCCTATCCAAGCAACTTTTTAGTGTTTTGTTCTCAGAGTCCTTTCAAAAGTCTTCATCTCCAGCCCGTGAGTCAAAATTTACCTGCCTTACCACAGATGCATCTGGTGCTTTACAGCTTCAGGGAAGGTAAAAGAGAGAAGATGAAGAGTTTGTCAGCTGATGGATGTTTTTAACCATCAGTCCTTTCTAAGTGGCACTGCCATTTCTACTGCTAAGACAGTGAATCTGTTTGGCACATGAAACCATGCACAGAAAGCTCAGCTATAACTGGACTTACAAATGTGTGATGTATTAGTCTGTCTCTATCATTCCCAAAGGCAGAGGCCATGATGAGAATCTCAGTGTCTGCCTCTGTGATACCCCTCACAAGTCCTCATTTTAACTTTGGATGTGTGATTTGATCTTCTCAGGTGACTCTATTTCTTGTCTAGCTACAACTTCGAGTGCAGAGTTTCTAATGATGGCAGAAGACATGGAGTTTGTTTACTGCATGAGAGCCAGATGAGACACTTTCAGAGGGCTGATTTTCAGAAGGCAACCTCATTTCCCATCTTATGTGAAATGTATTGTCTTTACTTTGTCTCAAGTTGGATATTTAAAACTCTAGGCACCCAAAATCTAAAGTCACTTTTTAAAACATTTGGCCATGTATTTGGGGTTATCTCAAATGTGCTTCAACTGCAACTTCTTTTGCAAAAGAGCATTAATTCACAGCCATGGCCAGATGTATGTGATAAAATTATTTTCCTAATCAATTGCTGAGTTGGTATTTGGGCTAGACTGAGTGCTACAAAACCAGCTTGAATTAATATATTCAGCAGGTAGTAGTTTTTATAGTTCTCCCAGTCCTCCCCCACTCCTTTAAGCCACTGGGATCTCATCAGCAGGGCAATTAGCTGACTTTGGATATGTGCCAGCGTGCTTTGCTGAATCAAGGCACTAATTTAGCAAAGGACCTTCCCAAGGCACGACCTCAGAATAAGCAGTCTTGGTAGCCAAGAACAGTGTCCACATCCTATGGATTCAGACATTGTCTCAACTTCTAAAAAAGTACATAAATAGTCTATAGTGCCTTTTTTTACCACTAACATGATGCTCTGTGACTTCTTCTTTTATGACCACTTGGCTACCTCCTTACTTGTCCAAGATATAATAGGAGGGTGTCACCTGGGCAAAAGTACTGAACAGGCCCATGAATGAAACAGAGGTGCATAAGGATTAATCTAATGTTAGGATTAGTGTCACTGTCAGACCATGCCAAAGTCAATAATTTCTGCTGTCAGTGACAAGTGATAAGTTGTAAGCAGTAGAGATATTTGGCATGGAGGAGAGTTTACATGTCAACCAGTGATAATCTTATTTGTCCACATTATGTCTTACCCCAAAGCATTGAAATTCATTAAAAACAACTACTCTCTGGGTTGCTGATAGCAACCGGATGCAAACTGATGTAGATTGACACTCTACATAAGGGAAATAGAATAATCTTTTGAAAGATTCATCTTACTCTCATTGCAGATGCCTATACCATCCCCTCTTCACTGCATTGAAGGAAGGACTAGACCTGTGGTAAGTATTCCATAGGAATTTGGCAGCTTAGGTTCAGCACTCCTGCTCCTAGCTTGGCCTATGGAGGTTCTGCAGCAATCCTTCTCTAGAATGACAAAATGTAAGTGAAAATAATTAAAGCTCTCCCCCAGCTTTCAAGGGGAAACATCTTAGTGCATAGGGTGGGATAAAATGAACAGCTTTTGTGAAGGATGAATGCAAACAAAGACAGCAGATAAAATATTGGCAGATGAAAAGTCCAGCAGTATAATACTGAAAAGGAAAGTACTGAACAACATGTTCATGCCACCCACACACTAGCTTAGAATAAGCATGAGAATTAAAAAACAATAACAACATCAACAATAACAACAACAGCAAAAACTGAGTGTAAATATCTGCAACAAATTCCTCTGACATTGATACTTTAACTAAAAGCCAAAGTAACATGTTGGCAACAAATCATATTTCCAAGGAACTGAATTTCCTGCCCTTGTGCTGTTTATGTGATGCCTATCATGATGGCAAAATATGGGTTAAATCGAGACTCCAGTATCTTTGGTGCAGGGTTTTCTGACCAAACCTTTTAGCCAGCCCAACTTCCTAACATTTCCCTGTAGCAGAGACTGCTGCACATCTGGGAAAGTATTACCTGGGAAAACTCTAGAGCCAGTAGAACCTGGAAGAGTGGTTCAAAGCTGCCAGGGCTTCACTGAATATGGATCTGTCCACAGATTTCTGCTTCCCATTCTCAGACATATATTCTGTTGTATTCACCTGTAGTAGGCAAAAAAACGGAACTTTGTGACAAATCAAAGAAATTATGCCAGTTGTTTTCACTCTTGTTAAAGCTCCATTTTATTTTATCCAGTGCATTGTTTCAAAGATGACTGTCCTGTCCTTCATGTGGATGTTGCCTCCAGCCAGGATCATTTAGTTCTAACAAATATACCATTTTATGCAACAAATACCTACAGCTTATTACCCACTACTGGCGGCATAAAATTACAGGCTGTCACTGCTTGTTAAATGAATCCATCTGGAGAAGATAAAACGCCACAAATGAAAGTGGGGTTAACATTACTGCTAAACTGTCTTTTAAGGATGAAAGGAAAGGGAAAAAAAAGAAAAAAAAAAGAAAAAAAAGAAAAAAAAAGAAAAAAAAAAGAAAAAAACAGCTCTGAGACTGATTGCTCTCTTTCTCTTCATGCTAGCCAGGGAAAGGGCAAAGAGCTATTGGATAAAGCTTCCCATCTGCTTCAGAACGATATTCCACAGGAGTTTTTCATTTCAGGTAGGTCTCCCTGCCCAAAGGTGGTGCCTCTTCTATTAGTTATTGCAGTATACTGCCTTGCCCTTGTGGTAGGACAAAGGAGTAGAAGCACGGAAAAATAACAGCAAACTGGGTCTGGCTGTAAGAAAAAAGTGGTAATGTTTCTAGGAAAAAAAAAACCTTCTCACAAGGTTTACAGGAAAATAGGACAAACTAAAAAAAACAGGCTTGCTTAGGACCCCAGTCCTACTCCCATTCCTGTCAGTAGGTCTAAATCTAATGATTAATGAATATTAATATCCCTTAACACACTTTAGGAGGCATAACAGACAATGCAATTGTCTTAAACTATATTTATGTCCACTTCAAGAACCTTTTGCACGAGAGAAGTAATGTTAAGATGCTCTAGCATGATTAACAGTATAGTCCAATGTAAATTTTCATATTTACTACAGGGAAAAGGAATGGGGTATTTGGATTAGGACTTTTAAGAATCTGTATTTAGTCATGAAGCCTATGATGTTCACTATGTAGTCATCATAACCATAAGAATGTCTAGTTGTAGGTGCATTAACAAAACACTCAATTTTGTTTCATCTAGATATTTTAAAACATACTGCTTGTTTTCCTATTTTCTGAAAATGAAGATGGAGGAATTATTTTTTGGCTCAGAGACTCTGACAGGAAGCAGCGCTGAGGTGTGAAAGTGTAGCTCTGATACTTGTAAGTGAAGATCATTTTTTCACTCTATAATCTTTTTATTTTCCTTCTCCTCCTGCCTGCACCACCTCTTTTCTATTTCATAGCTTTTTTTCCTATGCCATGGACAAGGATAAAAAACATTTTAGGAGTCTAGAAAAGCTAGTTGATAATATCTATTCAAAACACTAGCACATGCTAAATAAAAACAATTCAAAAATCATGAAAGGCATGTGATTCCTCTGTGCTGGGTGTGTGAAGATGGCAAATGTGCAAGTCATGCCAAAGTCATTTCAAGAGAAGAGCCCTAGGTCAGTTACAATGTGGGTAACAAACAACAGATTAAGAGTGAGACCAAGAGAGGTATCTGCAGTCTCTCTGCCAGGCAGATAAAATAATTATGATTGGAAAACTTTTTAAAGGTATGAAGATTTTAATTCCAATGCATGTGATAAAAGCATCGTGGAAACCACATAAAAACTTCCCTTCAAAATAAATGTTCTAGAAGTGGATTTTTTTTATATCGTTTATACTGTCCCTAACTGGGAGGCAATGTGGGGTGGCAGGAAGAGGATTATCTGTTATCCAGGCAAGTGTATGAGAATAGGAGGGGGCAGAGTAGGAGGAATGTGTGGGTGCAAATGACTAAGACTGTGCAAATAGCATTTATGGTTCTGAGGGACACCCTGGTGCAGGGATTAGCACCAAGATGAGAAATAAAGAGGCCTGCAGTAAATCCCTCCTGCACTGCTTACCTCCAATATGCCCCAGGTCCCACACAACAGCAGATGCTTTACCCAGAACAGCACTGGCTGGAGCAGAAGGGAAGCTGGGAAAAGCTTCTGAATTTTCAGGGAACATACTCAAAATGGCCTTTTTTTTTGATCAGGTCTTCCCACAAGCAATTAACGGACAGGGAGCAAAAGGAAACTACTTGAGTAACTGTTGTTGCAGGTGCTTGTGCTGCAGCCATTTGGATCACAGGAGCTAGTTCCACAGTTAGCCCAAGTGGGGAGAGGAATGAATCACCCTCATAGAGAACCATAAGCGCTCCTTGTTTCCAGGAGAAATGCCCTCTGTTTCACGTCAGAATTTGTCACAGTTCTGAAGAATGAGAGTCATAATGTTTTGCCATAATGCTTTCTAGCGCCAGAGCTGAAGGAAAGGTACAGGTGGCAGGCCTGACACTGCATCTCATTGAACATCACAGCTACCCCAGCACAGCTCACTCAAGGCAGTGGAGCCTACCCCAGGAAGCAATCACATACTAGAGTGGAGAAATATATCTTGTGTATTTTCCGTGAAGATCTGGTGTCTAATCTGACTAGGTCATGACAAAGGATGATGTTATTTTTATCTCACCTTGTGCTTTAAGAATGAGTCTCTTTCAAAACATCAACAAAGCAGACTCCACTCATACCAGCCTGATTTACAAACATGCAAACATGCCATGGGCCCAGTCTGAGGAAGAAACAATGCAGCAAACAACAGAAGTGGCCAAGAGCAATCTGCTCCTGATAAGCAGGGGATGTAATGGGGCATGAAATATAAACTGTATTCCATACTCCATGTATTCAACTTGTCCTCAACATGTGTTACTAACAGTGCTCTCAGGGAGTTTCTCTGTTTTCCTCCTGTGATCAAAGAGGCCATGAGCTTTACACAGTAACATAGGTAACTTGGACCTATATCAAGTGTCCGTAGTACAGCCTACTCTTAAGAAATCTATTCTGCAGAATACAATACAAATATTGTTTAACTGAAGTAGCAGGCATTTAACTGGCTGGCTCGTATACTCCCTTCTCACTTTTAATAGTCAGATAGGGCTGATAAACACTGGTGAAGGGGAAAAGAAATGCATGCAAATTGAAATTCATAATCACATGGGTATAAATTAAAAAAAAAAAAAAGGTTAAAGTAGAGCAGCACAGCAGTCTTCCAGTACAATCTACAAATATTGTTTATGCTTCATTAAAAGGACAGTATAGATTGTTTTGGCAAGAGTGCCTAAAATAAAACTATATATATTTTTTAATACAGGGCTATGACCCTGGACTGTTCGAAAGCCAATTTCAAGGTGATAAGGAGAAAAAAAAAGATTGCACCAACAGGGAAATAAAGACAAAGCTTTCACGCACAATAGAAAATGAGAAGGATTTGTATAACTTCCCTTACAAACAATTTTCTCGGTTTCTGTCTCCTCTTCAATACAAAAGACAAATTTCTGCCTCTCTTCCTTAACACAGGCCAACTCTGTGGCTAAATCATAAATAGTTTTCCCTGGGTGGATGCTGTAGGACAGCGGATGTGGTATTCCTAAAATTCACAGAGTTTCAGGTTCATTTCACACCACTGCATAATGCCTATGGCATTACTAGCGTCATGCAAGTTTTGTTTATTAACTAAGCGAAAACCTTTCTTTGAATTTATTTGGATTTTGGTTCAGGTAACAAGTTCTCATTCCAGAAAATTCTTTGAAAACTCATGAATTCAAAAGTGCCACAGAAATAGAAAAAAAAAAGTATTTGATTTGAAGAACTATGATCATTAATATATTAATAGTAAAATCATCCTTGTGCTTCAACAGTTAAGAAATAAACAATTTTGCTTTATGTCAATTAAAAAGTTGATAATAAATGTTGCATTGCTAAACAAAAACATGTGAAAACTAGTTTTGCAAATTTTCAAAAAATCTAGATTTATTCATAAGACAGAAAACAGTAAAATGTGTTTTTGCTGCACAGACAATCTAACTCTGAGAAGATTGGTAAGCATGACCACAAGGAAATGATTTAAAAGTGATGTCTGCTTTGAATAAATAGTATTCTTATCAAAATTATTTATCTACTCTGATGTGATCTTAACTTATAATTTTAGGGTTCCTTTTTTCAGATATCCTTCAAGAAAAATGTAGCCCAGTTGGAGAGAGACAGAAGAAAGCAACAGGAACTTTCAGGAGTCTAGGTATGGTAACTCACCAGGAAAGATCAAAAGAGAAGATTGTCTAGGTAAGAGCATAATGATGGGAGATACGAAAACAGTCTTCAAATATGAGATGCTGCTGCAAAAACAAAGGTTGTTAGTTCTCCTCCATGTTCATGAAATTAAGACAACAAAGGGAGATTAAAATACAGGAGGTTCAGGTAAGACATTCATAAAAACATTCTGATAGTAGAGCTCATTAATCACTGAAGAGGACATGGAATCTCCATCTTGAGACAGCCAGGACAAACTTGTGTCAGAAAAGACATAATTACAGTTAATGTTACCAGAGCAGGATGATGGACATGACCTCTGGAGAGTCCTTCCAAATATTTACTCTATGATCTAAAATTCAATCTTTACTGTTTTAAGCAAAAAGATTTCTCTGGTTAGGAAATCTATTCTTTTTTCCTCTATTCATTTTGTTCATCAAAAGAGAAAATAAAAGGTAGTTTGCCTATTGAAAGATGAATTATTTGCATCATAATTTAGTTATAGCTCCTTTGGGTCAAATTTAGAAACAAATTCCACGTTTGGAAAAAAATATTGAGTACTGTCTCACTGTTCCAACTCATTTTTTATTATTGGAGTCAATCTTTTTAAATATCCCATCAAGAACACCCATCCAGTGTATGGAGCAGTAAACTAGAATAATAATTCAAATAAGATGCCCTACCTAAAACAGTGCCAGAAAGTTATCAAAAGGCATTTTCTATTCAAAAAAAGACTTCTTTACAAGTGAAGGTTTGCATTAATATCTCTTTTTACAGATGAAATTCATACTTACACAATATTTATGGACTTCACCACTTAAATCTCAGTGTAGAAGAAATAGCTTCGGTCTTATCTTCTGCTTCATGTCTGCTTCCACTACTTTATTTCTCCTGTACTGTAGAAAACTGCCCACTCAATGGACCAAACTTAGGCTTAGGGAGCAGTTTTGAAAACATTACAATAAGCTTGTATTTAGGTGGGTTTTGCGGGTGTGTGTGTTTTTAATTTATTTATTTTTTATTTATGTCACCCTTGCTTACACTGGCTATGACCAGAAGAAATAGCAGTATTCAGATGTCATATTCTTTTGACATTTTTGTCCTAAATGCTAGTTGTAGGAGACTTGAGATAGTATTTCTTATTGGAACACCATTCAGCTTTTAACTGTGAAGGTTACATTTAAACCCAAAAGAACAGCCAATTTTGAAAAAGAAATAATACTATAACAACAAGGTACTCAACCAATCACATAATGTGCCAGTCAAAAAAACGGTCATAACAAATGCTCTGGAACCACCTACGGGCTACAAATGGATCATTCAGATTAGATAATGGAAAGTTGCAAATTACAAACACAATAGAAAAAGTGCACATTAGCTCATGAATAATGTATTAAACCAGACACAAGGATTTTTATTTTTATTTTTTTTTAAGTTTGGCAAGTACTACTCTTCATGGTCTAAAACAGACTGTGAACCTATGCTGAAAAATCAGCTGCAGAACATTGCAGAGATCAAATGGCATTATTATGCTTCCAAGAACGAAGAAGAAAAGGGAGGGGAAGGGAAGCGGAAAAAACTGTTTGAAAAAACAACTGCAAATAACAGGATTTCTTAACTGCAATTCAATAAAAGTAATTTTGTAGCAAAGACAAAGTAATGACCACGTCTCTGAGATTTGTAATACACTGCAGGAGCTGGGCCCAAGGGCAGTGCATACTTATTACTGGCAGTGTGTATGCTCTTTCAATACACATAAAATATTATGAAGCTTGATCTGACACAATCTGCAGACAGTCTGCACATTATGTTGTTACAATGAGTCTAATTTCAAGAACAGCTCAGAGTCAGAAGTAAATAAATAAAACAAGGAAATAAATAAAACAACTAGCTTTGCACAAAGAAAAAGGAGGAAAAAGGCTTCATGCCTGCAAGGCCAACTGTATTTCTTCAATATTTTCTCCATCTCTGAAGATCATCTTACCTGGCAAAACTCAAGTGTTGAGTTTTCAAATTCAGGAAATAAACAGGGTGAGAAGACATTAAAATGTCTGTGATCATCAGCAGCCATGAGAAAGAGTAACAGTTGCTGAAAATTTGGGAAAGTAGGCTCTTCGGCTTTATAGTGGAGTGATAAGGGGCAAGGTACTGTTAATAACATCAATTCTCTCCTGAAATGAGCTCCTAAATGATACATCCTGAAATGAGCTACTATAGCTATCCACAGTCTAAAACCTGCTTCTCATATAGCCTAATAAATAGCAGTGCTGGTCTGGATACTGTGTTTCTGTAAGTTGCACTAGAAATACACATTGCTGCTTAAGTATCAGATGTGACACAACATCAAGGGATTGTAAGTCTGTTTTTGAAAGAGATTGAAAGCAGTTCAGTATTCCATACATTTTAAATGCTCTGAATGACAGTAAGAAGGACACACAGTGATTTGATGTGTAGGATTGAAAAGTAATAATATCCTTTTGTTTGATGCAGGTAAAACTGATTTTAAAACATCAATGTTCTGGTGTCAATACTTAGAGAAAAAATTCTTACTAGGAAAAAGCAGGCAGGATTTCACAGAGGAACTGCAGACATGACTGAAGACTAGGAATCGATGGCTGCCACCCAGAACTCAATTTATTTGGCTCCTTAAAGAAAATATATGGGATGATTTGATCACAGCCACTTTGCAACTAACAAGTAGAAATGTGATATACATTCTCCCAGCTCACAAGCAAGACTGTAAGTAGATTCGATGTCTGAATACTGAAGTTAAATACAGGCAATTTAAAAATGTGTGTACAGTTTTTGCCATAAGAATATTTAACCTTTGCAATCATTTAATAAAAGCTAGGGTGGATTCTGTATCAATGGAAATATTTAAATCATTTTTTTTCTGGGGTGTACCTTGGTCTTGTTAAAACTCTTGTTTAACTCTTGTTAAAACTAGTTCAAAGAATAATTATCTTAATGAGTCTGCTCTAGTTCAAAGAATAATTATCTTAATGAATTTTTATATCTCTGCTGCACAAAGGGCAAAGTAGGTGACCAAGATGATTCTTTCACACGTCATAATCTAAATACTGAAAAGCAAGTCCAGCTTCCTCTCCCAGGAAGAGTGACAAACCGAAGCCTTTCACACCATTCAGGCCATTTTTAGCAGTACCTCGAATACCTTAAACAAAACAAATGGACAAATAACAAAACAAACAAACTACAACAACAAGGGAAAGCCAGTATTCAGTATTTCACTCCTGAATACATGCTGCCAGTTTTGCAGAATGCTTCTGGACAGAATGCTATTAGACAAAATGATTCAGTGAACCAGCAGTAGGGTGTCCAAAAATCCTGAATAAATATTCAGACTTTCTTCTACTATCCAGGCTGGTCATCAGAGAAAATCCTGACATATCAGATGTTCTAGGTGAATTCTAGCTTCACTGAGTCAGAATTCCTGAGGTCAAAACTACACTTATTAGGGATCCCCCCAAACTAAGGATGAATCGACTTCCCAAGAGCAGGAAGAGAGTCTGAGATTTTTAATTCAGTTGCTCTCTGGAGAGATTGAACCTTACTAAACCCAAATACAGACTACTCAGATTAATGCGGTTTGGAGTTGTCATTTGATTATAAATCAAAATTACAAGCAAAAGGTAAATCAGAGACAAAAGCAAAAGGTAAGTCAGAGACAGAAGACTAATGAAAAAAATACATGAATAGAGGTGGATGAAACACTTCTTCCAAAATCACTTGGACTGTAATAAACCAATGTGACAGAAGCTAGATGATTGATCCAGTGGAGAATTTGCAACTGACCTTAGCAACAGTAAATCTTGACTTCCTTGCTGTTCAACTTAACCACTTTTTAGGAAAGTATTCTACTGGGAAAAAAAATATATATTCAGACGCTACAAAGAGGCATTGATTTCTCCTTCAATCTGCCTTGGAAAAGACAAATGGCCAGGGTGCTGAATGGACAAATGTAAAAGGAGAGCATAGACTGATGCACAGAGCTACAATCGCTCCCCACACCAAGATAATCTTTTCAAGTGTATTAGTGAGATGAAGAAGCTGAAATTTAAAAATTGCCCACTTACCAGTCATGCAGTTTTAGGACTTGGAAAAGAAAGACACAGCAGGGTGAAAATTGTCTGAGGCCTTTTTGAGACGAAGTCTAAGTTTTAATGCAGGCTTCAAAGTGCCCTAAAAAAATTCCCCTCTGGCCCAGCAAATATGAAGAGGTAGGAACTTTATAGACAGTGAGTGCTGGTTGGGGATAAGACAAGCAATTGTTCCTCATCTTATATCTTGCCCTCCAAAACCTGCCATCTCATAGTACTAGAAGGCTCTGAGCCCCATTATGCCTAAATTGCTCTATATTGCTACATCCTATTGCTGTTTGAGGGTGGTTTGTTATAGTTACACTCCTGCCAGGCAGGTGTAAGGAAATAAATGATACATTTTGATACAGAGCTATTTTGCGGAACTGGATGGCTTAAGGAATGGGTAATAAATTTCCTTTTTCACTTCTAGGTCACTGGTGCAAATCTAATCCAGGTCGATAGTGACCAGAAGTTATTGCCACCTGGCAGCAGATATGAACCTATGGCAAATTGATTGGCAGTTCTTTGCCCAGCTCCTAATGACTTGATCATAACATCACTATTACTACTAATACAAATTGGCCCAAACAAAGCCATATTAGTCCAGCAGCCAAGGACAGAATGGACAAGTAAGGTGAAACACTCCCTCTGCCTTTTATGTGCCACAAAGTAACCAGTCACATTTTTCATTTTAAAAGCTTTCTTCATATAAAAGGCAGTTTTGTCAAGACTGAAAGTTTTTGAAGGGAAATACAAGATTCAACACACAAAAAAGATCTTTCTATGGCAAGCGTCGAGCTAAATTATTTTTTGTTTTATCTTCGAATATTGTTTTGCTTTGGATTTTTAGTTAAATAAAAAGGAAAAGGAATGACATGTCGCAATGAGTGTTTAAGATGACAGCTAGGGTGGGATTCATTTTGTCTAACTTTAGACATTCATAGTGTAGGCGTCAACTGCAGAGCTAGTCACCCCAGGACTCCTTTATAGTCAATGGAAAGAAATAGGCACATTTACAGTGTGATTCATCTGACCTATTTCAAATATCTACTTTAAGCAAAGATGAATAATGATCTTGAAATGACTGTTTTTCTCCACTGACTATGGTGTGAGCCTACAGAGACTACCTCAAATGGAGGTCTGGCTGAGACATCTACTGATGGTCAGAAGAATCCTTTCCCAGATGCCTAATTCTTCATAGAAATTCAGTTTTTTTAATATATAAAATCTGAACTAATATGATATTTCCAATTGAAATAAGCTGAAAGCTGTATTTTGTTTCAGACTTTTCATCCGGAGAATGAAATTCTTTCTCAAGCCAGTTCAAATTTTTTAGTAGAAACCATTCTTGTCCCAACATTTACAAACTTTTTTTTGTAATGAAGACCTAAATACAAAGGAATGGCTGCTCTGGGTCACATCAACATCCAATTAAATTTTTGCCTTTAAAAGCAAATGACTAGAGAAAATTTGGATAATAAAACATGCTTATGATACTAATTCTCTAGCAAAGAAGAAATCTTCCAGATTCCAGCATCTGTAATCAAAAGAATGAAATCCAATGAATCAAAAAAAATATAAATAAGCCCAGATGGACTTTTTTTCCATTAAATGTATTAATTTGTCTTTTGGAAATAAAGTATCAGCAGCCACAATGTCTGATGTGGTCTAACACTATAGGCTTATGACTAGCTTCTCATGTTGGCCCTGAGCCTACTATCTTCTAATTTAATTGGATCACTGGTCAAAGCAAGAAGAGTTATGATTGCTCCTTTCATGTCCATGTTCATCGTGATTAATCTTATGGCAATACCCAGTTCAGTGTCCTTCTGTTTCTCATCTGAAAGAGTCATAGTGGCATGAAACTGAAGGTATCCAAAGGAAAATTTTAGTAGTTATGAAGGATGGAAAGTCATCAGTTCTGTGAATCCTACATGTAGCACCTCTTCAAATTGCTTTCACTTTCTGCTATTGAAGTCAACAAAAGAACTACAATTTGTTTCTGAGGGATGGGAACTCCAGCCTCTTTGCTCACTTCTTGAAGGAAGATGATGTTCAGGAAAGGGAAAGGGAAAAGAGAGCTAGGACAACAGTGCGGAGAGAGAGGGGCAGAAAGGACAGGTCAGGGAAGCATGCAGTGGGTGGAAATATGAAGAAAAGGATGATGTGAAGCACAGCTGAAAGGAAGAAGGAATGTTTGTGAAGGCAGGGAGAAAGTCTGAAAGGAAGGCATATTTAAGAAAGGACAGGGGTTGGATAGCCAAAGAAAATGAGGTACATAAATAAAATGGAGAACAAATATTAGCATTTTGTTTAAAGATAGAAAGGAAGAGAAAGGAAAGAGAAGAGAAGAGAAGAGAAGAGAAGAGAAGAGAAGAGAAGAGAAGAGAAGAGAAAAGAGAAGGATCATCATTTTCTCACAGTTCTGATCATTAAATTTCTCCCAAGCTGACACTGTACACAGTAAAGAACTGCGGTTTCTGCACTTTCTTCTATATTTAGCATATCCTTGCTCAGTTTCAGAGCTGTTTGCTGCCCTCCTTCCTCTCTCTCAGCTGATACTTTCATAGATCCAACTCTTTATGTTTCAGACATTTGGTTGTATTGGACTCATTCCAACAGTCACACATCTGGGAATATAGCTCATTCCCTTCAGCAGAGCCAAGATATTGATAAAAACAAATTTACATTGATTGCTTCTGTGCCTAATGTTCAGAATTTCTCCACCCCTCTGTCTAGCAAAGCTGTGAAGGAGCTTTTTGGCTTGCCAATAATCTTACAAACAAATTAGCTTGATTTTAAAGCCATTACTCTGGCTAATCTCTCTTGGATTTCATAGCATTTACACAGGAAATGGTTTATTTATTATAAACAGTGTGTACACTTAGCTTTTATAATTCAAAGTGTGTGTTAAGTGTTAGGAGGCTTGTGTTGACATTTCTCTTAATCATGTGGGTAGTGCTGGGATGTCTTTCTCCAACTGCAGACTTCTTGGTGGATGCATGTTATTTAGATGTAGAGCAAGAAACTCTCATGGGAGGCTTGTAGGAACAAGAGAAAGTGTCTGCTGGAAAGGTTAGAAATATAATTGAACTGTGCCTTGGTCGAGAGTGGAATTACAGAATGATAGTGGAGTTTCGTGAAATTGCCTTTTAACGTTCAGTAGTTGCCTTCTTTCCCTCCCTTCACCTGCCTTTATTTCAGCCAGGAGGAGAAATGAAAATATTGAAAGCTGTGTGGTGGTTCAAGTCAGACTGGGAACACACAGGAGTTTTAGGCTTGGCTTTAACACTGACTCACCCTGAAGCGTCATGCTAATACATACCCCTTCTGCTTCTATAGAACAAGTCTCCTAGGGAATGCCAGGTTAAGTGCACTACCGATTCTGCACTCAAAACCAGATATTGCAACCATCATGTTATTACCATGCAAATCTGTCCTAAAAGGCACCATCAGCCCAGAGTCCTAGCATCTCATTGCCTTGGAAATGGTTTAAAGCTTCCTTTCTCACACACTCCAGACAGTTCAGACACATGCAAAGCCGGAGGACTTCAGGCATCCGAGACAACCTCCTGCCTATGTGCTTACCTCACTGAGCTTCAAAGGCACTGTGTGCATGGACAGCGTTTGGGTCCGGAGACATAGTGTCATTTTGAATTCTTTCATCCCTTCCCTTGCCCTGCAGATACACTTGTCTCCCAGACCTACAGGAGGGTGATATTAATATTTAAGTACAACAGCCAGCATTTATGATGTTTAGCTTTTATGACTTGGCAATTACTTCCTTTTCTGCACGCAGAGGATAATCATGAGATCCCTGACATTAACTGCTTTTTGGTTCGCTTCTGTCATTCCCACTTTTTTCAACTCCTTATTGTCCATTCAGGAATTTAGCTGCACATTGCACAGAAAGGATAAGGCAAATGTTAAAGGTCACCTAGGAAAGAAAGATTTTTATTCTAGCGACAAAATAGTAACAGATCGATCCTTGACCTGGAAGTTTTCATAGGCAGGGTGACAAGAGGAATGTCCTGGGAATAAATGGTCTTTCTGATGAATCTATTAACTTCTTTTGAAGTGCAGTTTGCGCTCTCTGGTGAGGAAAAAGGCAAAAGCTTGAAGAATATTGTAGTAGCAGGGAGTACTAACAAAGATAGCTTGATGATATAAGAAAGTTTTGCTAATCACTCCCTTCTGCTCTAAAGTGCTAAGAGGGAATATTTTCCAATCCCACATGTTTCCCAAAATAAGCCATAAATAAGGTTTTATCATTCTGGTGCAGAATCATTTAACTTTGAAAACACTTAGATGTCTGTGCTGTGAAAGATGGCTCATACTTATGTGATTTGCCACACAGATCTGCTGAGCAGGGGAGAACTATATTGTAAAGGATCTCTCTGTTCAGTTTGAAAAACAAGGATAAAAGAATACAGGAGCCTCAAGAGCACATTATAGGGGGTAGCTTATATGTAAGTAATTTTATTCACTAAGCAATTCAGAAGGTTTGATGTTGTGTGCACCAAAGCATTTTCCTAATTATTTAGATTTGTGCATCTCTCAACGACATCTGAACCTCCTCCATCCTTTTTCTCTGTATCTCTAACCTTACCTCTATCTCATTCTTCTCCCCTTCCTGATGTCATATTTAGTAGAAAAGACCAGCTCCAGAAAAAACAGACAAACTTAAGAGTTTTTGATGGGCTTTAGCTTCACTCCTTTTTAAAATATCATCCATTTCCCTCAGGCTAAAACTGTGCCCAGAACTGCAAGATCCAATTGGAAGTACTGTCGGTGCTCAGAAAAGCACAACCTCTAATTGATTTGCAGCAGGACCCTAAATTGCTGCAGTGTTAGCGTAATCTCCTCATTCCAGACCAGGACTTTCTCCTCCAGCTATTTCAACCCCTGCTTTTGTCCTGACTTGTAACTGTGCATACACTCACTTATTTCTTCATGTTACTAGTTGTAGGACCTCTAGTTTCACCACTAATGGTCATATTAACATCATAGTTCTTCAGAAAAAGAGAGATTTCAAAATAGGCTTAAGTATGCATCAAAATACACAATTCAACATTCAGCACAGGCAAACTTAGGTATAATAACAAGTGTTAGGACCAATACCAAGTTAATAGAATGTAGTGCATTTTTGCAAAGTAAAAGGAGAGAGGAACTAGAAAGAAAATGTTTCTAGTTACTGCAAAACCTGTTAAGAGAAAAATTCCTTTTCAAAATTTTATGACATTCTCTTTCCAAAGCCTTAATAGATAATATAAAGATTCAATGTGAATTAAGTTTAATATTAAAATGTAGAAATAACATCACTAATGTCAACCAAGGCTACAGGAGGTAAGTACTAAGAGAGCATCCCAAAGAACCCTGACAGCGCTCCCAGCCTCTGAGCTGTGACATCCATTACTGTGCTCCTTTTGGCCTATTTTCCATATCTTTGTCTTCCTCTGCCTGTATTGCCTCTGCTAAAATTCAGATAAACACAGAAATCTGCATTTAAAAGATAATCCCTATTTGTAGTTATCCTAACTGGAAGACCATCTCTCCAAAGAGATAGTTTAGGTGGGAATCATCTGACTAAATGCAGATGTTTCCCATGCAGATATATATATATAGTCAACTATTATTTTCTTGTAATCAGCAAGAAGAAACTGGCATATTTGTCATGAATTCCTTCCTGAACTATCCTGAACTATTTATCTAAAGCAGGTGACATTAACTGCTCAGAGTAAGCTCACAAGTGGACATCTACCTTTTAGATATGTAAAGCTACAGAAATCCAGCTCTGTATGTTTGCTCCAGAATCCAGTGGGGTAGATTCATAATAGCTCATACTTTATCTGACTTAAGTAACTATAATCACAAAAATAAGTCAGCACAAGTTATAACACAGACTGAGACCAGAAGAAGCTGACAGATCATCCAAATACTGCCTGCTGATGCATGCTGAATTTGGATTTTTGCAGACATCGCATCACAATAGCAGAGAGACATTATTAGATTTATATTACCCTTTTTTTTTTTTTTTTTTTTTTTTTTGGCAGCAATATCTCCCATGTCGTTCCCAAAGGACAACAAGTATCTTTTTCTTCAGCAAGTTGAAAAGGCAGCCTTGCTCTGTTTTAGCTGGTATAACTAGCAGTATTTTGCCTGAAAATGCAAAGAGCAAATAAGCAGGAAATCTTGTAATTTCTGTCTCCACTGTCAGGATTTGAAACTCACTGGAGTGTCCTTATCAGCCAACACAGATTCTGCCCACTTCCCAAAATAATGAGCATCACCCTCGTTACCTGGAAACCTTTCAGTTTCCAACTTTCAATGTTAACATCAGGGGAAAACAAGCAAAACAAAACAAAGCAAAACGCCTCCTCACAGTCCTCAATCTTCACCCAGGAACCAAACAAAGGGTCCAGCCATGTATCACTGATAAAATCCATTGACATCTGTGAGCAGAAATAATTTCCCTCTCTTGGAATTAGAACTGCCTTATGATAGGCCTACAGTTAGCACCACTCACCTCTTCTGCAGCCACGGTAATAAAAGGACATGGTAATAAAAGTGTATAGGACACTAAATGGCCCTGATGACTTATTTGTTGTGTCTTGAAACTGGACCAGGGTCCTATGAATGTTGCTATTTATTCCACTAAGTATATTTAATTTTTATAACTTCTTGTTTTCTCTCTTCTTTTTCACATTTTCCACTTGATCTTTACTTTCTTGAAGACAGGGTTTCCTCAAATTTAATTGTTCTATTCAAAACACTATTGTGAGAAACACTCTGAATTAAAAAATGTTCATTTTGTGTGAATTGTTCTTTTTGTCTGAATGGCAGTTTTACTTCTAAAGGTCATTTCTTAATTTACGAAACCATTCTAACTTCCCAGCTAATTTCGCTTTCTTCTACATTCATACCAAATCAAACATTAACGTGTAGTTAAATAAAATTACTTAATTGTGATTTTATTAAAAAAAATGCCTCTCAGTTCTTTCTGCTTCCATTGTCTCTGTCCCTCCAAAAACAGGAGCTGAGCAGCTTCCAAGCCAAGACATTGGTTGACTTTTCTCTGTTCATATGACACTACGTTGCTTAAGGTACTCGCCACCACAAAATGATAATATACCTTCAGGAGAAATTACACCTCAAATCAGACTATCTTCTGCAACATGGAGAGTGGAAAGGCAGCAGCAAGAGAGCAGCACTCTTCAGTGGGCAGAGTGCTGGAGTTTGAAGACATGAGTTGCGCCACTAACTCATAAGGTTGTTTTAGGGGGGCTGCTTATCTCTCTTTCAGTTTTCCCATTTGTGAATTGGACTTACTAGCATTTCATGTCCTTCTTATAATATTTAATGATTTTACAATTCAAAGTGCTAAACAAATGAAAATATCCTAATCTACTATCATCCTAATTAGGTTGGTAATGTTTTCCTACTGCATGAGTTTTAATGCTGCTGGACATTTCAAACAAGCAGGACGGTCACCTGTAAAGGAAATAATGGCACAGACTTTTAAAAAAGGTAGTATCAATAGACTGAGGATAGGTAATGTTGAAAAATAGGTAGTATGTTAAATTCCAGGAAGGAACAAAAAGAATTATGTTTCTGAGCCTGAAAGATGATGCATAGAGAAGTTCCTCTATGGTCACTATTGGGGC
Source organism: Tinamus guttatus (assembly GCF_000705375.1). Next base: position 47,547 of record NW_010589795.1, read on the forward strand.
TCATATTTTTTAATGCATTACTAACCCAGTTAAAGAAGAAGACATAAATTTACTACAATCTGATAGAAAGCTAAGTTATTTCAGCCAATAATAGCCTATGGAGAATTGTGAAGTTCTTCATCTATATTTAAAATCACTGGAGAGCTGATGGGAGATTTAATCAATCTTGGATAAGTAGGAAATACTGTAGACTGACACAAAAATCAAAGTCACTGATAGTCTCCAAGTCCAGAAGCCAGCTTCCCTGTTGGAGATAGAACTGCAGGAACATAAGTACTTCAGAGGCTAGATGAGAAGGACATTTAAGATTACCCAAATTACAGATGGCACATGTCTACTCTAAGCTTCAGAGCAAACAGGGTGTTTGGCATCTTAAACCAGGAAGAGAGAACAAGAACATGCTTTGATATGCTTACACAGATCACTCAAGCATCTTGACAAAATTGTTCGTTCAACTCTAAGAAGAGTGTAATAGATGAGAGGAGGGATTAGAGTTCTCAGTGGATTCACAGATGATAAAGATTACTTTACACTATAAGTGCATTGATGGAGTATTTGACTTAAAAGGACAAACTTTAATTATCTTTACTACCTGACTACAACTGTAGTGATTTGTTAGCAACTTGTTGCGTTCCTATTTGAAAGAAATCACATTAGCTACCTGAGCTTCAGTTATATTTCCACAGTGCTTCCTTATACTGAAACCTTTGTGCCTGCTCATATTCAGTGCTTTCTTCATTTCTCTTTCTCTTGGACTCTTAGATGCTCATATTAAGGTAAAAGTAATTTATTCTTCAGTGAACCATTCAAAAATTTTAAGATAATTAATTCCTACTTTTCCCAAAGCTAAACCAAACAATTTCCTATTCAATGAGTATTCTGTAGGAATAAGGCAATTTTGGTACTTTGCGTTCTCATTTAGGCCTTTGCATTCTCACACAGACCTTGCAGACTATGTTCTCCGCAAGTTTGACCAATTTTCTTTAAAAAAATCTTAGCAAAAATATTCCCTACTTTCCATCTCTGTGTCTACGGAAGTCTGGCATGTCTCAGCTAGGAATGGTTTATGATATGCAAACTATACATTTCTTTCCACAGTAGCTGCCAATCATACTCCAATCCATTCTTCTATATGATTTAACTCAAAAAGCTACCTTCTTTTAGAGGGCTCAGCTCTTCTTTGATTCTGATGGGGTTTTATTTTAATCCACAAGTTTCTTACCAAAATCAATGGCTGTCATCACAGAAAGTGATGACACTCTCTAATGAAATAGGAGCGACAATAGTGAATTTGAAGAAATTATAATTGCGTTTAGAATAGGGGGAAAAAAGAAGTTCTGGTATAAAAACACCTACCCACATAAGAAACACATAGAAGAATTTACTGTTCCTTTTGCTTTAGGATAATTATTGTTATTGCATTTCAATTCTTCTGTGGGACATCTGTAAAATAAAGTCAGTATTGGGCTCGAGGAAGATAATTTACTCCTAACAGAGAAGTCAATAGCTTAACAAAGTTTAAACTTCAGTATTTTTCTGAATGGGGATGGCCTGCTGATTCTTGGCCTTATACTAGACATTTAATCATTTGGCAGGTGCAAAAAATACAAAAAAAAAATCAGAAAAGAAACATGCAGGTAACTACTGGTAGAACAAGCTCCTTAAATCATTTTAGGAAAAACAGCAGTGACATTCCCTATTAGGATTCACAATAGGAGTTTTTCTGGTCTCGTTTTGCTTTATTTAATTCCTCAAATCAGAAAGAGAAGGAAAAAGAAGATAAATTACTTATTTTTCTCAGGTTGACTGAGCTTCTAAGAATATAAGGTCTAGTCTCTCTTTCTTTCCTTAGGATTGCCCAGATGGCTCCTTTGAAATGGATGCGTCTAATTTTAGAGATAGAAAAGGAAGAAAAAAAAGCAGAATCTTAAGCAAGGTAACTTTTTTCATAGGCTTTGATGTGCTAAAATTCTATGGCAACATTTTTCTCTTTCTCCCTTTGCTTCATTCTCACTCTTCCCGCAGAGATACATGTGCCTTAACTTAAAACTAATGATTAAAATCCCTCATGAATGGAGAATGTTCTGTGGTTGGTTCAGCTGGAATGCTTTAAGCATCTAAAGGACACATTCGCTTTATTGGTTTTCTGTGGCCAGCCTAAGAAAAACATTTGTAAAAACTGCTGTAATATCGTATTAAAATGGAGTCATGGGCAACATGGGGCATGATTTTCAGGCCAACAAAATTATCATGAAATATATGACCAATATCACCACGGAATTATAATGAAATATATGTTTTATTTTTGTCCTTAGAGTCAGGTGATATTTTTCAGTTGTACAACACTCTGTACTTGCTAAATATATATTCATTTTATAAATACTGAAGCATATGTTGTGTCCAAATGATTTTCCAATCCACATTGACTTCATTGAACTTTCTGTACAGAGAAAAGTTTGTAGTTTGTCAAAGCCCATATATCTTAATATTTTCATTAAAATGTCATTCTTATTTTCCCATATTCCAAACAAATGGTATGTTCCCTTTTGATGGATTTAAAAGTTTTGTTCAAGCTAAAAGAGAGATAGCTGGACAAGCAGATGTATTGACAGACAGGTAGATAAATAGACCTTCACAAGTAGTATGAGAAATAGTATTGTATTCTTGTTGAATTAATAAGCATTTCTAGACTAAAACTAATCACCGCAGTTCTACTGTGTAACTCAGCCTTCCTGTGTTTAATGCAACACAAAGTGGTATACACAAAGAAAATAATGAAGCACTTTAAAAGTAAAAAGCCACACAATTAGAGTTAAAGAGCTGAAATTACTTCAGAACAAAGGATGCAGATTTCAAGTGATCTTGGGATGAATCTTTAACATTTTTGACCTTCTTCTTAGCTTGCTGCAGAATAGCTGGCAATGGTGCTTTTTGACTGCATGTGCAGTGCTTTAGATAATTTATTGTTCAGTTTGTACAGTCCTTTGTAATAAAACTTAAGCCACCAAAAGCGGGCCTATTTTGTTTGATAGGTAGGAGCCTTAGAGAAAAATAGGAGATTATGTACATGATGGGAAAGTAAACCAGTTTTGCATTTTTCTATAATCTATTATCTCATCCAAATAATAAGATCTTCACAAGATCTTCTAAGGTCTTCTAAATTTGTAGATAATGAAATATTTAGCAGAATTATTAAAGCAAGAAATAAAACAACAGTTTTATTGAAAAAATACTTAGAATTACTAATTCTAAGTACAATGAAATTAGAAAAAAATACTCAGAAAAAAATACTTAAAATTACTTACTGTGTCCATTCTTATAATTTGGGTTTGGGTGAAGGTGATCAGGGAAGTTCTACAGGGACCAAAAGGAGCTCTGGAAGCATCTCACATACTGAGATGAGTTAGAGGACCAGAAATTTATTCTGTTAAATGAAACAAAACTTGGTACAATTTCTCTATATTATCTTCATTACTCTGGTAAACTAATATTCTAAAGTATTCTTTATTCAAGCAAAGGTACATTAAGAAGAGATTATGATTTTTCTCCCTGCTGCTTTGAAACAACACAGTAGGTGCAATAGTTCTGGTGAAGGAGTCTGCTGAAACTTGCTGAGACTTATCATCCTGGGCCTTACTGTTGTAAAAGGGGCAGCTGAAGCTCAAAATTCACTACCATTTCATCCCTGCCTTCAAGAATATCCTTTCCTTGTATTCTTGTGTTCCCTTTTTTGTGAAGCTGGAGATTTGCTTGGGTCCATGTTCTTTTATAGGCATGGTGATGATGCATATTTTAAAATGGCTTTTGATAAAGGTGCATCTCAGAATCATTTATTTCCTATGCATTTGCCATATGTTTTGTTGAATGGATGATCCAGTTAGAGGAAGAAGACAGAGAGAGATGTGCTCTCCCCTGTTAATGACTGTGACATTAGACAGGGAGAGCAAGCAAAAGCCCTGCTCTTAGTGTCCAATTTCAGTGGCAAAGAAAAACATTTTGCTTTCTGATTTTTTCATTAGGGAATTCAATAAGTGTGGCTTTCATTTTTTTGTCTCTGTATAGAACATATACATCCCAGAATAGAAATTTATGCAGACCATCTAGTTATGCTTCTGGAGAGAAACCTATTTTCAGTAAACTGGAATTGTGATGAGACTTGGGAAAACAGTTTGGCATAATATTACAGAGAGGCCTCCTTACAAGAACGATCAGAATGACATGTCCTTAGGTTTTTAATATACTCTTGAATATAATTGCAGCTGCAATATAACTGCTGTTAAATAAAGTGAGTATGGAAATTTTTCCATACTCACTTTTTTTTTTTTCTGGTTCCTACATCAGAGATGCTAGCTATGATTGTCCCAGATCTCCCCAGTATAAACCTACTGCAAACTGAATTTCCCCACCTCAACTCTCACATTTTAAAAGCACAGAAAATAACTTGAAGAATGCTTCCTTTTGCGCAAGATGGTGGAAAATAGGCAATAGAGAGTGATTGTCACAGTAGGAGATATTAATGAACACAGAAGCTAGCAAAAAAAGAGCCCAGGAACTGAGCTTAGGCTACAATACAATAGTGTGTTGCAAGGAACAGTCTGATCTATATCCATCACTTAAACAAACAAAGGCTCTGGATTCAGCCAGCTTCTCTGTAAGAAGCAAAACAAGAGACAGAATCCTCAAGTTCTCAGAACTCCTCAATTTCTACTATTTTTCTGTTGAAAAACAGATTTTCCACGGAATAGCACAGTATGGTTAGAGGCTTGGACTGAAAAGTAGGCAGACAAACAGCTGTTATCACCTCTGCACCCTCTTCTCTTCCATGTTCCCTGCCTAGGACTAGAAGCCCCCAGACTATGGTCCTGAGACAATTACCCACGTGTGCATTTGCCTGGGACATCCCTGCCTGAAGACTTCAGTCCCTAACAGACTGCAGACATATGCACAGCCCATTTGAAAAGTCTGGCTCTTCTGTTCTTACCAATATGCTAGGACGCTTCTGTAAGAATGTATGGATTTGCCAAAACATTTTCTTATGCCAAATGTTATTCCTACAGTGTTTTTCTACTAATAAGGTATGTGTTTGAACAGGGGAGAGAATTATCAGGGAAACAGCTTTCGAAGAACAGATTTTATTGGTACAACTCAAAATTTGGATGTACACATTATTTGATGGTAGTTTGTCATTATTTGCATTCCTCTGAGCACTGATAGAGTTGCATCTCTATTAATTAGGACTGAGTTCTGTTCTCATTCAGACCAGTAAAATCCACAAAACTCACTGGAACTGTCCTCACAAAAGATGTTGGACTTGGGAGGGTTATTTTTATGGAGAAGAACCTCATGATAGATACCATGAAGAAAATACTGCTCTCAGGGTTTAAGAACAACAGTTCTGCAGTGTTACACACCAGTGCCTTCTATCAGAGGTTATGGGGCTGCTAGTGGTCTGTGAAACACAGACATAGGAAAGTGGTCCATCAGATGATCACTGGGAGAAATTAAGAAAAACAAACAAGGTCACTATCATCATCCGCAGTTACGTAAGTGAGCAGAAAAGACCAAAAACAAAATGGAGGAAAACAAGTGCAATAAAAGAAACAAAGCTCAGCCTGGATTGTATTCAGTCGTAAATGAAAACCACTGTGGCAGCATGACAGAAGATGGCTCACAGATCTTCCTCAGACAGGAAAGCATCCACAGGATTATTTTTTAAAGGCTAAATTGCCTTTTGACTACAAAAAAAAAGAGGACATAATATTATAGATGCAACAATCGGCCACATTTCTGTGTGTGTGTGATTAAATCCATGATTATTTAGGTTTAGAACAAAGATGTATTACAAAGGTTGATGTAGGACAAGTATAAGGAGACAGAGAGGATATATTCACAGAGCCAGTTTCCAACCAGCCTGCAACAGGGACAATCCTAGGGAGTCCTGCTTTATAAATCAGGGGCCAGATTTGTAGCTGACATTAATTACTATTGCTTGACTGATAAACCACAGATTTACAGATAGAGATCCTACCTTTTACTCTGGAAGAGACAACTGTTCTTTGATAGTGCTTTAATTTGTACAGGTATGAAAATCTCCCTGTCAAGAAACATACATTTTTATTTTCTCTTGCATTTTAATGTATTAATCAGACACTTCTTTCTTACCCGAAAAGGTCAGTTCTGAAGTGTTTCATTATATATATATATATATATGGAGAATCAAATTGTGAAAATATGTGAAATTTTGTGAATTACATAACTGAACATTACTTACGGTTTAACATTTAGTGGAATTCATTGCGGCAAGAAAGTAAACAAATGAATACAAGAGTTTGTCCTGATTTTCATTTCACAGGCATTTACTTTATTTTAAGACAAGAAAAATAAAATTTTGAAAATTTCCTTGGAACACAGAAACTAGAGCCATGGGCTTCTCAGCTCAAAACTTATTCACTGTTCCCACATCACAAGCACAGCATCTCCCACTCCTTGTCACCCAAGGTTATTAACTGTGGAGGAATTAATTGTTTCAGCCCCTCCCTCTTCCATCACTCCATTAATTGCTCTCTGCTCAGCAAAAGGGTTAAGAAAGAAACCTTATCAGGGGTTTGTCAAAGGAGTTGTCTGAGAACTGTTAATTTGCAGCATGCTATTTAAAGAAATACTCTGTTCATCAGAGGATAAACTCAGCAATCTGTGGGTTTGCAAAGTAGCAGGTACCCAGGTCTCTCTTGGCTGGAAACTGAATTACTTTCATATCCACCTCCCACATACAGGAGCTCTTGCCTGGGTTTGTGCAGCTCCTCATGGCAAGGCATTTCAGGCCATTTGAACTTCATTGAAAGTTTCTTTCAAATATATGCTTACAATGAGAGACGCTGAGCCAAATACTCAGTCTTTCATTAGAAGTGAGAAACAGGTATGTCTTGTCAAAGGTGATGAGTTCTTGTTCTGGGGACTTGCACTCACTCTTTCAAGTGCTCAAGAATGTTTGTGGTTTATAATAGGGAAGCCATGCCTTCCCTTCAGTTATTCCTGTTGCCCCCCTTTAAACGTAATTTGTAGTGTAATACATAAATAAATAGATAATAAGGTAGATTAATAGCAGTGCATGAGTCAAGATTGATCATGGCTAGGGTCATCAATCAATGACTGTTCCACAAAACCTTATTAATGTCCTGAAATGGATGGCCTCATCTGGCCTCAATGGCTCTGTGTGATCCAACATGCTGCAATCTAATAAGCTGCATGGTGTGTTCTCTCAGGCCTGCAGGTTACCTCTGATTAGTTTCACCTTTGGTATTTAGTACAAAACTCTGCTCTAGGCAAGCATTTGCAAAGGGCATAGTGATTACTATACAAACATTTAACTAGGCACTTTTTAGGCACTCAAAAGCATAAAACTTGTGTCTGCTTTTGATTACCCTAGTCATCTTTTCTAGCAAAATGAACTTTTTGCTACTTTTACTGTGTGATGAAATTATGGCATTATCTCCTCTGTTTCAAATGTGAACTGAGGTCATGATCCTACTCATTGATAACAGTTCTCTGCACTTCTGTATCACTAAGGGTAGAGATTACAGGTGGTTCAAGCGGAGAGCGATCTTCTCGCTTTTACTGGGCACTGCCAAATAAGCCTGACTATGCGAGAAGAAGATCTTTTTAACCTCATGTGCCAACAATATGTCAGCTCCCATTTCAGACTGTCATTTAGCTTTCCATCTGTTTGCTTTGGAAGCCACTTAATTGGAATATCTTGAAAAAGCTTCCCAGGAAGGAGAGGGAAAGGGGTGTAGGTGCAACCTTGTTTCCCAAGCCAGTCATAATCTCAGCAAAACACCCCATAAAAGCAATTGTGAGCAATGGAAAGTCACACTTCTTCTATTTGCAGTTCATCCCTGTCCTTTTTACTTCCACAAAGAACAATCCTTATAGAAGGAGCAACAGCCGCATGGGTCTAGGCTTGCCCACTCCACAAAAGGAGTCATAGCAGGACCAAGAATTCCTGCATAAGCAAAGAGCTTTCTTATTTGCTGTGAACCACACAGCTGGAAGCACTATTTTTGAGGCTGGAGACTGATCCATGTCTCTCTCCCTTTTTTTCTTCTTCTTTCTCAGTGCAACCAGCAATGACTTTCTTTTTCCTGCTAGGAAGTAGCACTTGCTGTGACTGATCCCCTCTGCACTGCTGTGAGCCTAATATTCCTATTTTCACCTTCTTAACTGCTTGTAATGTGAGAATAAAAAATATTAAGGATGTTAGTGAGAATTCTGATGAGGTGGTACTTTGCAGTCACCCATATCTTGAGAAGTGTTCAGGATCAGCTAAGCGGAGGATGAGGAGAGTGTGACTTTATATTCTTCATGTCTCAGGTTTGATTTGCACTGCCCCTGTCCTCTCCTATTGAAAATTACTCCTGATCTGCAATGATGTCAGGGTGAAGCTGACAGCCCACAGGAAAAACAATCCATACAATAATTACGTTTACCTCCTTGCTTCACATTTTTCCCTCAGTAAGCTTGGTTAGAATCTCTGCTTCCTAACACAGCAACAGACAGATCCAGTCACTGAATTGAGGACAGATGAATAATAACTAATAATAAGCTCTGCAACGCAGCAAGGGGCCTGAAAGCGGAAACCTCCACATCAGTGGAGCTGGAAAGGCAAACTTTGTTAATGAAAAAAATTGGTTTGGAATTTATGTTTGTCTGCAGGAGCAGCTGGGCTTGCTGGAAGCAGAGGATGCTGCTACTATATTAGTTAGACCTTTTATTCTCCCCCCTTGTTTTAATTAAATGAAGACATTTGATATCAAAACTTTTGACATCTATCCCAGTCACCCAAAGATATGGGTAGGAAGCTCATCCTGTGCTTAGCAGCACTGGCAGTTACCCAAGTATGTTTTTTGCTCCAGTCAGCAGCAATATGTGTCATGAATTCAGGCAGTCTTTTGTTCTGCTGACTGTATTCACAGCCACACAAAACTGCACAGAAATAAGAGAGCATTGTAATGAATTTGCTTTATTTTATTTTATTTTTTTTGTCCCAGCTTCCAGAACATGTCAATATATCGGAGTGGGTCAGCAATGTATAACATCCTAGCAGAAAAAGAACTCAGCCAAAATATACACTTATATAACGCTTGCATGTGTGTATAGATGAATATGTGTATACATGCACCGCATACAAACACAGACATAATACACAAAAATCATGTGTGTATATACAGAGCCTTCTGTATATACAGATTTCTGTTGGCCTTTAGCTTCAAGCACTGGCTCAATATACACTCCACAAATCTTTGCAGTATTGATCCCAGAGTTCTTGCACTTCCAGTCCACTCCAGTGCAGCAAGTGTCATTTTTATTCAGTAGCAAATCTGTGGAAGACTTGTGCACCTGACTGCTTTCTACTTCTACCTACTAAATTAACTCCTAGATCTTCACTGCAGTAATTCTGCTTCTACTATGCTTAGTTAAAGGCTAGAATCAGAATGATTGGTCTAATTGTCTCTAGAATGCAGAATTGGCATATGATAATAAAATTCTTTTGAGTTTTTAAGTGTTTGTATGACATCCTAGCTCTGCCAGAGAATGCCTAATAGGAAGTAATAGGCTCAATTGAGCTCTGTGTACCTTCTCTGAATTTAAATTGAACAACCTCTAGGATAAATTAGACTGTTAATTATGATTATTTGCATATCTAATTATTTTCTCTTCATAATATCATGGTTATTTTCAAACATAATCAATAGACACTGGTCTGGAATGCTCGACCAATACAACCCAACAAACGACAAGAACAGAGGGATAGGAACTACATTCATAGAGCAAGGCATTAGTCCAGCAAAGCGCATAAATCTACACAAAATTCAAGGCATGTGTTTATATTCTAGTGCTTTCTTTGTGACTTAATGGATATGTCTGGGTGCTTTTCTACTCAAGTTGTAATAAAGTATATCAGCATTGTAAGCAATGTCACAGACATTGAGGTATGGAAATGTCTTATCCCAGGATATGTACAGAAAAGCACAGGAACCTTAGGAACATGACAGTCCTATTCTAGGTGAATAATTGGGATTTTCACATCTACATTTCTATCCACATTATTGAAGTGACACTTTATTTTATGCTAGGTTTATGAGAGTGTAGAATCATACATCTCAAATGTGGGGTATTTATCCAGAAGTAAATCTGGATTTATTCTCTGATAACACTCTTCTTATCCATGTATGTATTGGCATGATACTAATATTAAATCTTGCTAAGCTACAAAGCACCAGGTTTTCAAGTTCTGAAGTTGTCTGCTCCATCTGTGCCACTGACATGGTTCGTGACCTATTCTGGACCACAGCATAGCAGAGGGTTGTACCTGTTTTTCACAAAACCAATTAAATTCACAGGTAACTGAGATTACTTTTGTAACCGCTGGGAGCATTTTTCAGTTAGCAGAAAATGTCAGCATTTCATATAGATAATGAAACAGCTGAAAAAAATAGGCCTTAGATAATCAGGTGGTCATCTAACTATGACATTACCTAGGCAGCCTAAGAGAGAAGCGTGTAAGCATTTTTTGGGACAGTACTTAGTGAGCCATGCTCCTCAGTACAACGGCTATATGTGAGAAAACAGTTAGAGAGTTTAATTGTTTGGTTGCATATTCTGCATATTAAGAGAAAATCTTCTAAATTCTGGATGCAAATTCTGGCAGTGGAGAGCTAATGGTGAAAAAATCCAGGAGGTTAGAAGTTTCTAACAGAACTTGAACACTGTGCATCTAGTTTTCATAGGTTATCTGTGAACAAAATCAAACCTGAGACTATTCCACTGATTCACAAACCAAAAATAGGAGCACCGATTAAACGCATCAGATGAAGTATTCATAATACATAATTTAAGGACTAGAAAGACAAAATTCCTATCAGTTTCTAAGGATTGGTCACCTACATTTCAGTTGCCTTGTCTATTTTTTTCGTTTCTCTCTCTGCCTTCTCTTTTTAAATCTGCTCTCGTGTCTCATCACTAGAGTTATAATAGCTTTCAGTTCTGAAGAAATAACAATACCCTTCCCCTGCATATCAATAATGTTCTGTCAACATCTAATATAACATCTAATGGTATTCATACTCTTAATTTATGACTGTAGAGAAACTGAGACGGAATACCTTAAAATTTTTCTGATACAGTTTCTATGCACAGAACTTTGTTTTTTCTTTACAAGCACTTTTCTTCTTCTGTGGGAAAATAATTTCTGTATTTTATAGACCACTGATACATACAATCCCCATATTCTTGGAGGGGTATTCCATATTCTTATTTCTCATAATGCTAAGAGAAATAACTGCAAACCCAGCTGACTGCTCCATTTTATCTAGATTCCTTCTGAATCAGAGCCTTCTGGTTTTCAACCATGCTAGAAACAAACCTGAACAGCTTACTAGCTATGCCTGGAGAATATGTGGGAAAAAAAAGAAGATAAGAAGATGTGGATTGAGAGTTTTGCACATGGAAATTACTCCTTTATGCTTCAGATATGAGTATGTAGATCATTCCTAATTTCTTATTCAGTGATTTGTCTAGTCATTGACATAATTAAGAAGATGAGGAGTACCAAATCAGGGCTATCTTCTTGAAATCTTCTACCTAACAGGATTCTGTGGAAACTATGCAAGAAACTTTACATAAGCAAATGTGTGAAACCTCATCTGTGATGTCTCAGTTTGCTCTCTATTGGTTAAAGATAGACTTGAAGTTTAATATACTTTTCCAAAGGTTACAGCTGTGGCTGCAGCTCAAGGTATTATTTATGAGCCTACATCACAGACATGCTTCACCATGTCCTGAAACATTATGAAATTTATCTCTCTGAGAAACATTTCAAAGGTCATTTTCCTAAAACGAACCACTTTCAAGACCTGCTACCTGCTAATTTTCAATGATTTCTTCCTATAATTAAATAGCTGTTTCAGAGCATATCACTTTCCTTGTCTTTCTCACCACTCTCCTCCCTCCTCCTGCATTCAAAAGGATAATCAAAGAATAAATATCTGTGTTAAAAACAACTGCTGTCAATGGAATGAAAACTACTTTGATTTTTGTGAGAAGTTGTGACTCATGATCCTGTGTGCTCAGCTGGAAGGATGGGGGAAAAAAGAAAATATTTCTGATCTGTCCCCCTGATTTCTCAACAAAACACAGTTTTAGGATTTGGGAAGGTCTACCCAGGCAGTGAAGCTTCTCCAGGAATGTCCACCTCCTGTTCACATGTTTCTCAGGTGTGGATGGTTCTCCAAACAGTTCAAAATCTCCTATTTGCATTGTAACCAGTGATTTGTCTGATAAATGTTTGTTCAAAATTTCTGTATTACGTTGTTAGAACCTCTTAGCAGTAGGAAGATCAGCTGACTTGCTCATATATACAGAGATTACAGCTGTGACTAAACTCCTGTCTCCATCACTCTTCCTTTATCATTCCCATCTGCAAGCCACCGAGGTAGGAAGTGTGGTGGGTACAATCACCATACACTGGATGGAGCTCAGGCTGCTAGTGCTGAGGAACTGATTAGAGCACTGAACTGCAAGATCTCAAACTCTTCAGAGAAGGCTGAAGATCCAGGGCTTCACAATCGCCCAAGATTTAGATAAAACCTCCATTAGCTTGTTCACATGCATGTTTCTCAAACTGTAGCAAGGCTGACACAGACAGCGCAGTGGAAAAAAAAAAAAAAAAAAGGTGCCCTTGTTGTATCAGGATCTGTAGCTCATTCATGCAGGCTGTCAGTGCACAGTGGCCAAACACAAACACAAAGTTCCAGCACGCAGCCAGAAATCATTAAAAGAGCAGAACAACCAACTCTTAGGTATCCAAATCCTCAAAATCGCCAGCAGCCCTCACTAAAGCAGACAACATCATTGCAGAAGGGCCCAGCCACATTTGTCCCTGGCTAGCATCCTTGGCAACCCTGCAGTGACAGCAGACATCTGGGCTGTGTAATTTGCTCCAGGAGAACATTAATCTTCTCTGTTCAAACAGCTGGATGTTCAGTACAGGCTCCATACTCAGAACACAGAGGAAAAGGAGAAAAGTGTTTCATCTGCTCTGACACATCTGAGTCCTTCTAAGTCCAGGAGACAACTTGTTGATCAAGAGAGATACTACATAGTGACAGCTTCTCACTCTCCTAATTCTACCTATGTTTTATGAATAAGTGTGATTTCAAGATGTTAAAGAACACTATTGCTAGCCTGACCGAAGCACATTTGTTACCACAGAGTGTTGTCTGACCTCTCGGGTCAAATGATAGTAACCTAACACACAACCCATCCACGATATTGTACTTGTAGTAAGTATCAAATAACACATGAAGTTATACATTCTAAGGTAACCCAGATTTATGCTTCATGGTAAACTCTGTTCACTAAAGAAGGACACTTCTTTCTTATTTCCTCCAATATACAGCACTGCAAATCTGTATCAGTCCATTATAGATAAAAGAGTCACTTTCTTCTGAAGCATCAGAGATGCACAGCTGTGAGAAAAAGCGTTGATCATAACAGACCACTGATACCTATCAGGGTATGAAGAAAACGTTGGATTTAATTGTGAAACCTTGAGAGGCAACAGATTTAGCATTTCTATTGAGATACACCATGTTCTTACTCAGCCCTTCATTCTCTGAAGCTGTAAAAAAAGAAAATTTGCTATAGACTACTTCCATGGCAACAGAAGCAGACTTCTGATATCTGTTGACTCAGTTTCCCAGTTGATAAAATGGAAAGGCCTGTACCTCTTTCATGGGAGTATAAACACTAATCCTGGCACAGCATGCTGAAATCCATGTATTGTATTCCAGAAGGTTATTGAAACTGATTTGATGCAGCTCATCACTGGGCTGTAGGCCAGCACAAGTTAACAACAGCATTTCAATCCTTTCCATGCCAAGCATTTTTCCATGGCAGCAAACAAGCACAGCCATGGCTATAAGCAAACCTGCCTTAAATACAACACATCCATGATCTCAAAGGCTTATAGGGTGAGGCAGAAGAAGCAGGTAGGTGGAAGGGACCTTTGTGATTAGTGGTCAGCACTGGGTCCTGGATTATAGAGGGTCCTCTTTCACCCCTCCTGGGAAACCTGCAGGCTCGGTTACTTCCCTAAAATGCCTGTACACCAATGCGCGAAGCATGGGGAGAAGCCGGACAAACTGGAAATCTGTGTGCAGCCCCAGTGTCATGATCTCATTGGAATCACAGACACATGGTGGGAGAGCTCACACAACTGGAGTGCTGCCATGGAAGGCTATGTGCTCTTTGGGAAGGACAGGCTGGGAAGGCGAGGTGGTGGAGTTGCTCTTTATGTGAGAGAGCAACTGGAATGCATGGAGCTCAACCTGGG
>NW_010589796.1:9534-23871 GCF_000705375.1 Tinamus guttatus
GAGGCTTCCGGCGTGGGAATGGGGCTCCGCGGCTCGCGCGGGCCAACGCGCTTACGGGCGAGCGCGTAGAAAAGCGCGGTGCTGCATTCGTGAAAAAGCGCTTCATGCTGTAAGCTTACTTCTGGCTTTATATATATATGCATTTACATATTTACATTTTATGTAGTTCTGTGTTTTCCCGGCGTTCGGTTTACTCTTCCATTAATACTTACTTCGCTGCTGAAGTGCTAGTTGGCATAGAAGTGAGAAGAGAGAGGCATTTCAGAGCCGTGGGGCTAAAAGAAAACAAAAGGAAGAGTTAAATTCTGGTGCACAGGCCTACTACGTATACCAGGATATGTCCTGGTATAGGTTACTGCGCAGCAGAAACCCTCAAAAAGTTTATTATCAGTATGTCTTAAAAAGATTAGAGACTGACTTCAGCAGCAGCTAGAGTGAACAGCACTGAGAAAAAAAAAAAAAAAAAGCATGGGCATGGTGTCTAAAGAAGATATACAATTCACTCATTTGTTCAAGTCACTTGTTATTCCAAGGCTATGTAAATTAGGTAATTAAAAACAACAGCAATAAAAACACCTTCATTTGAAAAGAGGCTGGTGTTTTATACAAACCTCAAGAAGCAAATTTGTCCAGGCATACATAAGTGAAACATCATGCTTTCAGGAGTTCAAACTCTCACTTTCAGAAGAATATAAAAAATAAACAAAAGATACTTAGAAGAAGCTGCCTAAGCAGATTTACAAATTATCCAGGCCCAAAAAGAAAAAACAAACAAACAAACAAAAAAACCCACCAAAACAACAATGATAATAAAAAATATGACATTCAAATGAAAACTGCTTGACTTTGGAGCTGAAATCACATGTCCCACCAGTTACAGGTTTTTCACACAGTTCAAATTGATTTCTTCCAGTTCTGAAGTTGATTGCGCAAAGATCAGTTGTGCAATAATGACCTTCAAAGAATAATTTAGGGATGCATCATGACTATAATTACTGTACTGGAAACATGTATTGCAGGCATATTAAACATGCATAAAAACACTGACAAAATGACAATTAAACATAAATCTTGTGGCAAACAGAGATACTTTAAAGCAGCACAATAATGCCATTATCTACAGTCAAATGAAAAAAACAGAATTGTGAGATTCAAGAAGATGACTGTTGATGTGCATAATGTGTAATCAGTTCCATATTACTCAAAAGCAGCTTACCACAAATGAAAAAGTTACTCACAGCAGATGTTCACAGTTTTCACCTATTTGACTGGAGGGAAACACTGTAGTTCATTCAAAACTTTGTTTTACAGTTAGAGCAATAACAATGCCATAATAAAAATTAACCTCAATTAAAGAGTTTTTGATTTTGAAAAATCAGAAAAAATGATATTAACCTGCAGGGTAAGTTTAATGTGTCATGTCCTCATGAAGTAACTGTCAATTCTGGTAAGAATTGTATTACTCTTTCATTGTGGAGAATAACCACCACTGACTCCTATTGGAAGAACCACAGACATCTCCTGAAAAGAGCGCAGTAACACAGGAAAACAGGAATATTTGGAGGCACAGCAGTGAGGCTTTGAAGCAAAGTGAAGCAAAACAAACACCAGCAAATGAAGCAAACAGGTTCACAATCCTCACCTTAGGTGATGGTGTGACCGCACGAGTGGCAGTGTCCCAGCACCAGCAGGGTTCCTTCTGCAGGCTGCCACCTGCTCCACAGGTCAGTGTGGGAGTCCCTTAAATGGGAGGTAGTGTCTGGTGTGCTGGTATGAGAGAGACTTAATTTTAATAAGGAAAAATGAAGAATCTGATTTTTCTTCACTGATTTCTTCTGCCTGGTCTGGCACGAAAGTTAGACTAAATCACCATTTTTTTTTTTTTTTCCCCATAGATTTATTTTCTTCCAGCTAACAGACTTCAGGGAGATGCATTTGCAGGACAGTGTCCTGTTCCTCCCTCAGCTGGGTCTCTCGCACTGGAAGAAGGAAGGGAACCAGACCAAGGCCTGAGAGCTGCGGTTGCTGCTGGCTCACGATTGATCAAAACCTTTCACTGCAATCCAGGTTACTGCTAGGCAGGGGTAGAAAGACAGGCAGTACCAGCGATTTAATATTCCGTGCCATGCACCAAAGTATGTTAAAAGCCAGAAAGGATGCACATGTTTGATTTGTTCTGCCCTTCTTTAAGATGGAAGCATAACTGCTGACTCAAATTAGTTTTGTCTGTTTTTAATAGTATTGGCATTATTATGAAAGCGACTCTTCTTTTTATTCCCTGCGCTGTTCTTCGTGCAGTCTGCCAAACACCATACACACACTTCTAGCCATTGTGTGTCTACTGGCTGTGGTTGTGATGGACTGTCTGGGTGCACAGGGGTCTTAGTGAATATGTAAACATCACATGTTAAGGGAAGCAGATCCAAAAGTTTGCTCTTGTGCTTCGTTACCATGTTGGATATGACCTTTTCTTTGTCAGGGCTCTTTAAGTAACCATTCTCACAGAATATCTCAATAAAGGGACTGCTCAAACTAGCAAACAAATCAATGACTTTCATATGTCAGAGGTACATAAGCATACAGAGATGATGCTTCTGACACCACGGCTAGTAGGCTGTCTCTTTGTAAGTTCTTCCTAGTTTTGCTATAAAGTATTTAGTTTTGTTCCACCAGAATGTTTCCTGAGATACAGATGGCCTAGTGAGATTATTGTTCTTTTCCCTGTGATTTTTAGCGTGGAAATGCTGATAAACCATTGCATCAGGAAATGTGTTGTCTGGATCTAGGTTTTTCATTTTTTTTTTTATGTGCCTTCAGGCTTAGCTGCCTACAGAAGAAGATAGGTATGCAGAATGCAGGATATGTTCTCCAGCTAAAACAATCTAACACACTGCCATCTTGCTTTTGTGTTATTCATGTAGCAGAATGGTTTGGAGACTAAACAGTTAGGCTCAACATCTTGCTACATAACTGGAGTATGATCCTGAGCAAGGTACTTCAGCTCTGCGATGCATTTACCTGTGTGTATAATGATTGTGCATATGGGTCTATGGGAGGAAAAGATGCTTGTTGCCCTTGCAATATATAAAATAAAATACTAAATGCTATTGTGTGTCTTGGTCCTGGGCTTTGCACTCTGTAGCTGCAGAGCACTGTCAGCTTCTGGTACCAAAAGCAGACGGAGAGCCAGGTAACACGGACATTGAGAGTTAAACAGTGCTCTGTACAGGCACATCAGGCATCTTTCACAGTAAATAAGCATCAAATTGCATTATGTAAAAAACTGAAAAGATTTATGCAGAGCAGGTCTTTATCTATACAGTTAACTACTGCTGAAGTATTAATGTATCTATGAGAGTGACTTGGAAAATCGCTAACTCGATACTTCCAACTAAACGTAGTCAAGATAAGCTGCTAAAGGGTGATGATACTATCATTTAGCTTCATATAAGGATGTGCTGGGGATCTACAGCTTATTCATTTCAGTTTAGTCTTGAAGTAAGTTATTATTATCAATAGCTGTTTCACTGCACCTAAATATTTGTATATCCACAAAGAAAGAAGGGAAATACTTTCTAGATACAGAACAAACTCATGCTCACATGAATATGAATTATTCCAAAGGGGTGAATTTTAGCACTTTATTTCAGCATCTAGATGTATTTAAATATGAAATTTTCATTCCTCTGAGGCCATGAACACTAAGGACCAAGGAACCATGAACTCCAAGATTTTCTTCATTTTGTTTTAGACATCTTGTCAGCTGATTGCACAGGGAGTTTTCTAGCTGAAAGTTTAGTGAATGTTTCTGAATTTTTCACTTGATGGCCAAGAAGAGTTGTATAGAAACATGGTGAGGAGGCCAAAATATATTTTTAAGATTATCTGCAAACAATTTGTATTAAATTAGTTTTGCACTGCTTTTGTAAAATCCATGGATTTATAATAAAAACAAAAGCACTGGGAGTTTTGTTTCCCTTTATCCTACTTACTTTTGTAGATCATTTTGAAGATTAATCATTAGGAATACCAAACCTGATCTTCCCAAGTTGTCTGGCAGACTGCTGAGAATGCAAATAACTGCTAACTGTTAGTTCAGTATTGCCTAGCTCAAACTGTGACCAAACATAAAACTTGCTTTGTATTATTACATTTTAAAACACAACATTTTGGTTATACTTAGTTTGTTTACTATTTATATAGCTCCTGGGTTCAGATTTTAAAACACTATGGAGAAAGCTAACATTTCTTTTTTTTTTTTCCCTTGCATTTTGTTTCAATCTAATTCCACAAGCTCAGAAACCGGGACTGTTGAAATACAGGAAATAGGATAATATCACTCCCCCCACTGGCAATGCGAGAGTACTCAAAAACTGATCACAGCCGTGGAACAACAGCTTGACCTTAACAACAGCATCCTTTCTCTGAAACATTCACTAAGTGCTTAAATTAAATGTTTAACTGAAAACCAAAATAAGATTTTTAATTGTGGAGGCGGTTTCTTTCAAATATAGAACTTTTAGTTCCTTGCCTCTTGGCATGCCGTAATGTTCTTCATTCTCCCAAATTCATTACAACCTTCCAAAATAAAAGATGGATTGGATGTTTTGAAGAGGGAGTCTACCTGTTGTTGTTGTTGGAAAGACTTTTCATTGTGTCTTACAAAGATCGAAAGTAAGTTTACCTGCTGACTTTGCCTTCTGCTATTTGCCAATCAAAGCCTCTTTGCAGAGGATGGGAGGCACGAATGCAGATGTGGAAATTTAGCAAGTTATCCAAGCCTGGTCAAAACCGAAGGCTAGGTGGGTCAAAGCAGAGGTTTCAATGATGTAGAAAAGAAGACAATGAAAAGAAGAAAGTGCAGTGGAAAGTTTTAGTTTCTGTTCATCTTGCTGATCACTTTAGAATATGGGCTAATTTTGCTCTTTCTTTCTCAACAAGTAGGTTAAAAAAAGGCCTGCTATCGCCTGCCAACACTAACAACAAGTAGCCCTGGAGGCAGAAGAAGGGCAGAGACATGAGTTTTGAGTGGGAGTCAGAATCAAAGACAAAATGCTAGAGAGGAAGATGAAGCAGTAGATTTAGTTGAAGACATTTATTATTTCTGAATGATTAACTGTGGGATGGTGTTTGGCATTTGCGTGCTTTTGTTACTCTACAATTTTGCCTACAGTAGGCTATTTGGCAAGCCCTGTGGTCCAGTTAGCTCGTTCTCAAATGTCCATGCAAGCAAAATAAAGCACAGTAGAACACTGAATGCATATTACAAACACAGTGTCTATTCATCCACACACATGCCTTGCAAGACCCATCCTTACTCTAGAGTGTTTATGCTGAATGAATTGGGCACTGCAAAGTCATCTCTATATATCTAAGACCTGCTTTTGTCCCAGTCTGGACACCACATTGTTTTTCATGATGTTTCATGTTTGGTGACCTACAGCATGTCCTTACTAGCTTTCTGACCCCAATTAAAATGTCCTATCTTACCTATTGGTAAGAGTCCTCTCTGCTAAATAATTTTAAATGATGACAGTGTTATAATTAGGTTTGTGAACATAAATAGGGATGAAAGTTGTCATATCTCATAGTAAAATAAGATTAATCTGACAATTGGTCTGGTCTGGTATTATCCTCAATGGAAAAGGACATCCACCTATACAAGAGTTTCTAGAAGCAATTCATCTAGAAGCAACAAATTATGTTGCAAAAACATCTATGGGTTATAATTGTCATAATTAGGGATGAGCAAAGAAACACTACTTGGTGAGGAGATACTTACCTTGACATCCTGATGGTTTCTAAAACACATGAGTCTGGGTCTAACATACAGTGGGTTTATTTTAAGGAAGAATACATATATTTTATGTACGTAGAGTAATGGAAGTAATTCATTTTATAGTTTACCAAATGGTCAATAAAATGTGGGTAGATGAAACAATAAGTATGTCAAATATTTTAAGACAGGTTTGGCAAAATTGGGATGATACTGAATATTTTAAATGAATTCAATTATAATTTACTATGTTGCCATTCTTGTATTTTCAAAATTACAGGAATGATGTCAAGCAGTAGAATAAAATATTTTACAGTGTATGTACAGCTGAGATGGTCTTCAGGAATAAAGAGGGCAGGAAAAGAGATTTTTTTTAATGAAATTGTTTCTACCTGAAGAGATTCTGCTATTTGCATTTTATCCTGGTCCTGTAACTTTCATAGGATTATTCTGAAGAATAAGAAAAATGGGTAAAATAATTTCTATCAAACAGTATAGTCTGCCAACAGTGGAAGAGGCACCATAGTGTTGATCTTATCTACTGCCTGAGATGTGAAGCAGATTACTTGCTGAGATCATGGTGATCTTAAGATAGTCTCTTAAAAAAGATACCTCACCAGCCTCAGACCTCACCTTGCTGAATTATAGATTGCTTCTTTATATTCCCTTTTATCTTTAATTAGATAAATAATCACTTTAGAGGATGGCTACCTATCGCAAAACTCATCCCACAGAAGCTGTTTTTCCTGGCCACAGGCCACAAACTGCACGCAAAGCAGGGAGAAACTAGAGATTTGGCACTCTGCAAGCATAAAATCTGTGCAGAAAGGATTCTCAGAGTGATTTGTATTGCTGAACAATGATTAGTGGTATCCTGTTTCAGGGCACAGCACAGTTTCTGAGATACCCTGTTACTTTCCTGTAGTAGCAGGGGCACATCTTCAGTATGGTGGGGGTGGCCAGATACGATTAATCAGTTGCTCTCCTTGCACCCATAGAGACTGTGGTGCAAGCTGCCCTATGCTCAAACAAGTTATCACTCGCAGTCTTGTGTTTTTTTTGGGATGGAATATGAAGGGTGCTATTAAACGCATTCAGGAATGTGCTTGTTCTCGAGTTATATATTCACAAAAGAGGCTATTGCCTAGGAGACAGATGATTCTGCTGATGCTGGAATGGCACTGTGCTCACTTGTAGCGGCCATGAGCAATAGGGAGCATTCCTGTAGGCTCAGGTGGCTCTAACTCTCTTGCAATGCCTTTGCATAACTTCTTCAAGGTTTCGTACAGGAGTAGAATGGGACTGAAAACACCTAATTCCTTTGTAAAAACGGTCGTTATTATCTGCAATGCTAATTGCTAATCTTGTTATTTTTCTTTTCCATTTGATCATTGTTGTGTCCCTTATCCATGTGTGTATCTCATATTGTTCCTCAGCATCTGTTGCCTTAGCACATCTGCCTGATCATGCTCCACATCGGTTTGATCCCTTTAAAGTCTACCATTTTATGACTCAGGAGTTCTGCTGTTTCCCCAGCAAAGTTTCCAGATTTGAGGTGCAGGACCAGGACTGACTGCTCACCGATGAGTAACAGTGCTTCTGCAGCTGACAGGGCAGCTTTATTTGCAGAGGCACATCATTTACTAGCACAGCCTAAGCCTGTTTGTTGTTTCTTCTTCCATCTGTTTTGCAATAGCCATTCAGCTTGAAGCCTTGACAAGCGAGCAGAAAACCAGGTGTTTGCCTGCAGGCAAGGGTGACAGAGGTGCCAACCGGGCTGAAGCAGCTCTGTTGGCCAGTGGCATTTTCAAGGCATATGATTTTCTGCATATGTCGTGCTGGTAGCAGTTTCTCTGTCTGCACAGCTGAATGGAGAGGGTTTCTGATTAGGGAATTTTGCATTGGGGTATTTTTGAAAACTCTGGAAGATCTTAAAATGAAGTGGTTGCTGAAGCTCGCTGCACTGCTGAGACAGGGTGTGCAGCAAATTTGACATGAGTCTATGTATAACGCCTGAAAGCAGTGCAATAGTGCCTGTAAGGTGTAAGGCTGTTGCAAAATGGAGTAGAAACCTGCTCAAAGGCTGATGTGGCAGGGACTGCGAGGATGGTAGAGGTGGAAGCAGCTGCCAGCTCCAGCCCAAGAGGACACGTGGCTCCTGATGGCAGGGCTGGTGGTGCACCACCTTCCCGGCCCAGGAGAGAGGGCAGATCAAGGCTTTGCCCTCCTTTTCAAGAAGCTATTATACTCACATTTCTGTATTTTTTATTCTGCAAGTCTGGCTTTATTTAATAGTTGCGTACTTCCCATTAGGTACAGCAAGTTTCCGGGCTACCAGCACTTTTTTCAAGTGCTTTCTTCTAGCTGCCTGATGACCTTTATTCTTTCTACTCTTTATTATTATTATTACTATTATCAGGGTTGATAAACAGGGTGTCCCACCTTCCATCTGTTGCCCTATCCTGCACCCGCCTCCATGGATCCAGCAGTTACATTTCCATTGCCTGCTGTAAGAGAGATTGTGACTTTCACTGTTTTTTTTTGCAATAGACCACAAAATAAATAAGTGCCAACAAAAAGGACAGGACAGGACAGGACAGGACAGGACAGGACAGGACAGGACAGGAAAGGAAAGGAAAGGAAAGGAAAGGAAAGGAAAGGAAAGGAAAGGAAAGGAAAGGAAAGGAAAGGAAAGGAAAGGAAAGGAAAGGAAAAGAAAGGAAAGGAAAAGAAAGGAAAGGAAAGGAAAGGAAAAGAAAAGAGAGGAAAAGAAAAGAAAGGAAAAGAAAGGAAAGGAAAGGAAAGGAAAGGAAAGGAAAGGAAAAGAAAAGAAAAGAAAAGAAAAGAAAAGAAAAGAAAAGAAAAGAAAAGAAAAGAAAAGAAAAGAAAAGCAAAGAAAAGAAAAGAAAAGAGAAAAGAAAAAAGAAAAGAAAAGAAGAGAAAAGAAAAGAAAAGAAAAGAAAAGAAAAGAAAAGAAAAGAAAAGAAAAGAAAAGAAAAGAAAAGAAAAGAAAAGAAAAAAGAGAGAGAGATGAAAAGGGCTGTCCAAAGCAATGCACGCCATGCGGCGGACGCTCTGAATTTTAGGAGAGGTGCGTGTGCCACCTAGAGGAAATGCGACCCTTTTGGCTGAGCGCTGCCTGCGCTGGCTGCTGCACGATCCTCTGTTGCAGTGGCTGCGGTGACAATTGTCCATACAGCCACCCCAGGCATGTGGGGACAGCTTGAGTTGTCCCATGCCCACCCGCCACTCTTTTGGCTGGCTGCAGAGGAAGGGGCAGACACCAGTTTTTGCCTGCAACCCCATGCCTAGAGGGGTTGTGTGGTAAAAGAGCAGCCTCGTGAGCTGCAAAACTGCTAAGCCTGCCTATGTGTTTGCATAGCTTCTTCATAAAACACTGCACTTCCTTCAAATCAAGTACAGTGGGTAGTGCCTCTGTGTGCATGTTTAGGTAGTTCTGAATTTTATGAGTACTTCCTAGATTCTGAGATTTAGGCAGAAACATATCTGTCTTCGCAGTCCCTTTCCAGGAGCTTCAGTTTACTTTTCTGTCTTCTTGTTTTTCTTGTGTGACCTAAGCCATGGGACCATTTTGCCATGCACCATGTAGGCCACCTACCAGCAAATCTTCAGTCCAGGATCATACCCAGTAGACTGGAGTGGAGGAGGAGGTAGAGCGGGAAAGACTGTCTGCAAGAGGTTGTTGTGAGGAGTGGAGAACCTGAGGCAGGGAGACGAAAGAAAACAGAATGCAAAAGAGCATCAACAGAGGAAATATAAAAGTTACAAAACAAAGCAGAAAATTATAAAAGAGGAGGTGAGAATAAATAAATTAACTTGAGCAAATGTTGTATTTTCTTCTTGTACCACCCCTGGCCTTTTGCGGATCACCCTCCCTGGGAGAAGATGACCACGATCTACATCTTTCAAGTCCTCCCTTGTTTTTTTTTTTTTTTTTTTAACCTTATTAGGATGCATCATGGTCACAGGCGTCCAGACTATCTCCCCCGATTGCATTGCATTAAAATATTTTGAAGTCTCATGTAAAAATTTCTACATAAAATCTACAACTCAGTGGCTTTAAAGATCTAGGAGTCTTCCTGAAAACACATTGCCATAATGTGACTTGCAATCAGGCTCACTCATAAGGATGCTTTGTAATATCCATTAACTTTCCAACTCCATGCGAGACCCAGGTGTACACTCCAGGGCACAGGGGCAGATAGGAAGCACTTTGGCTTATAGACCCATGCTCACTGAGGAAAGCTGGTGAAGATCTACACACAGCAAGCAAACTCAGGGGAGAATATGTAGCTTGTCTGCTGCTCCATGGTGCCATATTACTCTGGAGTAAAGGTGATGCAGCTTCACTTTTCATTGAAGAAAAACAGGCTGCTTTACCCACTCGTTTTCTCGGAATCATCTATTTATGTGGTTATCCACTGAGGTAAACCAGGTGTGTGGCTGCTTCAGTGCCATTCTGTATAGCAGGAAAATGATCTGTATCTGGGGTGTTGCAAAAACACCCAGCAGCAGTGCCAGGACATCCTGCCTGCAAGAGCAGACACCTCCTGAAAGCACTAGGCCTTGCAGGATATTTCTGTACAACACACACCTGTATCATTCTTCAGTCAGCTGTCCCATTGCAGTCAGAGTGAGAGTGCCTTCAGTTACAAAATGCACAGTGTTACGGTGCTGCAGATTCATTGCTTCCTCTACCCTAGCAAGCTAAGAAGCACCTAAAGCAGGCTTGAGCTGCACATATTGACCACAAACTGAAACACCAAAAGTTCCACAGGAACTTAAGGAAAAATTTTTTAACAGTGAGGGTGACAGAGCACTGGAACAGATTGCCCAGAGAGGTTGTCGAATCTCCTTCTCTGGAGATCTTCAAAACCTGCCTGGATGCCACCCTGTGCCCCTATGTGTGCAGGAGCTTTGGACTAGATGATCTCTAGGGGTCCTTTCCAAGCTTTACGATTCTATGATTCTATGATATTGCAATGGTGTTACCTTATTACATATAGATGTAGTGTGGATTGCTCTTTTATGGAGTGGTGAGATTCAGCAGCCTCTTGCATTTGTGCATAGAGGACAAGGGGAAGGAGTTGAGCTTCCCATTGCGGGGAAGAAGAGAAATACAGGCTCCACAGCACGGTGTGTAGAATGGAGAGGTGATAGACCTGCCTCTTTCTTTGTGGATGGGCGCTGAAGTTACGAATAGAGGACTCATGGGCAGATGAGGAGGTGGCTGCAAGCGTGTGCTCCTTTCCAGCACCTTTGGGACAGATGCCCCCAGTGATGAAGTCATTCATCACTGGGTCAGCTTTGATATGAGGTGGGGGGAAGTCCCTTTGTATTTTTGACATGCACATGGCTTCCCACATGGGGAAATGTGGTTCTTCAGCTAAGCCAGCATGGGTCTTGCATCGACAAGCAGAGTTTTCAGTTGAGTCATGTTGATGCCAGACCTTCATGAAGGAGAATGCACTTCTGATAAGAGCAGGTTCACCTCATTTCTCTCAGACAGGCTCCCAGGGAGTTCTTGAAATCTTGCAGCTTACAAGAAGTGCTCACTAGGACTGAGCACTAGGAGTGGTGGCTAGAGTTTGCTTTAGTGTGTCTTGCAGTGACAAAAGAAACAAAACTCAGGGAAGCTGACATTATATTTGTTTTGAAGATTTTGCTTTGGGTGGAGCTAAGAAAAGGTTTGTATTTACACAGCAGTATGTTCCAGCAAAGCAGTCGTGTTTCTGCCAGTCAGGATAGTGGGGCTCTGTATGACTCTAAAAAATAAACAGTATGCAGAATATTTTATTTGCAAAATGAATGCCATAATCAGCTATAGGTCTGTTCCCATTCTGTTGTTGAAGGAGTGTAAAAGGGAAATGTTTCCAGGGTGTGTCAGCCCCTCTTTAGAATATAGAGTGATTAATATATTTTTTTTTTCTATTTATTTATTGTTTTACTCAGACACTCTCTATAGGAAACCAGTAGTGTAAAGCAGTTGTATCTGTACAGGCATATTGTGATCTGACCTTCTATTCTGGGAACTAGCCTGTTGCACAGTGAAATAAGAGCAAATATGAAAACACATGCTTTGCATAAAAATGTTTACCTAGTCCTGGTTGGCCCTCTCTAACAACATGGGGTCATTTAAAATGATTAAGTATATATAAAAAAAGTTGTGCATCAAATACCAAACTTAATACTGTACATTGTGAATCTGCAAACTATGTCTAAAGGGAAAACATTTTTAAAATGCCTCTGATAATGAAAAGATTTATTGTAAAATATGTCTTAAATGGCATGAACAAAATGCCCATTGTGCATACACAAAATGGCTTTATTCAGCAGTAGTTCTAGGATTTAGCCCTTGGTGGGATTCAGATGCTGGAGGAGCAAAGGATTTGACAGCAGGGGGGCTGGAATCCATAACAAACACCTTTTTAATTTAGGGCAATAACAGGGATGTGATTTGGTGTGGGAGAGCTGAATTTGATTATTTTTTCTGAGTGCCTGGAGTTACCACCATGTGTGCTGATATTCTCATAAAAATGTCTTTAGTGTGTAAGATGTTGAAGTCAGATACTGTATGCCACAAAACTGAGTGGCAGGCTCCATCTCTAGATTCAAGAGGTCCCTTTTTCATCAAGTGAGAGGTATTGTCTTCTCTCTTCGTATCACCCCTTATATCCTGTTTTGTTTCCTCATTCCTTGCTGACATGTATGTTTTCAGTACTTCTGAGAAACCAGACTTTGTCAGTAGCCAGCAAGCAACCCAGATTCAGTAGATGGTTTCGGAAATGTGCACATATGAATTTTGTTCGTCATTATAGAGCATGAAAGTTTCTTTAACTTTTGTTAATTCATTCTCTTAAAATATCCCAAAACAAAGAACTGCTTTTTCTTTTCACATGAAGTAACATAGGAAATAAAATACTTTTTGTATACTTGCTTCAAATTGATCAGATTAAGTGCTAGAAAATCTATATTTCTGAGCAGTGCACTAAGGCCTCTTTTTAGCTTTCTTCTCACACATCTTTTTTCTTTATAACTTTTCGTCCTTCAGCCTTTTTCTCTTTTTACTTAATTTTGTAGGACATTGGTGGTAGAGTCAGAATGCAAAGGAAATCATAGACTAGAAAACAGATCATAGATCATCCATAAAACCAGACTCTGGAATAACAAGGTCTGGCTCTTCCTCCAGAGAAGCAACTTTAATCTTGGAAGAATTTTCCAGTCAGACACAAAAAAATTCCCTCCCTATTTTAGATAGAACAAGGGGCACTCAGTGTCCTTCTAACATGCACTGCTCATTGAGCAGGTGAAAAAATGACTTGGGTCAGAAACAACTTTTTTTCATTTAGAGTTGTTTGTGAGAGATGTGTGCTACTCTTCCTGCAGCCTTGTTTCCCTTAGCAGCTGTCTGTCAGAAAATGAAATTAGTACTGCTTGCCTCTGGTGGCAGCTGGACTTGCAATCACAGCTGGGTAAATGTTATAACAATCTAGTTCTGAGTGATTAATAGTGCTGTATTTGCATACTGAAAGCAGCTACTCACCACAGTGAGTAAAATGTGTCAAGGCTCTGCTGGTAGACAAACTGGATGCAGTTGTATTATCAGAATATAGGTTAGATCCCCACTTCCTATAAACCGTACTGAAGATTAAGTCAGACCTAAACTAACAGCGCCTAGCGATGGAGCCACCCTTCAATTTCCCACCTAAAGTTCATATCAATCATCTGCTGGTGCATAACATTCAGAATCTTAGAGAGACAATTTTCACTGAAATCTTTGATTTTTCAAGTGTCATTTCTTAATTTTTTTTACTGCTTCTATATGTGTGAACAGAAAGCTTGAATAGAACAAGAAGAAATCTTCAATCAAATCTAGATTTAGGGGCGTGATCATCATTACTGGTGGGTCCCCTTGCTTGATTTTGTCATTAATATGGAGTAGCAATTGGATAATAATGAAGCCCAATAGTTGCTCTAGACCTTGCAGTTTTTCATGAGTCATCTTCAACCTGAGGAATACTGCAGTCTAATAGATTTGCAAACTCTATTAGACTTCCCAAATAACCAGCATTCCTGTTGGAGGGAGGAATCTCAATCTCAATGAAGCCCACAGCTGGATATCATTTGGAAGTGACTGGAGTAAGAAGGCATTGTTATTTAACGCCAAAATTTATGTTCTAAATATACCTGCTTAGCTGATGTTTAGCCTGAGAGATATCTGAGGAGGTGAGGTGGATTAGGAACTGGCTGGATGTGAGGTAGATTAGGAACTGGCTGGATGGCAGGGCCCAGAGAGACTTGGACAGACTGGACAACTGGGCGGTGAAAAACCTCATGCAATTCAACAAGGCCAAGTGCAAGGTCCTGCACCTGGAGGGGAATAACCCCAGACACCAGTACAGGCTGGGGACTGACCTTCTGGAGGGCAGCTCTGCAGAGAGGGACCTGGGTGTCATGGTGGACA
Organism: Tinamus guttatus; assembly: GCF_000705375.1. Next base: position 23,796 of record NW_010589796.1, read on the forward strand.
ACAAGTTGACCATGAGGCAGCAGTGTGCCCTCGTGGCCAAGAAGGCCAATGGGATCCTGGGGTGCATTAAGAAGAG
>NW_010589796.1:23938-43618 GCF_000705375.1 Tinamus guttatus
GAGCTGGGCCTGTTCAGCCTGGAGAAGAGAAGGCTGAGAGGGGATCTGATCAGTGTCTATAAGTACCTCAAGGGAGGGAGTGCAGAGGATGGTGCTGGTCTCTTTTCAGTGGTGACCACTGATAGGACTAGAGGAAATGGCCGGAAACTGAAGCACCAAAAGTTCCACAGGAACTTATGGAAAAATTTCTTACCAGTGAGGGTGACAGAGCACTGGAACAGGCTGCCCAGAGATGTTGTGGAGTCTCCTTCTCTGGAGATCTTCCAAACCCGCTTGGACGCAGTCCTGTGCCACGTGCTCTAGGTGACCCTGCGTATGCAGGGGGGTTGGACTAGATGATCTCTAGAGGTCCCTTCCAACCCTAAGGATTCTATGATTCTATGATTCTATGAGAAATCTTGGTGCACCAGTTAGCATTTCAGAAGCTCTTTAGATGCTTTACCAGAACAACTTGTATCTTAACACACAGTGGACAAATAAATGTGTAAGCCATGTCTGACCTCTGTTGGAATAAACCTGGCATTTCTGTGTCAGCTTGTTACAGTATTATAGCATTGCTGCTCAAATAGGAAGTTCACAATTTTTTTTTTTAAAGTACAATGTAATGCGGATAGAGACCTTCTACCCAATAAACTTCATTCTAATCCCTCCCTCCTGAAGTTATTTGACCACATCTCTCTCTTTCCATTTTTGTCATTTCTTAAGTTCATGGGACAATAGAGCCAACAATTTCTCTTTCTGAAATGTAAGGAAACATCAGGAAGAAAGGCAGAAACAGAGGGACTGAAAGAGATTTAGAGATATCTTCAGGTTCCTAAAAGGCTGGATACCTATGAAAATAATAGAGTTTTTACATTCCTTGTTCTGTAACAGTTTTTGCTGGGGAACATTCTGGAAAAAATATCCAAGGCATGCCATCTTTGAGCAATGAAAATGAGAAAAAGTGATCAAGATTTCCTATGAAATTAATCCTCTTAAGTTTAACTGTGAATATCAAGTAAGAAGACAGAATGGATGAGCAAGGTAAAGGATCTACTTCTACCTTGGATGTTTTTGTTCTGTGGGCCTGACTCAGTTGCTCAGTTTGAATTTATTCCATTAGCTGTCTGTGATTATTCTTATTTCAGAGGAGATGTTGGGAGGATTAACAAAGGATTTATAACAATCTTTCACTTCTCTAAAGCTCTGTGATAAAAGATGTGATTCTGATAAGAGACAAAGAAGTCCTAGCTCAAGAAATTGATTCTAAAAACTTTCATTGGGTAGAAGGAAACCACAATTTACCACAGTTTTCTTGCTTATTGGAAAGTACCCAAATATCACTAGAGAAATAATCAAAATACTATGAGTTTCCAAGCAATTTCCTGTACTTTATTGATTTATTAGGTGCTTTAGTCTCTTTCATAAAATATCTGGGTCACAAGATTTTAAACGCATTTTCTGAAGTGGGAAGCAGGGGTTGTTCAGTTAGAGCAGGACTGCAGGTGTTTCTGTCAGAAGATTTGCGTGTGTTTATGGCAAACTCGCCTACTGAAAGCAGACATAGTCTGTTGTTCCTCAGCTATGTACCACCTGCCTGAGAAAGGCGGCACGGGGTTACTGCACCCTGAAGGTTTCCAGAAGTGCTTCTTGGTGTCCAGTTCCTCATACCAATTTGTTTTCTAGTGGTGACATGCTAAGTGGGAAACATTAGGACTTCTTAGACCTCACAGTGCCTTCTGATGCACCTGCTCCTGGTACTGTGGTGACCCAGACTCAGGGGCACCTCTGTTGCTCTCTTCCGTGTTTCAAACCATCAAAAAAGAGAGAAGAGAGCTTTTGTCTTTGCCTTCCGGTCCTCTGAATCAATATTCCTTGTGAAAGATTGCATGTGATGATCTGAGAAGCTCATCCTGAGATGATCTGAGATTCTCAGATGTGGACCTGCATCCTTTTTTTTCCTGCAAGTGGAACCAGTGGAGTTCAAAGGGATGGCCAGCTGCACCAGCACAAGCACACAGCCAAGAAGATATTTCCTCAGACCTTCTCTTTAGAGCTTTTCCTTAGTTATCAAAGGACCTAAAATTTTGATTATTTCAAGGTATTGCTGGCCTAGGTTTCACTATGGGGAGGGTGCTGCCTTTCCTGCAGAGGAGTGTTGGCTTGGACAAGTCATGCTGTTGCATTGATTAGCAAGCAGCCTCATCTTCATCCCTGGAAAAGTCATGGAGCAGCTCATCCTGGCTGTTGTCTCCAAACATATGGAGAATAAGAAGGTGAACAGATATAGTCAGCATGGATTCACCAAGGGGAAATCAAGCTTGACTAATCTGATATCCTTCTATGATGGAATGACTGTCTGGGTAGATGAGGGGAGAGCGGTGGATGTCGTCTATCTCGACTTCACCAAGGCTTTTGACACTGTCCCTCACAGAGTCCTCCTGGGCAAGCTCTGGAAGTGTGGGTAAAACGAGTGGGCGTTGAGGTGGACTAACAACTGCCTGGATGGCAGAGCTCAGAGGGTGGTGATCAGTGGTGTTGAGTCTAGTTGGAGGCCTCTAACTAGCGGTGTCCCCCAGGGATAAGTCGTTGGTCCAGTCCTGTTCACTTTATTCATCAATGACCTGGATGGAGGCACAGAGTGCTCCCTCAGCAAGTTTGTTGATGATACCAAACTGGGAGGAGTAGCTGATACCCCAGAGGGCTGCGCTGCCATCCAGAGGGACCTGGACAGACTGGACAACTGGGCGGTGAAAAACCTCATGCAATTCAACAAGGCCAAGTGCAAGGTCCTGCACCTGGGGAGGAATAACCCCAGACACCAGTACAGGCTGGGAACCGATCTTCTGGAGAGCAGCTCTGCAGAGAGGGACCTGGGTGTCATGGTGGACAACAAGTTGACCATGAGGCAGCAGTGTGCCCTCGTGGCCAAGAAGGCCAATGGGATCCTGGGGTGCGTTAGCGTTAAGAAGAGCATCTCCAGCAGGTCGAGGGAGGTGATCCTGCCCCTCTACTCAGCCCTGGTGAGGCCACATGTGGAGTATTGTGTCCAGTTCTGGGCTCCACAGTACAAGAGGAATGTGGAGCTGCTGGAGAGAGTCCAGTGCAGGGCTACAAGGATGATCAGGGGCCTGGAACATCTGCCCTATGAGGAGAGGCTGAGGGAGCTGGGCCTGTTCAGCCTGGAGAAGAGAAGGCTGAGACTGTATTTGTGTATACAGATACCTCAAGGGAGGCAGTGAGGAGGATGGTGCTGGCTTCTTTTCAGTGGTGGCCACTGACAGAACTAGAGATAGTGGGCAAAAACTGAAACACCAAAAGTTCCACAGGAACATATGGAAAAAAATTCTTAACAGTGAAGGTGACAGAGCACTGGCACAGGCTGCCCAGAGAGGTTGTGGAGTCTCCTTCTCTGGAGATCTTCCAAACCCACTTGGACACAGTCCTGTGCCACGTGCTCTAGGTGACTCTGCATGTGCAGGGGAGTTGGACTAGATGATTTCCAGAGGTCCCTTCTGACCTTAAGGATTCTACAATTCCACAGCAGGTGAACCAGCATGAGGTGTGAGCAGCAAACATGAAAGAAAAGGGAAAGGTGACTCTGATGAAGAGCCATTATAGAGAACCATTTAGAGAGGTGCAGTGGCATAATACAGCTCAGCAGAAGTTATCAGAGATTAGCACATACTGGTGTGAATGTTAATCTCACATTTCCTTTTCTATTACCCTGTCGATATATCTACCACCATATTAGATACAAGCAAACTTTATATCATTGCTCCATACCTTGCCCTTCTTGCTTGGCATGCCAGCTTTGTTTAGATCTGTCTCTGTATACAAAATAAATTGCATATCTGCTATTGAGCTTCTCTTGGTTACATTAGCTGGTAGATATATCTGAGATTCAAAAGTGTTGGACTGTATGTTAAAGTGTAGAATGAAAACCTGAGATGGAGTAGTATTTCTTGTCTGTTTGCACACAGTTTGCACATAATTCATAGTTCTATGTGCATAAAATGCACATAAATCTGGTTGCACATAAATGGTCCTAAAAATTACAAAGAAATAGGACAAAAATTACAAAGAAATAGGAAAAAATTCTTATTTTATTTTAGAGGGCAAAATGGGAACAAAAACCTGAATTTTATGTGTATTCAAGAAGGCAACTTTTTCCTTTTCTCTTAGAATTTTATTTGCAGTGTTATCTGATTTCAGTTTTGGGTTTCACACATGCTGGCATAGTCATAGTTTGCTTCAGGATCAAAATGACTAAGATTTGTACCTGAAAAAATAAGAAACTGATATACAACTGTTGTGAAAAACAAAGAAACATATATAAACAGGTCAACTTTTTCAGTAAAATATATGTGAGTAGTGAAACTCAGCATTAAATAAAAGTCCTGCATTCAGATTTTTGTAGGGGAAATTTCTGTTAATGGTTTCCTGTTGTGAATCTGATGGGGTGGTGAACAGTGCCTGTTCTCTCTCTCTCTCTCTCTCTTTTTTTTTTTTCTTTCAGCTTCTATGTCAAGCTTCCTTTAGAGAATGTTCAGGTTGGGTGGACACTTCTACATGGGAGTAAAGAGTGTCCCTTCCTTTGGGAGCCTGGGGATGGGCTTGAGGAGAGTTACCGTGTTACACCCAAAGATACATCTAAAGGAAAGAACTGGAAACCTGCAGCAAGGATTGCTGAAATGCTACAGCAAGGCTACAGAGATGAACTTAATGGTGGCAAACAGTGAATTCCTGAAGGACCAAGGAGTCTGAGCAGAATTTGCTGCACCCCACAGTTGCCGAAAAGCAGATCTGGAACTAGGGACACAAACAGCAGGAAAGAACTAGTTTTAAACATTTTTCTTTTTTTCCTGATGACTTCACTGCCTCATTTATTCATTTATTTAAATTTTGAAAGATAATTGGCTTTGTGAGTTTGCAACTCTTCCAGTTTTCTTCAGGATGCTCTCTATAAGGAAAAATATCCTATATTTTCCCTGGAGTCAGGCTGAAGTACAGGATTAGGTTTTGCTTTCTCACCTCCATGACTCTTTTCTAATCGTCCCTTGCTGAACTTGTTCTACTTTGACTGGGTTGTGAAGACTGCCATGGTTGTCCTGGCAGGAAGCCCGCTTCCTGCTCCTCCTTTTATTACTTTTATAATATTTGTCTTTCTCTAGGGAGAAAAAAAAGTGAAGATATAGAAAACATTGCTTGCTCCTCTTCTACTTTTCTCATCCTGTGAAACTCCTTATGATATTAAGATTTCAATAATAAAGACTACTATTTTAATTTAAGCTGTGGTCTTACTATCTGGTACAAGCAGCCTCAGTTTACTTGCTTCCTGTAGTGTTGGTTTGCATATAAAGATAAACCTTGCTCTCTCCTCCAGTGCCATGGCTTTATCTGTCATGTGAGCATGGGGGGAAAATTCTTGAAATATTCCTGTATATGTGTGATAAAACCTGTCTACTGCAAGAAAAGTTATCTTTTTCTCTCCTCATTCATACAGCTCAGCTATACTTAAGAGTCTCCTGGGGACTTCCAGCATAAGAACTTGAGTCACTGGGACATCTTAAGGTTTTTTTGTGTGTATTGTTTTAGAAACTGTGGACCAAAAGTATTATTAACAATGAAACACTGGAAAGGTGGGAATATCATGCACCCTCTGGCTACTTCTAAATCCAGAAACAGTCCCAGATGAACAGCACACCTGGAATACACTTTCCTAAATAACTTGTGCAAAGCTACAGGGGTTAGCAGTAACAGAGGTAGGGACTTGTGGATATTGAACCTGGTGAAAGGGATGGTCTGAGAATCAGGTTTGAGTTAGCCATTCTGTTTGTCATCTTTGTTCTGGGAGAGAATGAAGGAAACATTTCTGGTTTGTTTGCTTTATGGGTGTGTCTATCACTAGATGATCTTCCATCTTCTTTCATTTTCAGGACCTAAGAATGATATAGTCTGTGATCTTGGCAAAAGTGTAATGTGTGACAGGCAAATAAATATTTTTGAAACTATAAAGCACAGATATCTTCTTGCATCCTCTAAAGCAAGCATCTTCTTGCACAGTGAAATGTGCAAAAGGAAGTTGCAGACATGCATTGTTTTTAAGTGATGTGTCATTTAAAACATTAAATTGGAGAATGAGTAGATTATTTTAGTCATACAGAGCCCAGTGAAACTGTGGTTGTTCACAGACAATACCTGGATGACTGTTCTTTATTCTGCAGTTAGAAATCTCCTGAGGTAAATAATCAAATGCCTAGGCTTTTGTTCTCTTTGCTGTGGACCATAAAATGAGATTCAGAGTTTGGATTTTATTCATTCTCCACCCACCAGATTACGATAATGTAGGATATCAGTCAAATACTTTACTTTTCATTCCTCCTTTACCAGAACACAAACATGAGGTGTCTCTCTAGTCCAATCTCCTGCACAAAGCATGATCAATATTGAATACAGATCAGGTATCTCAGTACTTTATCCAATCTGATCTTGAAAACACCTTGAAAAAAGCTTGAAAAAAGAATAGAGATTGCACAATGGCCTGGGCATCCAACACTGCTCCCAAATATCCCCATTATGGTTCTTGAGTCAGCTCAGGACCATGAAAGCCAAGAACTTGGAGAGCATATTGAAAGGAGGCCCCATCAAAAACCACCCCTCTGCAACGGTTTCGGATACATTTTGCTGTGGGGACAGGCTTCCACCAGAGGCGTAAGGACTTTAATGGGTCTTAGTTTTCCTGATCAGTCTCACTGGGAACTGCACAGCTGCTACCTACAGACCAGGAGCCTCATCTAAGCTCATGCTTGAGCATCTAGCCCTGGTCTGAGCTACAGCATGCAAGTGTCCAGCATGTCTCCTGCTGCTCTTGACACAACTCCTTGGAAGGACCACGGTCCTCACTTGTTGCTTTCTTGAGATTGCAGATAGGACCTGCCACTGTCACCAAGCAGATCCTGCTCACACTCTGTGCAATGGTGCTCTGCTGGGTGCTAGTGCTGCCCATGCTGGTGCCATCCACAGCTCCTGGTGGGCCAGTGCCATTCTTGTTACTTCCTAACACTCCCAGCATCTATGATAGGGCTACCAAAAAGACAGAGCTGAAGGCCTTGCAGCAGTGAACAGCAAGAGAGTGAGAAGTAGGTATCATAACCTGAAACATGTAGAGCTCAGAAAGAAGATAGGGAAAAGACTTTCTCCATTCAGGCAACAGCCTGGCAGTGGAGCCAGGCCAGAGAGGTTGTACCGTCTTTTCCTTGGAGGCTTCCAAGCCCTGATAGGGAAATGCTGTGAACCTGGCCTGCCCCCACAGTACAGCTGTGGCTGTCTGAGGCACGAGTTGGACCAATGTTGTCCTATGATCCCTGCTAACCTGCCTGGGTCTGCTATCCTTGCTTGTTCAGGTCACTCAATGGGTGATCTACAATACTTCATTCAGGAAAAACTGTGTTAGAGCTTTCCTAGAGAGGAATTTATTTCTCTGTGACCATGCAAGTCACATTGTGGTTTCAGCTGATGATTTCATGAGCAGAGAGAGGACTGGAACAACCCTTGTCTTCATGGAGATGTGAAGCTTTGCCAAGACAACATGGGATAACAGCTGAAAATTGAAATGAACATGAAATACAGTGCTTGTGTTATTTGGTAAAGGTGACAGATGAAACCATGAAAAAATGATGCGTTCTACACTTTAATTCTGTATCGTCCTTCTCCTCTCCCCCCCCTCCCCCCACTTTTTTTTCCTCTTTTTGCTATCATGGGTAGGTTTTGCAACCCATTTGGCCACCAACTGAATAAAGAAAAGTTTTTCTATCTTTTTGAAATAAGCATTCACTTCTATTTTGCTTTGCAAAGTGATCCAACAGGAACAGGCATCTGCAAAGCATGCAAACCTCTAATTTATTTTTTAAGCTTTGCATTAGCTTTGCATAGATGAACTAGTGACAGGAAACCTCAAGAACTGTATTATTAAGCAATATATGGCAAGTGACTTTCAGTAATTCTTGGAACTCATTCACAGTACCACTTTCTCAGTAATTTTATTTCCATCTAATTGGTATTTCCATCTAATTGGTTCAAATTCTTTGCACTGGCTAGATCTGAAAAACAAAACTATTTACTAGAAGCAAATTTGAACACAGACATATCTAACTTTGAAAATAATCACAGAAATGGGATAATCACAGGCTAGCAATGTTCCTTCGGAACAGAAAGAGGTCTGAAGTGGAAAGTTTGGTTACAAGGTTGCATTGTTCTTTGACATTATTGTGTAGGAGTGCAAAGCAGCATGAAGCTATGTGAAGAGCTGCAGTCTTGAATACAGGTCATCGAGTATAATAATTAAGATGAACCTTGGAGCACTCCTGTATTGCACATATTATTTCTAATTGGTAGAGTGAGAAGACAGCAGCACGGTGGTGCACCCAGGATTGTGAGAATTCCTGGCTATTTCCCCCTTGATAACTAATGACAATATCTTTCCCAGCCTACCATGTGCTCTCTCTCTCACATCAAGGGATGGTAAGGACAGATCCATAATTCAGCTGTAAAAACTGGGAAAATGGCTTCTAATAACCAGAAAGGCTATGACATAAAGGCAGAGCTTCCTCTCCAGCTAAAATGAATGCCCTTGTGATTTTCTCCTCCTGAAGCTGACGTGTTGTATCTGGCTCTGCCAAGCATGAGGCACTAGTCTCTTGCTTTGAGCTGTTGACTAGGAACATAAAATACCAAGAGTTTCTATTTGTGTCCAGGCACTTCATAGATGAACCATTTTACATCTGCAGTTCATTTTACCTGTTAATGAAAAGATACAGTGAAAAAAATGTATACATACGTATATATAAAAGGTGTATATATACATATAGGTGTGTATATACTTATATATATATATAGGTATATATGTATATAAATATAGCATGTGTGTGTGCGTGTGTGTAGATGTAGATAGAGATGTACTTGCAGATGCAGATGCATACACACAGAGACTTGCCTCAGGAGCCAAACCAGAGGGGAAAAAAAAGAAAGGAAAAAAAAACAATTTAAGGTTTTGGAGAAGATTTGACTTTTTGATTCAAATCCAAATTTGCTGAAAAGCAGAAGCTCCCTGACCACTGTGAAGAGTGTGGGTAAGACCTGCTATTCTAGGCACAGCGACAAATCTATTGACTCACAGTATTTAAAATAAACTATTCCAAAGCTCAAGAAATTGCTCTTTCCTGTTTTCATTATTATTATTTGTACTGAGATGTGAAAGTTTTCAAAATGTATTACATCCTAACTTTATTTATTTAAAATAAAATGTTATTAGAAGTATGTACAGTGATAAAGCTAATGAAGAGTTTAAAGAATTTTGAAAGCCTCTGCAAGTGAACCTGTGAAAAACGTTGAAGAACACCCTTCTGGCTACAATAATGAAGGTCATGTGTACATACATAAATAGCCTGAGTATCACTGGTGGCATAAAGCTATTTTCTCCATTTTGCAGCTGGAACACTGAGGCACGTGGAGATAAATGATCTTTTCTAAGCCAAGGAGGAGCCCTGGGATACATCCAGGAGTGGAAGCAGATGTCCTGAGTGTCAGAGAGATGCTGCAACCGCGAGATCACAGGCAAGCTTGCCAGCTTTTATGAAGAGGTTCAGGAAACTATCTATCTATCTATCTGCTTTGTTTCATGTTAGCTGTTTGTTTTAAATTGCTAGTCCTGTGAAGTACTTCATGTTCTGTGTTCTTCTGAAGGAGGCTTAAATTTGAAAGTTTAATGCCATAAGCTTGTTAAAATCCCATGTCACTAAAATCTGAGTATTTGTAACACTGTTAATTCAGGAACTCAGGGAACCATGAAAACAGTACTTGTAAAATAATCTTTGAATTTTAATAATCCCTTCCCTTTCCTAAAGGTAGATTGTCTGGATTGGATATTAGCTTTTATTTTTTTTTCAGTTGTATCATCATAGCTTTAGCATGATCTTAGAAGCAATAATACAAGGATATATCTGTAGGAAATAAAGTATGCTCCAAGAAATTTACTCATTTTAAGTGCTTCAGCTTTTGTTCCTTCTCTACTTTATTCCACTGTCACAGAAAGGATTTATTTTTTTCACACAAAAATTCTCCTTACCCAGCTTCAGGATGTATTTGTGATGTCCACACTTGGCTTCAGGCTTGAATCTTGGCAAGGATGCTCTTAAATATTAGGAAATTTTTAAAAGTAAACTTCATCTGCTTTATGCAGAGAAGGGGTGCAAAATGCTATATGTTTTCCAAGATACTCTATAATGACCCGAAGGGAAACCATTCAGAGCAAGGAATGAAGATGCAAGTTTTGTAATTTAGCACTGCTGCTAGCATGACTTTTGTTTTGATGTGGATATGCTCTGGATGATTGTGTGGGTGTGATACGTAGTATGTGTATGATTTACATCTAGCCCCTAGTATAACTACATGTCAAACAGACAGGAGTATGCTTACCCAGTTTGTCAACTGCCCTCTGGGGCCATGCCAGCTGCAAGACTTCACAGCTTATGCACAGCAACAGGAGCCGTGACAAAACAGAAGTTCCACTTTGTGCTGCACTCAAAGGCCATGACTTTTGGTTTTATTTCCAGTGAAAGTGAGCATTCAGAAGGCTTCTGACAAGGGAAAACCCTTAAAAAAAAAAAAAGTTTTCTTCTGGCTTATCTGCTCCAGTGTGCAGGGACTGGGCAAAGGGTACTTGGGAACAGAGGCAGCTGAGGGAATACCCCTGGGGAAGAAGCAGGGGAAGAGTGCTGAGTTGTGCAATCTGCTTCTGTTATTTTCTGGGCTGTGAGAATGGCTGGAAGGAACAGACTTGTGTTGGAGCAGTGGGAGGTACCGATATGTTTTGCAATAGCACTTGAAGATTTTTGATAAAAAAAAAAATCCACCTGTGAAACTGACTGATAGATAAAGAATTTTTAGAAGAAATTTCCCAACAAAATCACTGTCACTATTTCATTTTCCACATAATATTTCAGATTCATGAAAGTCCATGTTTTAGGACATTACTTTGGTCTAAAACATGTGATTAGTTCTCAATCTCAAGTCTGTTATGTCAAAGCCCATGCTGGGTATCTTCTTTTGCCCTGGTGGGAAGCTACAACCACCCAGTATTTCTACGGCTGTGCTAGAATAAGCCTGGTGTATTTTGTTCTTGTCATTCCAGTATCTTAGCAGAACAGGATAGAAACACTAGGCAAGGCTCAGGGTTATCACTAGCTAACAAAGCCAAGGTTCTGTCCTTCTCCTTCAAGAAATAAACCAAACAAATTTCACTGTTCAAGTGCAGGCCACCAGTAACAAACTTCATACAGCTTGGTTCTGTGATACTTTCTTTTTGGCTCTCCAAACCCTACTAATGTCTGGTCTGGAAAAATCTTTAGGCCACACACACTGTACACTGGCAATGAAAAATGCTATGGAAACTCTGGTGGCGAGGGAGACCTTTGGTCTAGCCAAGGAGAAATCTAGGCGGAAGGGGAGAGATGAAGAAAGTTTGTTCTAGCTTTAGCTGGAGCCCTTGAGGGTCAAAGTTTGTTATGCAGGATTCAGACTCTACTTTCATTCTTGTCACAGCTGGTTTCCATTACAGAACAAGCTTTTCTGATATCCCCTATCAAGGACAAAAAGGTGAAAGGCCTCTGGAAAGAAAATAATATCTTTAGATTCGTGGAGTAGGGATCTCTTAGACCTGGTAGACAAGATGCATAAAAAAGTCTAAGTTCTGATAATACTGGCCAGAAAAATGACTTCCATAGTCCTTCAGTCCTTATTTTTTTTTAAATGAATAGCAATAAAATCACAGTTATGATTTGCTAAAAGTTGCTATAAGTTGCTAAAAACAATACTTTCTGTTGCAATTTTGATTCAGGTTATTGAATAGAAGTCAGTTAACTTTCCTCCACGGGTTAGTGTTTCAGGTCAGCTTTACCCAGAAAATATCACAGAACTGGAAGTATTTGTCATCTCAGCCACAGAACTTGTGAGTGTTGTGAATTTATTTCATATTACAATAACTTTCCCTTAATAATCTTCTTGGCTCAATTTTTAAATGAGGGCATCAAAATGAAACATATTAAAGCTTTACGCTTTTACTTAATTCAGGGTTTATGTCTCAATTCATCAAGCAAAGTGGTATAGATATTCTGAGATAAGTGAGAACTTTACAATACTCAGAGATCTCCTTTTCTGACAAAAAAGCAAATGCACTGAGTACACCCACACTCTCTCGGGTCCATGGTCAGGGTGGAGCTCGCGTCAGTTTCAGTTTGTTTGCTAAATAAGCAAAGGATCTGCAAATGGTTTTGGTTGTTTACCATATAGTCTCAAATCTTGTGGACCCTGGATCAGTGCTATTGCTATTGAAAATACCTGTTTGCTCTAAGAAACAAAACAAAACAACTCCCCCAAATCAATACTAAAGCACCTAATCAATATTAAAGCACCTTTCCTTTGCTTTAAGGGCTGTATGCACTATCCTTTCAGTACAGTTCAAATTGCTGCTAGAGTGGTGCAGAATTCTCTGATAAAAAAGTGAATTCTGAAAATGTCTGCTTATCATTTCCTTTTCCTTCTAGCACACACACACAATTATAATTCAAAAACCAAAAACAAAACCAAAAACAAACAAACAAAAAAACCTCACAAACCCTTAAATTAGCTTTGTTTTGCCTTATTAAAACACTAAGAAAATTCTTGAAGAGAATAGAATTGTACTGGATTTGCTATGCAAATGATGATACAATTTGTCTCAGGAAACTCAATTCCCCTTAAAGAATTAGTGTCATGTTATCTTAAAATATAGTTCTGAGGCCAAAAAAGGAGGAAGAATATTACTTAAATTAGAAAAATACATTCTCAAGCACAAAAGGTTGTGGAAAATATGATAACATGAATCATTGTGAGATAAAATGTGCCAGACACTTCTGCTTTTGCTAAAAAGCATAGACGCTACTTCAAGCTAGTTCTTCACTTCTCACATCAAAATAGTACAGTACCATGGAGCAATTTGTCTAAAACTTAGACACAAAGCAATTGCTAAGGACACATTAAGCTGTTTCCAAAGGTATGCTTGCACTAAATTCTACTTCATGCAGGGTGGCATTTTTTTTTACAAGAAAATGTGCTAGCATGCTTTAGTATGGCACTGAAAAAGTTGTAAGTCAAAGGCAGACTTGGCACGTCCAACTTAAGAAAAAAAAGGGATCTTCCAGTCAGCCCCATAATGCAAAAGTAAGCAATGCTGCCATCTTTGGAATGCTTGTCCTCAGCTATTGAATGCAGAAATTGAAATAAATGTTTTGGGTGACATCCTGAATTCACTAAAATTACCGATAGACTCTGCCATTGATGATGATGATGTCTACATTTAGAAATTCAAAACATTTTGAAAAAAAAAGACAGAAACACCTTTGACTTTTTATTTCATGTCTGCATACAGGGTATTCAGTTTAGGGTATGTTAGTACCTAGATAATTTTGAATATAAATGTTTTATTCTTAAGTTTTCAATTTTAAAATCTTGGTACTAAACATATATTGATTACATGCATGTGCGCCAGTGACTTGTTTGGTTTTTATTTTCAAATAAGCAAAACAAAAGTTCTCTTGAAACTCCCACTCTTCTTACAGTGTTTTCTCTGGGGCGTGGGTTTGCCCATGACCGGGTAGCTCGTGCTGCCAGCATTCGGCTGGTCAGCACTGAGACATCTCAGTCCTGCTGTTGGCTCTGCCACTGACTTGTTTCATCACCCTGGCAACTAATTTAACATCCTTGGCTATATCATTATCTGGTTCAAATTGTCCTGGTGCCATGTGAGCCATTAACACTGGCTCTGAGGGGAGGTGTCTGCTGTTGTGGTGAAATGAGCAGCACTGGTCATGCTTGCCAAGTGTATTGCACTGGGTAAATAATGAACAGATGTCAAGTGCCTTGAGCTCCTCAGATGGAAAACAAGAGTGTAGGAGTGGCTAGGAGCGCTGCTATATTCAGAAATCCTCACAGACCTGGCAGGTGAACTATTAGAAAAGTGAGCTGTGATAAAGACTGGTGACTTTTAATTACTCATTAAAATATTTGCTTACAGGACAGGGATCAGATAGATCTAAGTTTTTCTGAGCAGTTGTTTTGAAGTCATGGTAATCAGTACATTTGGCTTATGCAATGTTTAACTTGCAGTATTCTATTTGCTCTGGGTTTTGAAAGTATAAGATCAAATATATGTTGTGGGAGAGAAAAAGTTAAACAACATCTGAATTCCAGTTAGTTCCAGGAAGACACAAGACTACTGCTTATCTATTGAAAAGTAAACATTTGCAGCTATATATTTGTTCACCAGCAGAAGCTGCCAGATAATCTGCATGAGCTAAACTGCATTTTTTTTTCTCTGAGGAAACTATGAAGTCTCTGAGGAGCAGTACTATGCATAAACCCTATACCTCTGAAAAAGAGCTCTCTGTGGCTTAGGTTTTTGTTGTTAAAGGAGTCTTCTTGTATCAAAGAGACTGTGCAAATATTGTGGGCTGAGCTCCAAGGTACAATGTGGTGCAAGGTTTAATGAAGAGATGCCATTGAAATGATAGGTTGGTAATCCCCTTGACTGGTTGCATGGCTCCTTACTGGCTTTTCTCCAGCACCACAACAGGCACAAAAGCATCACAAGTGGTGTGTGACCAGCCAAGGCAAGGCAAGTGGGAGAGGCAAACTACCTACAAGGGAGGATGAGCTGTTGCACAGCAGAGCAGTACCCATGGGTGCCGCTGTGCTGGGCAGGACAATCTCAGAGGTTTGGTGAGGAAGGGCTTGAAGGAAATCTCAGATTCACCATTGAACCTTCCTCCCTCACCCAGGGCCACCAGGGACTGCAGATTTAAGCATGGTGACAAATACAGTAGCAGGCTTGCAAGTGCTCATGTTTAGACCTCAATAACAAAATTATCTGCAAAGGTGTTGCAAGGTGCAACCTTGGTGTTGGGTAGGTAGATGTTGGAAGGCTCCTCCTGTTTCCAGAAAGTCAGACCTGCTTGACACCCAGCGGCTTCCTCCAAACGTCACCCAGGAGCCGCAGCAGAGACCAGCTCTACCCGCAAAGGCTCTTCTTTCCTCTCACACTCTCCAAAGCCAAGTCCTAAATGGTGTTGGCACAGCCCAGTTACACCATCACAGAGAGGCAATTTATTCTAAAACATGTCTTGGAAAGCTTGACATGCTCCCGTTGGGTTTGTGTGGACCTCGCAGCTCTTCCCTGTGTTTGCCTCTAGAATTGGGCCTGCTTCCTGCCTCTGTTTGGGGAACAGTGACTGTTCCTTGCTTCCTACCTACTTCCTCTCACACTTACCAAACCTGAATTTCTGCTTTGCCACCCTTCCTAATCTGAGTAACAACTTAGTGCTCAACAGAGATGAGTATGAGGGCAGCCTTCACTCTCCAAAGGTCTCCACAGTTTACAGTGATTAAATGTTGGCCTGTTAATTCCCATCTAATGTTTTGAAAAGAAAAAAGAATTTAAACACAGCACATGAAGGGATTACTGGAGACCACTGCTTTTAAAAGAGAAGTAAGATCTTAACCCTCTCTCCTGAAGACCACATCTCCAGATGAGAGATGGCCTGATTGAGCCCTTCAGCGCCAGAAAACCTTGGTAAAGGGAATGCTTTTCCTTAAGAAATGGAAAAGCTGCTTTGCTCATACAGCAAACTTCAGCCTGGTTTTACCGTCTTTTTCCCCACTTCTTGGAGTCCATGTGACGGGCCCGAGAAGGCCGAGTACTCAGACAGCGCAGGTGATCGGGTCCAGGCACCACGTCCCTCAAGGGTCTGGGAAAGACACCTGCAGTGGTGCTCCTGTGCCACTATTTTCCACAAGCTGCTCCAGATCATCTCCCACAGGTTGGCGGCATTTCTTGTTTGGTGCTGTCATCACTTCCACTGGAGTGAACACTGGATCACTGGATCTGTCCCAGCAAGGAGGAGGAGTGGGGATGGGGGAAAGCTGGTGGCTGTTGCGGAGGGAGGAACTGCCTCACGAGGGAGGGGGGGGCCGTAGGACCTCGTGTAAGTAGTATAGCTCCCTGCTTGCCTCTTCTCCTGTCCTTGTGTGCCTGGGATGTTTGGAGAGTGAACAACTTGAGGCAGGGCCGTTCTTCCCCTGACTATGTGCGCGTGCAGTGACTAACGCAATACGCATATGATTTCACCTGGGACTTCTGCTCTGGTTCCAGCAGTGCCCAAGTACAGTTTTAAGCTCCAGACTGTTAATCTTCTAGTGGTATCTGCTGGCAGAAGCTGGAAATCCCCTCTCTTTTACAGAAACCATAATTTCTGTTTTGAGCTAGTACTTCCACACAAAACCAAACACTTAGCAGTCTTTGAGAAGTTTGATCTCAAGTGCAAAGAACGGGTGGAGAGGGCATTTTGTTCTTGGGAACATCGCTAGAATCCACAGCACTTGAGCCTGCAGTCCCTCGCGCGTGTGGCACACTTCCCTGGTGCTTGAGAAATTCCTACGCTCTCTCAGTGGGGACTTTCGATAAGACTTTGCATTCCCATAATGTTTGTTATGATATCCCTCACCTTGCCAGGAACATTGGCCTAGGTAAAGATGTCTAAAATATCCACCCATGGCTTTTGTTTACCCTCCCGGGTATGCCATGGCTATGCCATGTGTCTGTGCATAGCCCAGGTCACTGGGGAGGGTAAGCATGCCCTGTCTGTTCCCTTGGCAGGCTCTGCTTGGAGTTATGTGGAAGACGTTTTATTCCACACTGCTGTGACAGTGAACACCCATCCTCTCTCCGGGGTAAACAGTGAACTGGAATGGAAGTGGATTCAGACCTCAAGCCTGCAGGTAGCTTATCTCTAGTTTAATAACAAATCACCTGTTGCTTTTCCCTGCCTGGTTTAGTAGAAAATAAAAGGATTTTTCACTTTCCTTCACTCCAGTCCGGAGTCCAGAAGGAGGGCCTCTGCTCTCCATAGGTTCAGACATTAAGTGCATCTTCTTTCCTAAAATCTTTTCACTTTGCTGTGGAGTGACAGAAAAGTGTACCTATTTATGTAAGAGCAGATTGTCTAGACATATTACTCATTGCAAACTAATTGCAAGAAACTATTTTGATACCACACACATGCTGAAAGGTTGAACTGTAAGCTAAGCATGTCTCAGATACCTGACCTGACTTGCTGTTATCCCCAAACATTGCAGGATTGCTAGCGAAGCGTACAAAACAAGATTGCTGACATCAGGGGATAGTACGTAAAGGGACGGTCCTAGTGGGAGAGCAAGTGGCCCGTCTTGCATTTTTATAGGCTGACATCACATCTGGAAAGCTGCTGCCCTCTGGTGAGTCAGCACACCAAAGGCAATCATACGAGGCTGACCATCCAATCACTTAGCTGCAAGAAGATCTTTTATTTCTGCCAGCAAACCCTTTGTATTTAATCCTCTACCTTTATCAGGGAATTTCTCAGTGCTGAATGCTACAAAGGGCCTTTCTGATAATCTCCACCTGTTTTTCTTGATCATGTCATCCTCCACATGCCTACAGGAGTTTTGAGCCATATAGGTGTGTACTGCCTGATGTGCCTTCACCAGCTGTGTGTACATTGGATTGAGGGCAAGGACGTCTTTTTGTTTGCTGCTAGTAAAGCGGCTGGCCCCGCGTAGTCTGGTTCATGCCTGACATGCAGTAATCCAGCACTGCTCCAGTACAAACAGGGTGGTGAGAGTGGTGCACCTGGCACTGTTTTCTTTCTGGCAGTCTGGATGTAGAAAAATCCAGGACTTCAGAAGTAACTTTTTTTTTCTTATCTCCTGCAATATTTGAACCCTAGTTCTATATTCGCTTTCCTAGCTGGATTGTGTCTCTTCTGAGATGCCAACCAAAATCTGTTTTTGTTTTTTTTTTTTTTCCTCATACTCTATTCTCTTATTGACTATGGATTTTACTGTTGGGAAAAGGACAAGATATTGTGGTGTCATAAATACTCCAGGCACCTCTTCTAGTCATTGCCACATCAAAGAAGCAAAGCATCTCTCAGTTGCAGATTATATCAAATACACTGCTGCATTTTGCAGAAAAAAAAACCCAAAAAACAAGAAACTGAGAACTACTGGCTGATGTATGAGCTCTCATTGACTCAAATATTGCTACACTATATGCCCACATGTTCCTTTCTGTTCTTTTTTGCCTTGTAAGACTATATGCAGAGAATGCCTAAGGACAATTATAAAGATAGAAGTAGAGGGACTGTTACACATCTTGGAAGAAAAGAGAGTAAAGAGAGAAAAGAGAGGTGGTCACCTCTCTCCAAATAAGAGAAGAGACCACCAAACTTGCTTGGTAACTTCTGTACCAAGCTGACAGTTGAGCTTCAGAAAGATCAATGCTATTCAGCAAAAAGCTTGCACCAGTGGAGAACCAAACACCGCCATGCTGGTCAATCACCCTTCTTTTCAAAAATCTATACCTTTACTATAGGTCTGATCCTGTTTAGTTTTAGCTGGCAGTAATTTAATGATATTATATCATTTTATTTGCCAGATATAAAGATACATTTAGTTTCCCACCTGCAGGTACTGACAAGGTGTGATCAAATCACTGATGGATTTCCTATTCCCTCAGCCAATGAGATTTCTTAAGCATCTTTTATTAGAAAGTTTGCACGAGTGTGGGTTGTTCTTGTAGTTTTTTTTGTTTGTTTGTTAGCATCTACTTTAAAATGTAGACATCAGGACTGGACAGAGACTTCCAGGAATGATCTACAGCTGCAATATCTGCAGAAGTATCTAAGAAACAGATCAAACCATTGCACACAGATCAGCTTAGGCAGCTGAGATCTGAGATCTCATTGACTTGTTGGGGTTTAGGCTCTAGGGTGTCTCAAATATTTACACTATAAAGACTTTAGGCCACACATTTGTAAGTCCATTTAGGCTGTTGAGATGTTGAATTCTGATTCTAGAGCTAAAAACATTCTCTGATGTTTTAAATATTGCTGCCACTGACATCTGTTTCCCTGTGTTACAGCTCTGTGTGATGGGGAGAAGAGAAAATTCTTAGGAAGACAGTGTCAGTTGGGTGGGACTAACGGATGGAAAATGGGACTGGGGAGAGAATTAATCTAATCATATCTCCAGAGAAAAATCATTATCATCCTCAGACAAGTGTCTAGGACAAGCATGATCAATTTCCTCATGAAGCTAACTAGCTGAATGCTGAACACCAAGGAATCCCAAAGAACTGTCTTGGTTTTGTTTTTTAGATGAATAAGGTGAGAAAATTTCAATATGAGGTTACCGTAGTGTGTTTTGTGGTTTGAACAGGACTGTAGCTCTATCACAGTGTCTAATGGTAGTATTTCTTTGTTGTTAGTGAAAACAGGAATAGTACAAATCGTTCCAGAGTGTTGTGGAGGGGAGCGAGCAAGCAAGCGAGAGAGCAATGAGACTCTTATACTGGCTGGCAAAACACTCAGACCTTGAGCGTGGCGCTGGTGCAGATATCCGGGAGTCTGTGTCTGCCCGTGGTGGTAAGGCTTACAAAGGGGTTTCTTAGGCAAATCCCTCTGCTCCCTGCTCCATCCGCCTTCCTGCACAAAACCCATGCCCGGCTGACGCCGATCCTGAGAGTTGCAGGGAACAGGCTATTTTTATTTCAACTGCATTAAAATAGTAGTG
>NW_010589796.1:47174-58583 GCF_000705375.1 Tinamus guttatus
CCTTCTCCTCCTCCTCCTCCTCCTCCTCCTTCTGCTTTATCTCTCCTTTTCTTTCTCAATTCTACCATTTTTTTTTGCCTCTGGAAGCCTGGAAACTCACAGCAATTCCTTTTGTGGCATAGATGGGAGTTAAAATGTTAATGTTTTTTCTTTAAGCTTTTTTTCTTTAAAGGAGATTAGCTCTCACCTTTCCCACATGTAGCTGTGGCAGGGGTGTGATAAATTTAATTTTATAGTAAGTTGTTGGCTAATTCTTTATGTAGAAGATGAGTCATTATACCCGCTCTGACAGTGAATAGACTTAATCCTGGGAAAAGCAGTTACTGATCAAGAAAGGATTTTCTTGTTGCTGTTAATGACATCGCTGTATTAAACTTGACCTAGCCTGTTATTACTGTCAGCCTTTCTGAAAACAAAGGTGTCTAAAATTGAGGCTGGGAGTGAAAAAGAAAATCTAACAGGTTGCTGTAAACATATTTTTAAAACAGCACTTACTCAAACCTATTAATTTTAAGTTTTGGACTTTGTAAAGTAGACTAGACAAAGCATATGATTTATTATCTTGGCTCTTAATAAAATTGCATAAGTTAAAAATAAAAAAAAAGTTATTAGTGTGATACAAATCTTCCAAATAAGGTAGCTGCAAGTCCCCTCTCTAAAGGCTACAGAAACAGCTGTGATGCAAAACTCCATGTGTACACCTATACATGGCAATATGGAAAATTGTCACATGGAAAAATGAAAGGATGTGTTTCTCCAAAACCATGCATGCCATGGCCCTGCATAAACAGCCGTCTTCCTGGCCACCCCACCCAGGCTCTCCTCTGAGCACATATACATGAATAGCGCTGCCCCGGGCATGCGGCACGTAAGTTTTAGTCTCATTTGTCACAAGCCGAGTTAAAGTTGGCATCTCTGCCAGTTGCTCTTTTGTTCAGGAACAGAAACAAAACTCTTTACAGGGAGGAAGCTCCACGGACAGTAGAGCTGTCTGGGGAGGGGTGGGTGGGGAATCTCCAGAGTAGATATTTGTTTTTGTTATTTGTTAGAGAGAAGGGAAAATATTAAACCTTTTGAAGCGGAAGCTTTCAGCAGTAATGCTTGGAACATTTCTCATCAAAATGAGAAAAAAATACTCATGCAGGACAGCTTGTCACAGAAAATAGAGAATTATCTATTTTTGTATCTGTGGGTCTCTCTCTATATCCATGTAGCTTGGCAGGAGACACTGCAGATGACCACCTAGTGGTTATGGCGTTCTCCAGGGACACGAAGGTTCATTTTGTTTCCAAACCAGTTCTGGGGTGGCCAAAGCTCCCAAATTGTGAAAGACAGATCTGGAAACTCATACTCAGCAGTTTCTTATTTCTTTTCCATATCACTCTGATGTGGAAAAGTGGAGGAATTAATATAAAACAATAAAAAACTGTTGGCATTTTGGGGAAATACGACTAACTTTTCAAGCTTGTAGGTTCTACAGAACACTGCCTTCTTTACAGTAAACAACCTAAGACCTTTCCTTGCAGAAGTATTTTGAATTTATTGCAGTCAGTGAAATACGTCTGTCATAAAGATAAGCACGGGAATTAAAATACCTATGTGGATTATTATCTGATAAAACATTTCTTGGATCAATAAACAGAATCAGAGTTACTTTCTCTTTGTTTGTCAGCTGATTGCAGTCTCAAGAGATAATGAACACCAGGAAGGAGCCTGAACTGTGAACTTGCTTTATTGAATCAAACAAGCCCTGTTAGCTAGTCTGAACCTTCCCCTTCTCCCTTGGTTAAAAACTGGATTGGAGTTATTCCTGCATGCAAGCATGATGTTGAAGAGAGCTCCTTGCATTAAAATGTCTAGCCACCGGGCCTACCTGTGCAGAGCTACAGGAGGTAGCGCAGCTGCTGCTTCTTCCATGGTTTGCAGGAGCAACCCCTTTGTTTGAGCCAGGCAAACACGGCGTCATTATTAATTTCCAAACAGTGAATTACAACTATCCGTGCAGCAGGGAGGTGTTTGCATTTTAGAAGGGCATTAAAAAAGTCATTTGGGTTACACCTACAATAATCTTGCATTCTGCTAGGCTACAAAACTTACATTTAGAACTTCCACTTTCCACTTAACAAAACCCTCAAGTTTCTTGTAGAGAATAAAGTTTTGCTGCTTTCTTTAGTGTAGACCCACAGTAGAAATATTGGCCATGCTACAAATAACTTCTATTTTAAATTTCTATCAAGAAACACAGAACTTTTTGTGAATTCGGGAAATACAGCTGCCTCTCTCTTTAGCAGTCATGCAGGAGAGCAGGTGTCCCCAAAGGGTTTCTAAGATCATATACAGGTGTTGAAACCCTTGTACCTGGGTAATCTCTCCCCTATGATGTCAAACTGGCAAATGATGTTTGCTGTTTTCCGAAGTCTGATATATCTGATGCATATATACATTGGTGAAGAAAGTGAGGAGATATGTCTCCTCTGAATCTTGATCGTACATGTCATGTTCTAACAGGATGGTTTTATAAGTGTGCTGTGGACACCAGGCATATGTCTGCAAGAGTGCCGGGAGAAGATGCACAGATGGCACACCATGAGGAGGGAGGATGAGGAAGGCTTTGCAGACATCCTGCAGAGGGAAAGGCCCAAGACAAACAACAAAAGGGGAAGAGGCACCTAGAGGCTGTGTGAGGGCACAGGACCTTGTAGACTACCCATCACTGGAGAAGCTTGGGACATATGAGGAGGAACAAGCCATTGGGGAGGCATCAGAGCCAGCTGAATCGGCATCTCCTGCCTACTGAAGGAGAAAAGGAGGGTGACTGATGATCTCTGCTGCTGATGTGATCTGCTGTCGCAGGAGGATTTTTGCTTGCTGGGGTCCTGATCCAGGGTGATGCAGAGAGATTGCTGATGCTCATCTGTCCATCTGATGTTCATGCCTTTCTGCTCACCCACATGGACACAAGCAATAACATTGGGTGATCCTGCCCATATCTAGAGAGACTGAACAGTATGGTACTATTTAATGTCTCTGTTTTTGACCTGAATGAGGGATGAAAAGGTTTCTTGAAAAGTTTGCAGATGACACTAAACCAGGGTAAATAGTAAATGTACTGGAAGGTAAGGGTGTTAGTCAGAGGGACCCTGGGGCAATGGGGCAATAGAAACCCCATGGGCTTTGTAGTTACCTCATGAACACCTGTACCCTCTGCAGAGGTACAGGCTGGGGCCAACCAGTCGGGAAGTCTACAGAAAAGGCCCAGTAAGGCAGCCCCCATGCCAAGGGCCACACAAGCAGGTCTCAGGCAGAGACCTGCCCACCATCCATTGGGGTGACACAGGGGTGACACCACCCCTGTCTCTGGGCTGGAGCTCCCAGCATGAGGTGGACAGTGCTGTGCAGGGGTGAGTCTGGTGTTGAGTCTAGCCTAGCAGGGTCAGCATGATCGTTTTAACTGGAGATCTAGGAGAGCCAGGAGAAGAGCAGGGGAAGGGGAGAGCTCAGGCCTGCCTTCTCCTGCCTGATGGGTGGATGATAACCTTGGGAAAAACTTCCATGAGAGAGATAGAGTACTGGAAAAAGTCCTGGAGAGGTTGTGGAGTTTCTGTCTTTCGAAAAAATAAAATTTGAGTCAACCAATCTATAAGCAAATTCTAACTGAATGTAGCTGAACTTCGCCAGAAAGTTGGACCAACTCCAGAGGTCCCTTCGAGTCTAAACATTTTTGATTCTATGAAGATTTTTTTTTAAAGAAAAGTGGCATTTTAAAAATAAGTAGTTAGCTTGTGTAGATTTGTATAAACAGCCATGAATTTTTCCTTTCAAAAATACACAAATATTACCATCCCATCCATGCAAGAGTTCCAGATTGTAAGTATATACATATGTGTGTGTGTGTATATATATATATATATATATATGTAAAAAAAATAGGAAGGACATGAATTAGCTCTTAAGTTACTGTTAAGCACAGTATGTAGTTATCATATAAGACACATACCAGTTATAGTAAATTTTTAGTTTCACAGTAATTAATTAAGACAGCAGTCTTAAGTCACAGATCAGAATATGACTTTGCAAGGTGCTAGGCAAAATGTCCAAAAAGAGAGTTTATACCACAAGGGACTTTTTATGTCAATAGAAATATTTTTTTATATTTTTAGGAAGATTTGCAGTTGGTTTTTCTTTTCACTGAAATTCAAGGGAGATGCCAAGTGAGCAAGAAGAGCAGTCAATAAACGCCTGGAATGAAGGAACAGGAAAAAAAGTATGAAAAAAATCTATTAATATAAAGTTAATCCTAAGAAACTTTGCTAATTTTGCATCTCTGTACAGCAGGCAATCTCCTTTACTTATGTTCAAAATAAAGACAAATCATGCAAGTAAGAAGTTTTGCATTCCATATTGTAGTAACGCAAATATAAGAAACTTTCGGTTAAATGCAACTTAAAAAAACCCTGCATCCTATGCTAAGTTACCCCTATGGAAATCCAGCATTTCTGAAGGCAGTCATAGCAAAATACTGAGAAGCCTTCTTAGGTAGGGGAGATCAGAGAGACATTTTGAAAAACTTCAGCTTACATAGTTTTATTAAACCAGAAGCACAACAAAATGTTGCACATTGGTGAAAAAAGCACAAATATACATAAATCAAAATAAAAACAAAACAAAACAAGAGAGTACCCTGAAACCAGGCTTTGTCTAATGAGGTGGGCTTTTAATTTTTTCACAAATTGTGTTTCAAACAGATGTTAAGCCTTTTCTCCTTGCTATTTTTTATGTATTTTCTAAATATATATATATAAAAAAGTAAGCTGAGTTTGGAAACCTTTCTGCCTTCCTGCCCCTCCAAGTCTTGCCATCACTGTGTCCTGCCCCTCATTTTACTTCATCTCCTTTCCTACCCCTTGCTTTCCTGCAGAGGAGGACCCAGCAGCGTGCAGGACTTGTGCTCTGTCCTGAAGGCTGAGACAGGTTGGGACTACACCCAGTCCTCAACCCTCAGGTGCAGCGATGAGCTTTCTAAAAACTGGTTCTTCTTCTTCTTCTTCCCACAGCTTGACCGCCCTGGTTCACATAGCACTGAGGGAGTGGAAATCTGACTCATCTTTTTTTTTTTTTTTTTCCTTTTTTTTTTTTCAGTTATAGTTGCAAGACTCTAACAAAAAACAGATGGTGGCGGTGGGGGCAGGGTGGAATATGCCCAAATATTTAACAAGCCAAGCTTTTCCCTGAGATCTTCCCCCAGCAACAGTGTGTCTTGCTGCGAATGGCACTGCGTGCACAGGAGCAGTGTCACGTTGTGAGCGGTGTGGATGAGTCAAGCCCCAAGTGTGGAAGCTGTGCAACATCTCTGCTCTGGTGCTGGGACCCAGCAAGGTCCTGCCAGCCCCAAAATCTGCCTTCCGTTACGACTTTATCAAGGCTGCTCCCATTACTTAAGCTGTCAATCTGAGAAGATTGGGGAAGGAGATGTGTGAGTTGGAACTAAACCACAGTTTTTGAGACCTAAGTTTTAACCAAGGATGGATATTCTTAAGTTTTGGGGTTTTGTTTTTGTTTTTTTATTTGTTTGTTTGTTTTTCCCAAGTTATTCCTTTAAAGATCAAAGTTTGCATTTTTTAAAGATACTGCTTTGTTTTTCTCCAAAACTAGTGGCTCCTCATTTAATACTGCATGTGTAAAACTGTTTAAATATACCACGGAATTTGTAATGTTGCTGTATGCGGATGAGGTGAGCAGATTCAGTGAATCCATCTTGCTGACCTGTTTGCATATGGTATTTGCAATTCCAGAAAAAGAAGATAATAGTTTGGGCCCTTTGCTAAAATATAATTGTGTGTTTTTAATTGTGTGGGTAAGTGTGGTCATGAGCAGTAATTCCCAGAATTTTTACAAAATTGTGCATTGTTTGTAGGAGCTAAGCCACCATCTGCAACTTCATCTACCAGTAAGGAAGCAAACATTAAGAAAAATATCCTCCCATTTTCCTTTCACCTTCACAGAGCTATGTGAACATTCAAGAGTAATAGTCATAAAAGGTATGCATGACTCATCTCACTAATTTCTGTTTCTATACATGCAAACAATTATCACATGTTGAAAGAAATTTGTTTCTTTTTTGGTGGAGTCCAGCTTTGCAGGCATTTCTTCTGGCTTAAATGCAATAACTGGGCACCAGGATGTAGTTTGAGTTAATGACTAGAGAACTTTTAAGGCATGTTTGATTTCTAGGAGTGCAATAAGTATTTGTGCACAGCAGCTTCTTGCTTGAAATTGGGGGTTATTTCTAACTTTTTTACTTTTTCATTTCAACATTCCAAAATATCTAAAAATATATGTGTGTGGTTTTCTTCACTCAGTGGTTTCATAACTAATGTCATTTGCTACTCTGCATGTTCAGATAGGTTCTTAGTAGTAAGACTGCTCCAACCAGAGTAGATAAGAATCTTGCACACCAGTGAGGGAGAAAGGACACCTTGTATGGCTATAGGATGAAGTAAAGAACAAATATTCTGCTGGAGTCAGTTTATACCCTTGAATGAATGCATGTGATTTCTGGTAAAGGAAATCGGAGTTGTGCTGCGTATGGTTTTATAACTAACTTTTTAGTGATAAGGTGGCTGCACAAAGTGCAAGGCCTGTGATGGAGCTAAAATCATTTTCACATTGCAGAGTAAAAATAAAATATATATACATAAAAAAAAAGTCTATAAAATTCAGATGTGGATTTTTTTTATACTGTAGGCTAGGTCCTTCATGTATGTACAAAAAAACCCAAGCCCTGGCCCGCTCAGTCAGTGGGTGTATAGCCATAATGGGATGTTTGTGCAGCATTTTACATAGTTGAACATGGTCCAGATTCATATTTCTGTCCCTCTGCATTTAAGAAGTGTGTTGGGTAATTGCATTTGTTCCAGGCTGTTAGTTCAGTTTGTTATTAAATGTTTTTTCTTTAATTAGATATAGCAGGAAATGTCCATTAGAAATGTATACTTTTTAATATCCTTGTCTCCACCCACTACTAGATAGCATTGTAACCCTACCGGCGAAGAAACTGTGAGTCAAATCTTTACCTTTCAGGGCATAATTGCTGGGAGGGAATACATTCCCTTGAGAATAAATAGGAGTGAGTGAGTGATGCACCAGTTTGTCTTTCTTCTTAAAACACGATGTCTCTTCCTGAACAAATGATCCTTATATGGTAAAAGAGCAGCCTGTTCTTCTGTCCCTGAATTTTTTGAAGCATCACTTCTAAGATGCTTAGTAGTAAGAGGTATCTGGAAGATCAAGTTATTTGCTCTTTAATCTGCAAAAAATAATGAGTCTGAACACGGTGCATGTTTACTTCATGCTCATTCCTGAAAGAGACTTGAGTAAAAAGGCTAAACCAGACAGCCTGTTGTTCTTGCTGCTGTTGCTGTCTATAACACTTCCTTTCCTTTTACAGCTGTTCAGTAGACAATGGAAAATTTCTGTTCAACATAATAAGAAAGAGACTTTTATTTATTCCTGTGTACCTGTTCCACTGAGCAGCTTTTACATTCTTGCTCTAAGTTGGTAGAGACTTAAAAAAAAAAAGTCATCTTCTGGATGCTATAAAACTGAAATCTACAGAAATCTGGGCTAGTATCAGACTTGATTCAGCTCAGTTGTATAAAATGATTCTGTAAGAGTTACTAGTCTGAGTTATTCTCACCCCCTGAAAGGAATTAATTAAGCATGGGCAATGACGCTTTTTTACTGAAACATGGTACAGTATATTGTGTGGTAGGGTTTTCTGCTTCTCACTCCGTGTTGCACCCTTTTTCAGCACATCTGAGATCTGTTTCTCTGGCCATTCTCACAGTTAAAATAGGTTTTGTTAGGTCAACAGTGCTTCAGTAAGTTTTACAGCTGATTCTAAAGAGGGTGTAACTCAAGGTGCTGTAAACCAGATTTTTCTGTGTGGTGCTCAGCCACAGAAGCATTCATTGGCTGTTACTTGTATGTGTTGATTCTTTCCCATCATTCAGCTTATGGAAGCCTGGATGTCTCTTCTGATAAATGTCAAGTTAGCAGGCAGGCACATCTGTTTCATCCTCATGGAGGAACAATCTCACATTTTACTTAAAAAAAATAATTTTTTACTGTTTATTTTTTTTCATCCTGCATTGAGGCAGAACTATCCCCAACACTCTAGAGCTTTTTGTGCAGGACCTCTGCTCAAAGCTGAAGGAGTGTCTCCTATGAGAGCTGGTACATGAAATTCAGTGTGAAATTTCAGTGAACTGACCGTTTCCAGTTCCCTAAAATCTTCCAGTCTACCCTAAACAGGATAACTGATAGTGAAAATATTTACAGCTAGTGCAGGTGAGGACATAAAAGAGAGGCTTTTCAAGTGCATTTGGCATTAATTCTACTAGGAAAAAAAAAAAGGAAAAAAAATGACATTCTCCATAGCTTTTTGTTTGTGTTATGCTTCCATAGTTGTCTATAAGTGTATTTATATGCCTAGAACAATTTTAAGTGTTTTCTATGATTTTTAAGTTACAAATTCTACATCTGCAGTATCAAAGACATTAAGAGTTTTTTGGAACTAAGCCTACTTTTCCAGAACATTGTCAACACACCTTCAGAAATTTGATTGAAATTTATATGTAAAAAGTGAGTCTACAACTGGATATACGAATAGATGGAAACAAATTGTCTGTCTGTGCAAATGGAGTAAGTGCATACATATGTGTAAGTGGCAGGTTGAAAGTTTCTGTAAATCTGGCCATCCCTGAGGCAGAATTGTGAGGCAGTATGAATGTTTGCAAGATCTTGCAAGCTCTCAACAGGCTTCCTTTTGAATCACACCCATCACCCTCTGCAGTCAAGTGCAAGATTAACTGTTTAAACTGCACAAATACTGCAGAGCTGAAGGCTGATTCATCTTTGAAGCAAAAATCTCTCAAGACAAATATCTTTTATCATACTGTGAAATAGCCCTGTGATAAAATCTGTACTACTTAACCTTGGGACCATGATAATGACCACGTCATTAGTGCAAAGTCTAAAAAGATTAGAAAAGTGAGTATGTCACATAACTTACTAGAAGCATTTAACTACAGGGGCAGCTTGTTCAGGACAATCATATAGGAACTGAGCACTTGGACAAACAGCTCAGCTTCAACAAGTGCCTTAACCCCTCACAAAAATCCAGTCTCAAACTTTTTCTTACCCAGGTGTCAGTTTCTAGAAAATGCCTGCATATTTTCTATCCATTTAAATATTGGGGAAAAAAAAACTTTAGTGAAAGTGATTTTAAGACTGTTGAATTATTTTAAACTTATAGCACTATATTTAATAATTCAGTAGAATCAGCAGAATTATGACTGGAGCTGATTCCAGAACACAATGCCTTAAGAAGCAGATGAAATAGATATTCTGAAGAACAGTCAAGTCACATACACAGCCAAAAACTTAAATGGCCCCTTCTCATAGACCATATATACACCATTACTTACCCAGACATTCATGCAGTCTGGGTGATAACTTATCAGAAGCTGATAAATAAAAAAAATGCTGTCTTCTCCTTTTCACAACACACAAAAATGAAGAATGTAGGGAATGGGAAGTGTTTTGCCTGTAATTTATACTGTTTTTTTTTTTTTTGTAAATACAATTGGAAATTTATTTACAACTGTTGCAAATAGATTACAAATCCATAGGTTCATCCAAAATAAATAAATAAATAAATAAATAAATAAATAAATAAAAGAATACAATGGGTAGAAAATGTCTCATTGCAATCTGTCATATCTTTTGGGGATTTATATGGTTGCTCCAGATTTATTCATGCCTGACATTATTAGCTGTATCCCATAACCTGATGAGAATTGTCAGTCTCTCACCCATGCATAGACTGAATGTACCTTCTCTGAATTTCCTAAAATTCATGTCCTCTTGGACATGTCCTGCTAGGAAGATATTGGAGCTCCTGCCCTTTATTTATCTTAACAAGACAAACAACTGCTTTGCTGACTGCTGTAAGGCTGTAAAACAGAGAAATTTAGCTCTGGCATAAATCTATTTTGAGCTATGAAGACTTAAAATTTATCCAGCCAGAGAAGTACAGTTTAGATGTACTAGACTTCCATGAGATAGAGGTATATTTACCATCTGATTTTGGTATGGACTTTTCTCTCATTTTTCTTATTCTCCATTTCCAAACACATCTAATATCTGCCTACCATTACTATTTTCCTTTGGATAGGCCAAGCTGAGAAATTTGGGGTGAAATCAATCAAAAATCTCTTTGGCAAACACCTAAAGTTGGAATGTGTTAAAGTTTGGCCAAGAAAGTCAAACTCTACAGGGATGGTAAAGGGCAAAGATCGGATCCTTCAGTCATAGCAAATGTCTCTGGTCTACTTTTTGTGAGACAAAGACTTACAGTTGTGCTTTGTTTCACAGTCAAAGACGAGCCTCTCTCCTTGGGGCTCGTGGTGGCAGATAACATCGTATTTTCCAGTGACTCATCAGCATCTTGGAGCGGGGAAATTCTTCACCACCCCAGAGTCACTGTCTCAACATCTCAGGTCATAATCTGAATTAGAAATAGCTTTGCACAAAGAAATTGGTCCCAAGATGGCAGAGCTCAGAGGGTGGTGATAAATGGGACTGAGTCTAGTTGGAAGCCTGTGGCCAGTGGTGTCCTGCATGGGTCAGTACTGGGCCCGGTGCTGTTCAGCTTGTTCATCAATGACTTGCACGAGGGCACAGAGTGCACCCTCAGCAAGTTTGCAGATGACACCAAACTGGGAGGAGCAGCCGACACTCCAGAGGGCTGCGCTGCCATTCAGAGGGACCTGGAGAGGTTGGAGTATTGGGCAGAGAAGAACCTCATGAAATTCAACAAGAACAAGTGCCAGGTCCTGCACCTGAGAAGGAATAACCCCAGGCACCAGGACAGATTAGGGGCTGACCTGCTGGAAAGCAGCTCCGCGGAGAGGGATTTGGGAGTCCTGGTTGACAATAGATTAACCATGAGGCAGCAATGTGCCCTCGGGGTCAAGAAGGCCAATGGGCTCCTGGCTGCATCAGGAGGTGAGGGAGGTGATCCTGCCCCTCTCCTCAGCTCTGGTGAGGCCGTACCTGGAGTATTGGGTACAGTTATGGGGTCCCCAGGACAAGAGGAACTTCTAGAGAGAGTCCAGCATAGAGTGACAAAGATGATTAGTGGACTAGAGCATCTATCGTATGAGGAAAGACTAAGCAAGCTGGGCCTGTTTAGCCTAGAGAAGAGAAGATTGAGAGAGTTTGATCAATATGTATGAGTACCTGAGGGGAGAATGTAGGGAGGACGGCGCTCTTTTCAGTGGTGGTCAGTGACAGGACAAGGGGTAATGTGTACAAGCTGAACCACAGGAAGTTCGCATTCCCCAT
>NW_010589796.1:59891-94548 GCF_000705375.1 Tinamus guttatus
AACAAAGCTGTGAAAGAATTTGTCTAAATCGTAGTTAATGATCTTTTGTAATACGCGTTACATATTTTATTTTAAATAAGTTTTCTTACCACAGCAATGACTCTTAAGTGTAGCAAGCAAGTGGCACTATATTTTTGTTGCAGGGTAGCATCAGCAGTTGCTTTTTATTCTGCTATTATAGAATATGAATAGAATTAAAAATATGGGTTGGTTTCATATACCAGAGCAATACAAATAAAATAACATATTTCTCTACCTCTATGCAATAGCTTTTGTTTGAAGCATCCTCCAACTTCTCTCTTCTTCAGCCACTTCCTAGTTTTGATTCATACAAATGTCTTCTGGTTTAGGAACAACTCAAACACTAAAATGAAACTTAGTACTTTTTTTTTTTCCCTATCCAGATGTAATCAGAAAATCTTTGTATGTCTCCTGTCAAAAATTATGAATGTTTTGGGTCTTCTGAAATCTTACACTCCTGTGGGAAAAAAAAAGTTGCTTTTTCATTATCAAGATGCTGTAAATGTTTCATTATATTTACTTTGTTATCATAGCAGGGACAATGATGTTTAATACTTCTGTGTACAGTGCAGTATAGAATTCACATTATGGGATAGGCAGTAATTCACTGTCTTCAATATTACTTTCTTTAACTCAGAGACTGAAGTTCTTTCCACACGTTTGTTCAGAATAGGATCTATTATTGAACTCATTATTTACTCTTTTGAAGGTTGTTTTACAAATGAGCTCAACTAAAGAGAAGAAAATTATTTTTAATAGTAGTTTCTATAAACATCCAATCAGCAGAATGGTGAGTCAAGACTGTTTTTTTTTTTCTATGCTTAAAAACATGTTGAATTCTAGTGTTTATTGCAGCTATGAATCAAGCTGTCTGTAAGTTATGGCTCCCTTTACAGGTTTTGTTTTGCAGTAAGTGCACAGTCTAGAACCCGGTAAACAGCCAAGGACAAGAAGGAAAGCAGTCCATTTCATGTCAGGATGGTTTAGAAAGCTTGATTGGTGGTGCCATGGTGTCATTCTACCCCATTTCCATCAAAAAAGGTTCTGATTTCATGAACCACGTAATGAGTCCCCTGGGTGACCATTAAACACATTTGGACTTGAATGCTGAATTTGCCTGCTCCCACTTTAGATAGAGGGTAGTATGTTTGTCCTGTGAGATACCTTAGTGGTTTCACCTGTATTGCCTAGAGATGCTGGATCAGATAAGGAAATGACTTTATACTTAAGATTATAAAGTAAGTGGGATTTAACCTTGGTGATTTAAACGACAGGCACACACAGTTGTTTGATTTATCCAAGCAAAGAGTTAGGACAGAGTGAATTCAGGGATTTCTGACTAATGAATCTGCCTTGAGGCTACCAGGGAATTGTATCTTTCAGGGCTGTGAGCAAAGTTCATAACTGAATAGGTGTGCATACCAGATGGAGCTTTAAAACACAGATGTGTCCAGTTTTCTTGGAGGCTTGGAATGCTCACATGCATTTATAAGTAAATTTACTTTCTGGTGTATGTCTTCTTTGGTCTATGCAAGAAATCAGTTAACACTTGGTACTGCAAGTTACAGGGGTAAGGCTCATTTCTTCGCTTTGCTTCTCATCCTCTTGCAAGCTTCAGCACTTCATTTCCCTCTTCCTTATCTATCATATCCGAAAGGTGGAGATCATGCTATATCCATGTTTTGCAAGGGTAGTCTAAGGATAAATAAACTAGGTTGTGCAGGTCTTCTGTGATATAGGAACATCAGTGTACCCAAAGCTGGATACAACCCATCTGCAGAGATTCCTCTCAGAGCAAATTTTATGATAAAAATAGCAGAACTCCTTTCCAGATGAAGATATCACTATCACTATTTTGAAAATAAATGTTTACATTTGTAACTTTCAAATGGAGTGACATTAGTTATCAGTACCACTGTAGACTTTTTGGCAGAATATGATCAGTTTTGTTCACCTTGTACAATAGTTTGGCAATATTTACTGTGTATTCTTTAGATTATTGGGTGGTCTTTAGGATTTAGGCCACCTTTTAAATAGCTTTAACAAGATATATTGACTTCCTGATTGACAAACAACGGCTTTATAAGCATTCTTTTCATACTTCTTAATTGCAAAATAAAATGTTGTGTTTAAAAAGGAAAAATTGTAGGAATGTATAAGGCATTCTCAAGAAGAAAGGATTTTTTTTTTCATTGACTGGAGAGCTATCAATCATATGCATAGAACATTATTCTAAGAATAAAACTTTTTTTAAAACTGAACTGGATAATTAAAAGAAAAAAAAAAGAAAGCCACAGGAATCTTCAATATTCAATTTGAGATGGCCTTTGGATTTATAGGACATTACTTATGTGTGACTCATATGCCTGCTTTAGTGATTTGTCCTACCATTAAAATCTATGTATGTGTATATGCCTCTGGGACTCATTTGATAACCAGCAGAAATATTTAAGAACATGTGCCAAAACATAAGATTTTGCCTCCACTCTTCCTTTAGACTTCAGTGCTCTAAAAGCAAAGACTGCCTAACAGATAAGGATCACTGCATAACGTATTGATCTTTGCTAGACTAAATAAGATGTTTCCTACAGACAAAAAAAATCTAACTAAATCAAACCCGTAATTTCTCTTATAGGACCTTAATAGATGCAGACAAATGGTAAGTCCATCAGTGCACCAGCTGTGACGCTATCTCGGTGGTAAGTGACTCCAAGAGGCCATACCTCAGTCTTGTTCCTGGGACATCTCTAGTCTGGGTAATCTCCAAAAGAAATAAATTATGCTCCTATACACTGAGACCTTTTTAAACCCTTTTCAGTTACACAGTTCATTTCATAAATGCGGCTGTGGAATAGGCTATCAAATAGTCACATTACAGGAACATATTTACCAGATACTTGGCCAAAGTAACCATTTCAGATGAAACATTCCACTCTGGGTTATTCCAGGCAGAGAAGTAGGCTCAGTTTTCACTGATATGTTTAGACCCCTGGGCTTGCTAGCACAGTTAGTGGGAGTGAAGCTTTAGTGCAGCTAGGCACACACCAGTCCACAGGATGATGAAAGAAAGGCAAATGTTGCACCTGTCTTCAAGAAGGCAAGAAGGAGGATCCAGGGAACCACAGGTGAGCTGGCCTCACTGTAGTTCCCAGGAAGATCAAGGTGCAAATCTTCCTGGAAGCCATTTCCAGACACTGGAAAAAAGGGCCAAAAAGTGGGAACAGCCAGCACAGGCTTATCAAGGGCAAATCTGGCCCAACCTACTTGATTGCTTCCTATGGTGAGATGACATCTGCGGGGACAACAGGAGTTGTTAAGTGTACCTTGGCTTTATCAGAGCTAAGACATGCACCAAGCAGCAGCACAGGCAGCCAGGCAGACCCCAGGTGCTTTGCTCCTGGTGGCCATCTCTGGGCTGGGGCATTCTGCAACAGGACAGTGCCATGTGGGAGCAAGACCAGTGGAGGATCACCACAATGGTTGGGGCTGGAGCCACAGGAGCAGGAGGAGCGGTAGAGGAACTTGTGCTGGCTTGGCTGTAATGCGACTATTTGATAACCTATTCCACAGCTGCATTTATTTAACAGGGCCTAGCATGTTCTTTGGAGAAATTCAGATCTTAGCTGGAGAAGTTCCTGGGCATCTAACTGGACTTGCTTCAAGCAGTGGGTTGGAGAAGATAACCTTTAGTAGGCTCTTCCAATCTAAATTATCCTATATTATTACTTTTTAAAAATATCAATTACTTCAACTAAAGTAATTAAATCTCCTTCAGAAATAAAGGAAAATGAATTCTTTAGCCCATGTTCACATTGATAAAGGTAAATTTCATAAATATTTTGAGAGAATTGTTTTTTTTTTTTTTTGCACATATAGGAACCAATAAATCTGAGAACACTTGCAGATTCAGAAGCTTGGTCTGCTTTGGGATTATGCCTTCTGCTGTGTGAGAGGTTTTCCTCATTAAGCAAATAGTGGTCCTTCCTTCTTGGAAGACAGCAGGATCTGTGCTGCCTGCATATAGCTAGAGGATCAGGGCCGTTTTCAGAAGGCAGGCAGGTGGACAGAAAAAGGTACACATCTTATTTGCTTTCAGTCATGTGGAATTTTTGCTTTTAATGTAAATAATGCCTATAATGAAAAAACAGGTTTAGCTGCCTGTCCGAAATGAAATGCTAAACAAAAAATGACAAACAGACTTTATAAAATGAAAATAATAAACTGTATCGAATTCCATCCACATTTCTCAGATAACTGTCACATTTCAAGCCATACACTCAACATAGAGTAGCTACATAAAAAGAAACAATTAACAATTTTCTTATCGATGTTTACAACTTCTCTCAGATTCATTTCTGCAAGAGGAATGTACCACTCCCCTCAGGACTTAGAGTCATGAGGTAAGATATCTAGAGCAGGAAAGTAATGGCTAGAGGTAACAGGATAACTTCATGAATCTCATGACTTTTCACCTTACTTTACTTAGACATAACAGAACTGAGAAGGGGTTGGTAAGAGACGAGGCTTTGGAAAAACTGTCATAATTAGGAAGAGTTGGCTCTATCTCTCGTTCCTTCAAGCAGAAGAAAATATTTTTCATGGTCTTATGCTTAATGAAATCTGGAAAAGGAGCTGAGGTGTTTTTGTTGTAGCTGTCTATGGGGATGGGGATGTCTTCTATGGCTTGCTCAGACAAGATTTCACAGGGAAAGCAGCAGGGAGAGGTGGGATCCTCTTGGTGACTTGGAGGGTGGGTGATGCTGAGCAGCATCCAGTTAGGCGCCTGTGTCTCTGTGGAGGACAGGGAGGCAGCGCAGGAGGTAGAGCTGATGAAGAAAGAGAGATACTGTGCTCGATAATAGGAAATCCTGAGGGCAAGTTGGTGTCTGAAAATCCATTCTTATCTAGGGCTTATGTGCTTTATGAAGCTTGTCGGGGACATGTTCTATCCCAGCAGGATTCACAGCCTGAAGAATGGCCCAAGGCATTCCTTTGGGACCCACACAGGTGTCTTCTTCTTTCCCTTTAAAGCAGCAATACTGATGACTGCACTTCCCTGCTGAAGAAAAGTCTGGTCCTTAGAGCACTTGCTCCGTGGGGTTAGCTGGCAGGATACCTTCCTTAGCTTCCCCATGGACCCTGAGCCTCTGTGGAGGGCTCAAAGTCCAACCACAAACTCCATCTTCCTGAGTGAGTCCTGAAACCATCACAACATATTACATTTTTTTTTCTAGTAAGTTTCTCCTCTGTGTTTTTATATGACAATGTTAGCAGGTTGCACCTTCTGCTGTTCCGCATATGTGAGTGGTACAGGTTGAGACTGTCAAGGTGATTATATGAAAGGAACCCTAGTTTAGGCCTGGCGCCATGTGACACAGTCACCTAGATGCTCAGCATTGGCTTGGTGGTGGTTCTGTGTGCAGAAAAAGACTTAAAAGGAAGTGTATTGGTAAGTCCTCAAGTCCAAGTCCTGCTTGCAGCAAAGCCTTTAAAAGTGGTTAAGGGCATATGTTCTTCTGTGTTTCCTTTCGCATGAGATTGTTCTATTATTCTTGTCTTTAAAAGCCATCTAGTTGGCACAGTGCTGCATATTGTTGCATAGTAGTAAACACACATCAGTCTTCACATCAGTGTGAATAATTTTCTGCAGCAAATGTTTTTATTTGTAGTGAATATCAATGATTCAGCCAAGTCTATAATTCTTCACACAGCCTGGCAATCCATCTTCTTCATTAGAATTTGGAAGAGATATTTTACTGATAGGCTTATAAGTGAGGTTATAAATAAGTTGGTGCAAACATGACTTTCTAGTCTTGGGTATGTTCTCACTTTGATCTTTTACAGCAATTTCTGGATGTACTTCCACGACTCTTGTTGAACTTTCCAGAATAACTTTACTATGATGCTGCATCTTCTGTGTCCTTATTTAAGTTTTCCTTTCTAACACAAAATGAAGAAACTGAAAAAGGTACTTTGAAGAAAACTGCAAAGCCCTAAATGAAATACCTTTTTTGGAGCTCTGCTCTGCTAAGAGTTGCTGGAAAAAGGCTCCATTTGCAAAGGAGAGACACTACTTTATACAAAATTCATTCTCCTTTTCCTGCTGCACCCTTGCA
Organism: Tinamus guttatus; assembly: GCF_000705375.1. Next base: position 66,029 of record NW_010589796.1, read on the forward strand.
GAGAGTTTCAGTTCTGCAGATTTGCACTCAGCCTGGCAGCGCAGTGGCTTTCTGGGTTACAATCACCTCATCCAACATTCCCGCAAAAGCTCCGTTTGTTCATTTCCTTTCTCCTGCTTGGGGGCATTTCCATTCTCAGCCACGTGTCCATCCTAGTTCCTGCCATGGGCTGCTTGCCCAGCCCCACCTCAGAGCCCAGGAGGTCTCCTGTCCCCACAACTCTTGAGACAGGAGAGGTCCCCCAATGTCTCCACATGGTTGCCCTGACCCTTGCTGCTCCAACACACCCTTTTAAAGGAATTTGTTGTACTTTCCTATATAGCAGTGGGTTGTGCTGCCACTCACCTTGCTGAATCACTGCAGCCTACACGCAGCTAGCTCTGTTGTCTCAAACTGCAAAAGTAGAACTGCAAATATCAGCAACCACAGCCTACACTGTTGCCAGACACCTTCAACCATGCTGTGTTTCCAGAGACATGTTTGTATCAGCTTTTGGCAGAATGAGGGTTTTCTTGAAGTTTGGCTCTTTCTTGATTCACTTATAGGAGGACATAGGAAGGAACGAAAGTGGAGTATATGGACAGAAAAAGGGGAAGCGAGCTGATTTGAAGAAGTGGAGTGCTTGAGCAGCTTTCAAAAACAATGCAGGCACAGAGGGCATCAGTCTTGGTGAAATTCACAAGCCTTTTAGCTCCTAAGCAATTTCTATCTATTTGAAAATGTGTGTGGTTTCCTGCAGCTCTCCTCTTGACAGTCCCTTTTTCTGATGCCTTTTAGTCTGAGAAGAAGCAGGAATTAGGGAATGATAACAAAGGCATCACAATAGTACAAGGTAGCTGAGGGGCTACCTTATGGAAGGTAAGATAAAATGTATACCGGGAGATGTGGCAACCTTTGTATACGGAATACCCATGCTTACCGTTTACAGAATCACAGAATCTTATGGTTGGAAAAGACCTTCAAGCTTTGATCTGTGCTTAGAAAAAAAAAAAAAAACTTCCAAAGAGGGAAGCCTGGAATACTGAGAGAACTTCACTGCAGAGCCACTCATGAGGACAGTACTACTTTATTGCTTCACCCCAAGCTCACATTAAACTCATTTCTCCATTTAAAAAAAAAAAAAGATTTTTTTTCTTTTTCTGTGGAAGACTACGTGTTGGTCTGTTCCTCCTCCTGCTGGCTACTGATTAAATTACCTCTGGCAGTGTGATGTCATATTACAATAGTATGAATGGAGTAAGGTCCTGGCTGTTCAAAGTAGAACTGAGAAATGCGGAAATACATCTCCAAAGGAAAATCTAGTAAATTTTCTTTACATAGAAGATTAATTCAGAAAGAAAATGATGCAGACCAGGTATTTTCTTTTTTTTTTCTTTCTTTCTTTCTTTTTTTTTTAAGAACTTTCTGAACAGCTATTTGGAAAGAAAGAATGAAATGAAAAACCGTACCTTAATTTTTTGCAGACAGTAGCACTTTCCTGTCAGATAAATAAAAGACATCTCATAGACCGGCCTTTGTTACAGAAAGGAAAATGCTTGTTGGCAACTGGAGTCAGGGGACCTGTGTTTTTATTTCCAGCTGAGTTGCATGTTTCCTGTGCGACCTTGGAGCTCCCCCTGTACCTCCGTTTCCCGTTTGTAACATGGATAGTAAATATCTCTGTAAAGCAAGACTGATACTCCTCTTGCAGAAATTGTTCGCAGCTCCTTTTATGGGCAATGCCTGGAAAACTATACACTTCATTTTATGAACTGATAACTCATGAGTGCAGGGAAAATGCCTGTCACAGAGATTTTCCAGATTCATGTTTCTCAGCCTGAGCTGATGAAGCATCTCCTGCAGTGAGGTTAGCAGGTGCCAAAAGCAGTGCAGTGGTGGGTTTCCTGTGGTACTCAGTATTGCAAACACGTGGCAGGCACAGAGCTGGAGGTAGCTGGAAGGAGGATGGAGGCAAAGGCAGTGTCTCTCAGACTCAGTTTCCCACACAGAATCACAGAATCATAATGGTTAGAAAAGACCTTCAAGATCATCAAGTCCAGTCATAAACCCATCACCACCATGCTAAACCATGTCCTGGCAGGCTCTGCTGAGAGTACAGCCACCCAGCTCTTCCTGTGGTCCTCACCTTCCACCACCCTCTACCTCCTCCGTGCTTGCAAGCCAAATTTCCCTGCAGAGGACCACTGGAATGGTAAGTCCACCTCAGCATGGCCACCAGGCCCCGTGGCTGAGTGATGGGCTCTTTTCCCATGCAGACTGAGGCCTCGGGGATCCAGGAGACCAGCTCTGGTGGAGGAGCCCCACCAACCCTTGGGACATCCCCTAAGCCAGCACCACAGATCTTCTCAACAGGCAAGGAAGACACCACCTGATGCTTCATTTTCCCAAAGGCTGCAGAGCCCTTCTCCAAGGAAAAGTAGACTGCTGGGCTTCTCCGAAAACAGCAGTGGTTCATGAAACCACTGCTGACCTGAGGGAACACCAGGAATGGCACTGTAAATCAACTAGTCAGAAACATGATAAAAGCAAGACCTTTGCTCGTGCCTACCACACTTCAGGTAGGGTCACGTTTCAAGTTTGATGCCTTTAGGAAGGAAAGACTGAAAAACTGGGTGAAGAAAATCAGCTCATTTCACAGTAACTCTGCGTAACTCAGACTGGCAAAGAAGTGTGGGGTTTTTTTCCTCTTTTTTTTTTTTTTCATTAATTTTGGAGCACAGGAAGCAGTTTAAGGAAGATGCAACCTGTAACTTCCGTGTTTCATCCTGTAAGTAAGGATCCTGTTTAAAAAACAATTAAACAAAAGCTCTACCTAGCCTATTTTAGATGTGTCCCTGCCAAAGGATGCAGATTTCTCCTCAGATCACGGTGTCCATCTGTGAATACAAACTCCTTCACCTTCCTCATTGAATTTACATGTATTGACACTAGGGATGTTGGAAAAAACGCAGTGAAGCAAAAGGCTGAAGTCCACTCCGAGACCTGCTGTGAGCCCTCCAAAGGGCTCTGGGCTATCCCTGGGGCAGACTGAGGGAAAAACTACTCCGGAGGAATGTGAAATGTCTTCAAACAGGTCTGAAGGGCATGACTTTCCGTTCTTGGTCCCAGATTTTTAACCTGACACAAAATGCTAGCTGAAAGTACAGTGTTGATTTAAGTAATACTAAGTGGTAGCCATGGTGTAAACACAAATAACCTGTTCAGTCACTGAAAATAGTTTGAAATGTATGAAGCCGCTTTAATGTGTACTCCTGAACTGAACTTCCACGGAGAGATTTAAAATGCATTGGAAGATCTCAGACTGGCAGAGTGCACAGGACCAAGCAAACAAATACCTGCTTTTGGCTCCATCCACTCAGACATGCAAAACTCGCAAGGCAGTGAAGGTAAACAGCTGGACTCTCACAGAGCCTGGGTCAGATATTTCGGGACACTGGTAGCTGTATTTCAGCCAATTCAGGGAGATAAACAAGGGCCATTGGCAGGCAGTCTGCAGAACAGTCGGCAGTGGCAGAACAGTCCATGCAGGAATACAATGGTAATACTGTTTCCCATAGACTAAAATAATGAATCACAGCTTCCCCCAGCTACTGTCGTTCACATAACCTTTACAATAATTTATAATTAGATTGGTTGCCCTTTGGATCGGTGCACATGGCTTATTTTTTTTTGAAGAGTTGCTAAGGTAACTGATGATTTCCTTATTTCATCCTGTGCAAAGGGAAATTTTACTTCCTAGTGAGTCGGCACTCGAGACTCAGGGAAAACAGATAATTGTTTATCAGGAGTTTCGATTCTTCTGTGTTATCAGACAGAGGACACTCAACCTGTTTCTTTGGGAACTGGTGGTATTATTTGATTTTAATGAAAGAAGAGAATTAAAAGAACTGTTAACATAAGTCTTATGACTTGGTTTGTCTTAAAAAGACAGTGGAAATTTTAATTACATTTGTAAAATGCTCTTTACACCTATAAACTTTTATCTAAATGATCTGCTTTGCTCTGCTTTCTCTGCTGTGACTGAGACTGCAGTTAATACTCAAAAGAAAAAGAAAAAAGAGAGCTGTCACTTGAACGTGCTTATCCATCCTGTGCCCACGTATTTATCTCCTCCCAGATGGGAGTCTCCCTCCAGAACCGGCGTCCGAGCAGCACATTGGCAGCACCAGTGGGATGGCAAAGGGCTCTTCCAGCCTGTAATTTACTGCTGCACTCTTGGGCAGACCTGGAGGCATATAAAAGAAAGATCTCCAGGATATACTGGCTGGAGGTTTATAAGTAGTCTGTAATTTGGTGAATTAAAGGACAAAGGTGAAAGAGTATATTTTATTATTTAATCTGTAAGAAAGTTCAATGCAATTCAAGGTTGTTTCAATAAATAGATGTGTTTACTTAACCTTTCTCCAGCTGATTCATCATGAATTGTATATGTCCTCAGTGACAAAGTGCTGTATGACTCCAACCAAGAAACAACAGATAAGAGTTTTACGGTGACCTGTGCCTATCTCTAGTTTAGCATAAAACAGCACATAAAGGTAGGCACATCCTGGGATGAAAGTTTATACACACAGTCTCTCAGAGCAACTGAAAACCAGAGAAAATCTGCAAAATGTCATCCTAAGAGCTTTGCCTCTATCTCCTCCTCCATCTCTTGCTATGGCTTTTCTATAACGCTCGTGTAAAAAAATGACATAAATATACGGAATAAAATGGTTGTTGCTATTCTTGCTATTTTATATCCCTTTAGAACGAAAGCACTAGATCTTCAACAAAAGTAAAGACTGATGTGAGATGTCTTAGTCTAATGATTGGGGATGGAAGTCCACACTGAGCTTAGTCTGAGGTTTAATTTTACTGTTAAATTGATCTCATTGATCCTTTTTGAGGGAAACAGTTCTTTGTCTAAAAATATCATTCACACATACCAAAACATTTCATATGAATATTTATTTTCAAGAAAATTTATCATTTCAAAATGTTTTAGTTTCTGTTTGTTCATTTGTTTGTTTCCATTCTAAAAGTTATTAGAATTCAGTATTTTTTTCTAGAAGAGTTTTAATTTAGAAATTAAAGATAATTAAAATAAATATGTGATTTAAATGAAAACAATACTCATTTTTATTTTCTAAATTTCCATTTTTTAAATTCTTTTTTAAGTTTTGACTTTCTGTCTTTGACTAAAAAGTTTGGGACCTCTGTTTTCTATTTTGAAAACTTGCATCACACACAGGAACTATTTCCTTCTTGAGGTTTCAAAATCAAAAAGGAGATCTTCGGCTTCCTCAGCACACAGAGACACACATGCACAGCAGCAACAAGCAGTGGGAAGAAGGAATCAATTCATCTTGCCTGCCCTGGTTTTATGCAAGGCCACTGCAATCCTCCTCTTTTGAAGAGTTACCCCTTTGTAGATATGTTAGCAGATGTGACCCAATCTAGTTCTCTTGTGGGAAGATCAAGTTTGATAGCAGGTTACTATAAGCCACCTCTGACAGCTAGTTACAGTAAGCTGTGTTTTGGTCCTGCTCTTCCAGGAACAGAGATGCTACCGTTAATTGTTAGAAACCCCAGACCTCACCTCCACCCACTGGAGCACACTGGGACTCGGGGCAGCAAAGCCTCTCTGATGGCTGGGCTGCTGTTGGCTGCAGTAGGTGTTTGGCTGGTGCCAGCCCATGCCGGGCAGGTGATCATGGGGAGGAGGCATCGTGTCCTCACATTGTTTTGTGCCCCTAGGGCAATCTCTTGAAAGGCACCACAGAGGCATGTGTGCAGCATCAGAAAGTCACCCTGCAACTGAAACCATATGGGAAAGGCCAATGAGATTGGCAGTTTTCTGACTAGACACAGGCTCATCTCATTTTAGAGCATGGAAGAGGGCAGGCAATTTTTAAAGATTGCAAAGCAAATGATAAAGGTACAAAACATGAGGAATACTGGCTCCAGCATGACCGAACACTTACTTTTTGTTCTTTGAAGTCCAGTGAATCTTTACCACCTCAAATGTTTCAGCTCTGAGAAAAGGAACAAAACTGATCACACTTTATCAATGACCTCTTTTGAGGCCTGTACAATTGCAACTGTTGCAGGGAAGTCAAGGCAAGGTAGGGGAAGGCAAGGCAAGACAAGGCAAGGCAAGAGAAAGGAAGGCAAAATAAGGCAAGGCAAGGCATGGGAATGCAAGGCAAGACAAGGCAAGGTAAGAGAAAGGAAGGCAAAATAAGGCAAGGCAAGGCATGGGAATGCAAGGCAAGACAAGGCAAGGTAAGAGAAAGGAAGGCAAAATAAGGCAAGGCAAGGCATGGGAATGCAAGGCAAGACAAGGCAAGGTAAGAGAAAGGAAGGCAAAATAAGGCAAGGCAAGGCATGGGAATGCAAGGCAAGACAAGGCAAGGCAAGAGAAAGGAAGGCAAAATAAGGCAAGGCAAGGCATGGGAATGCAAGGCAAGACAAGGCAAAGCAAGGCAGGGGAATGCAAGGCAAGACAAGGCAAAGCAAGGCAGGGGAATGCAAGGCAAGACAAGGCAAGGCAAGAGAAAGGAAGGCAAAATAAGGCAAGGCAAGGCAAGAGAAAGCAAGGCAAGACAAGGCAAGAGAAGGGAAGGCAAGGCAAGGCAAGAGAAGGGAAGGCAAGGCAAGGCAAGAGAAGGGAAGGCAAGGCAAGGCAAGAGAAGGGAAGGCAAGGCAAGACAAGGGAAAGGAAGGCAAGCTAAGGCAAGACAAGGCAAGAGAAAGCAAGGCAAGACAAGGCAAAAGAAAACAAGGCAAGGCAAGAGAAGGGAAGGCAAGGCAAGGCAAGGTGAAGGAAGAATGATGCTAAACTTAGTACAGAAAAGTAGTTTTGTATATGCCATAAAACATACAACAAGCTTTCTGGGCCAAATTAGAGTCATTTTTTAAAAAAATCACTTATATGTCAATAGTAATAAATATTACAATTACATTATTTACAATGCACTTATATTTATTATAAATTTATATATTATAAAATATATATTATATTTTTATGTATATTTTAATATATAAATATTATGTATTTATTATATTTTTCTGAAAGAGATTACACTTAAAATATAGATTTCAAGCCATAAAAGTCCAAATTTATGATGCAGTCACAGTCCTTTATTTCGACTCTGCTGCTGTAGCACAGAAGAGGAGTTTCCTCTTCAGAATGTTTTAAAAAAGCATCTTAAAGAGGCTAGGATAGTGAATTAATAGATTATTGAATTAATTGGTTTATTTGAATGAACGTGTGTTAATGTTTTGACATGTTTCCAGTTGTCTGGATCTCATGCACAGTTAGGATGTGTTTATGTAATGTCTTCAAGGCAGTGACTGCTTCTTGCTGATATATTCAACAGTACACACAACAGTACACAGTAATGTTAATCATCAGGACTGCTACATGCTTCTGTAACACAAATAACAAGATTATCATGAACACAGTGATTATGCTTCTAATTGTCCTTACCTTTCCAAGCAAGATTGTCTCTCCTTTGCTCTTCTTTGCATGAAAGGTTTCTGCTAAACCTTTCATGAACCACGTATGGGCTATTCCTCAAGCTTTCCTAGCAATCACCCCACCATCTCCCCTCCAGTGATGGCCAGTGCTCTAAATTGGAGAGTCTTTTTGGCCCGCTGTTGCTTTGGCAGAGGGCACTTTCCTGCAAGGATTCTGGGCTTTCACAAAGGATGTCATTTCCCTCCTTCAACGAGAGAATATAATCCCACCCATGTCTTTGCTAGGTACTTGTCATGCTTTCAGTGGACAGGAAAGTAAGGGTTTTCCCAGTGACCTCAGCCCTTGTTTGCCCCTATGGTTTTGCAATGCCTATGGTGCATGTGTGACACCGTGAGTAAGATGCCTCTAGGCAGGTAGTACTGGGGATTTCTGCTGTGAAATCTGCTCCTCTGCATGCTCTTGCTCATCTCTCCCATGAGACACCAGATCAGGGAGGTGGAGGGCAGTTGAGAGCCCTCTTACATTAGCTTGCATGTACCTCACAGGGGGTAGATGGAGTAAAATGGGCTATGATTGTTCAGAAGGATGATCTGTGCATTGGTGCAGGGAACACTTTATATTCGAATATTTAGGGTGAACATTTCCAGGATAGGAAATTTTTAACTGCATCTTCTGCTTTCCCTTATGAATGTAAGCTTCTTAGCCTTAATCTTTGAAACTGTCCCCTCTCCCCTTTAGAAAATCAGGAATTGCAGGCACAAGCCCCTGGAGAGGTGACAGCGTAGACTCTGCTGTACAAGTCTTTCTCAAGACCCTCTCCAGGTGAAGTATGTCTAGAGGCTGGCAGTAGGGCAGCAGAAGCAAGTGCCATCCTCCCTCTGCTTAGCGAGATACCACTTGTTAGCCAGCAGCAGCAGTTATGTAGTGAGACCAGTACCACAGCAGCATGTGTTGTCTGCCTAGATCTGGTCTTGCACGCAGGCTGTCAGATCTGGGCAGACAGCTGCTCTGCATTTTTGCCAGCACTTTCCAGCTATTTTCTCTTTAATTGATGAAATAATTTAGAAAGTAATCAGTAAAGGGTGATCATTTTACAAGTTTTACAGATTCATTGCTTCAGTGGATAGCCCTCTTTGGTCTTTGGCCTTTTTTTTTTTTATATATGTGCCAAAAGCTTCCTGTTTGCAAATTTGTTGGTAGGACTCTACATTTTTGGTCACTACTACATACAAAATAGATCTACTGCCATTGAATGAATAACTGAAACTTACTCGTTTGATGGCAAGGCCTAGACAGAGTTCTTATCAGTTTAAGGTTTAGAAAGAGGTAAAACCAAACAGGCAACCATTTGCACAAGAAAATCTGTAAAATAAATATTTTCTGTTTCTTCTGTTACCACCGATCCTTCAGCTATGAACAGTTTGATTTCTGACTTTTAGTACCAGCTGTTCAATTCTTCTCTTGCTTGCATGTTTCATAATTTCTCCTTTACTGCTATTAACAGTGCCATTCTCATTGGATGTTACAGTTATTCAGGAAATGGGATTAGAAAGGGGTCCTAACATGCAGGAATTCAGAGAAGACAAGAATGACTCTGAAGGACTGACCACAAGCCTCTGACTGTGGGTGGTTGTATCCGTTTATTTCATTATTGAGAGACAAATATCCGGAGGCTTCAGTGGAAAAAAACAGTCAGGAAGAGAGAGGAAGTTTAGTGTATTTAAAAGGTCTGCTAATTCCTTAAAAAAAAAGTAAAGGTATTAAAAAGAGGAATGAGAATCATTTGGGAATTTTTAGAGGAGTCAATTTGTAAAACATCTAGTTTTAGATAATTATTTCTTTCTACATTTTAATTCATGATAGATGGTGGTTTTGGCTACCTCTGGCTTCAAAATTTTTTTATCTCACGTTTGGATTTCCCTGATTCTGACTCTGTACGCATCACCTTCTAAGGGAGAAAAAAGATTTAAAAGACATTTATGTTATAAGAAATCACATTTTAAACGTGGATCTTTGTGGTTTGAAACTCATACAATCTTTCTCCCATGTGTACGATATTTATCCTTCTATAAATGGAAATAAACGGCCAAAACACCTGTGTTCAGCAGTTTAGTTGAAATTTTTTTTTATACTTCTCAGGCACCAACGAACCAACTGGAATTTTCCAGATGGAGCTTCCACATCAAGGAGCTTCCACAGACAATGAACCTCAATTTCTTCTTTCTCTTTAAAGTTATCCTCTAAGGACATTAGATGTTGTTAGATTGCATTTTAAGATGTAAGAATGAAGAAGATTATAGAAATATGACTTGTGACTTAAAACTGAGCAGGCTCCAGAGCAAGTGGTAGTCAGTACGTAGAGGATGTAGCTCAGCTCTCTCATGCTACTCTGGTGTGAGCCTTGCTGCTCATTCACAGGATTTCTCTCGGCACAGGAGATGAGAGCTCAGAAGAAAGAGTGGAGAAATCCAGGGGCTGATGAAAGCTGAGGCTTCTCTAGTCCAAACAGTAAGAGCGCAGGTGGAGAACCCACACAAACTGTTCCTCCCAAGTAATACTGGATATTAATGGGAGCCCAGGATTGTTAATCCTCAGTCACAAATACAATGTTTTTACTTCCCCGGATGTCATCTCGAATGATGAAATAAATGAGCAAGGCAGGCTGGCATCATTAAAGGGGTGGCTTTGATGGGTGAAACTAAGCAGAAGAGAAGAAAGCAGATAAATAACAGTGCTGGGCAGGCTCTTAAAATGGGAAGCCAGAAAATCTTTATAGGGCAGTTACAGCTAATTGGAGAGATGCGAAGAAAATAGCAAACCAGGAATATTATCCTGTGTTCTGCATTTTGAATGATCTTAAGGATTTAGAGAAAGCCTTATAGAAGGGGTGTCTGGTAGCCAAGGCAAGAATTAAGGCCCCAGCAAAGTAGAGAGTGGAGGGCAACGCACTCAAGGAAATCAGAGTGGGTGTATTCAGAACAAAATAAGTCATCATCTATGATTTGGGAGGAAGTAAACTTTTATCAGGTTGACAGCAATGCCAGGAACAGGATGAATATGAAAATAGAACTTAAACTGCTTAGAAGGGTAGCTAAATCAGAGGAGTTTGTTAATTGAAACTAGAAGATGACAGTTGTATCTGTCTGAACTAATTTTACAGCCCAAGGAAAAGGCAGAAACGTCAGGAGAAAAATTGCTCTGGAGAACAATTGCCAAAAGCTTAAAGGGAGAAGGGTAAGTTTGTCATGGAAGTTAGGAAGGAGAAACCAGGTGCACTGAAAGAAGAGACTGAGTCACGAAAGAAAAAACCACATCTCCAGCAGGTAAGAATGATAACCAAAGGAAAAAAAAATTGGAAAGCATTCTACTTTGTAGTACATAAACAGATTTAATTGTTATGAGTAACAGGAAGAAAAATCCCAGGACTCTCTTTAAGTCCAAAATAGATTGCAAATCCAGAACATAGGAAGAGGAAGAAAGCATGTACAATATTGTTTCCTAAAGCAGTATAAACTAGACCCATGAGATACGCTGACAGCAACAGCACATCTATTTGAATGCACTGAATTTGGGCAGTGGCTACTCACTCTGAGAGTGGAGGTACTGCCTTGCCCTTAGCAGCCACCTCCACCGGCCCATCCCCTCGCTGCTGCTAATCCCTTTGCATTCCTGAGAGGGGATGCCACTCAGGGATGTCCTTCTTCATGGACGGGCCTTGGTCCATGTCCAGCTCTGCGCTTCGCACCAGGAAAGCCAGTGAGCAGCCTGAGCGAGCTCATCTCACTACCCCATTTTGCCCCAAACGCCGTGCTGCTAGGGGACGCACCCCTTCCGTAGGAGCTACGATGAACTTTCCTTTCTGAGAACTCATGATGGCAGGAAGAGAGGCTGAGATAAGTCAGCTTTCATGTGGGTGATTAGTCAGGAGTGTGGTTAGGATGGTTATGATTGGAAAAATGACTGTGTTTTGCTGAAGCCCCTTCAACAGTGGTTTTGTTGCTGGGGTTGATTTTGGAGGTGATAACCTTGCCAGTTCTCCAGGGTTCAGCTTAGCAGAGCCGAGCTGCACTGAAAAGTGGGGCTGAAGGGAAGGGAGGGATGTTGTGCCCCAGACACCCTGCAGCACCTACCCTTTGTGCACCCAGGAGTGGCTGCCCCTGGTGCCGGGAGCTCGGAGTCCCACTAGGAGCACTGGGAGACCAGGATGGGAGAGCGAGAGGCAACTGTGAATGCTAAGTTGCAAATTCTGAGGCAGAGGGGCAAGCAGAGGCTTATGGAAAGGCTATAGATGCACAGAGCATCTGCTGCAGGCTTCATTTATATCCTTTGCTGGCCATGAGGAGCAAGACAGGGGAAGAGCTGGAGAAAACAAGGACATCCCAGCTGTTTTTAACAGCGGCTCTGAAGGAGTTTCACATGTGACAAGAGTGGTGATAAAAACACAGTTCTGTTTGGAATAGCCCAAACAAAACATTAGAAGTAGATATTGTAAGGAATACTTTGTGTAAGGAATACTGTGCAGAAGAATATAGATTTGCAGACTGTGTGTGTTTTTCTGAGTTAATATATCTGCCTTTATAAATCTAGAACCAGAATAGAAACAGAGAACAAGAATAAAAAGATCAAGAATAAAAAAGAACAAAGAGTAAAAGGATAGAAACAAAACAGACTAAAACAAGAATAAAAAGGAAAAGAAAACAAGAATAAGAAATAATCTTTTCTCCAAGAGCCCATTAACCCTTAGCAACTTCTACGTCTATTTTACAAAAAAAACCAGGCACGACCAGGGTCATGTTTAATGCTGTTCCTGGCAGGCACTCACCCTATGTGATCTTGGAAGGAATGAGCAGAAGGGTGTAAAACACTGTGCAGTCAAGCATCTAATCTGATAGAGATCACCTGAGACCATGTTGTTGTTGTTGCAGTGGTTTAATTACAATCCAAACAAATATTAAGTCTGAGCTTTTTACACCTGCATGTCTTACGAGGTTCACAGTACTTCATGCACTTACTAAAATGCAGCTGCCAGTTGGTACAGACAGATCTGTCATCCCCCAAAACAATAAAATATGCCATGAGCAGAACAGTCAGTCCAAGTTCTTAACAAAGGTAAGATTGTTGAGGTTATTTTTCTGACAGACATAATGCTTTTTAATATATTTTTCTAACCTGTCAAAACACCCAGTAATTTCCTAGGTCTCTTTCTTTGAGAAATGTGGTTTTTGTTATATTAAAAAAGTGCATGAGAAAATAGAACAATCTCCCTGTATGGAATAAGTGAACAGACTTTTTTTTTTTTTTTAGCATTGCCCTAAATTTATTTTGTGGCTGAATTATTGAGTTCATCCTTTGAATCTCTTTATGAGAGACAAGAGATGATAGAACTTCGTAATGCATTTGCAATGCTTCTGAAACCACCCTTCTTCTGAAGTGCCAGGGCTGCTTTCTGAGGTCCTGGAAAGGATCCATGACTAGTCTAGCCCATTCTTGGAAAATGCAGCAATAAACCAACACTTATTTTTAAAACATTGACTACTAATTAGGAAGCTCTTCAGATATATCAAGTCAGTATCAAGTCAGATGCTCATCAAAACCTTAGAATGAATCTGACTAAATAGTTTTGTGGATGGTGAATTTTTTTGTAATAATTTTTCTCAGACAATTTTCAGACTCAATCACACAAGCATTGCCTGAATCTTCAGCTGACCTATTCCTGCAAAAATTATCTGGGTCAGTAATCTTGTGAGAGAGTATCCAGAAGAAAACTAGAATTTAAGGAGTTTCTTTCATTGCCAACAACAGGGTATTTGGATGAACAACAAGGAAATAAGAAACGAGTCTGAGAAAGATGCATATAAATTAATAATGTGAAAGATGTTAGTTTTGTGACTTAGTAAAAATTTCCAACATTTATTGATATTTGCATGTGTAGAGAAATATATGGTCTGATGACCTTCTTACCCATTTCAAATATTTCTCTTCTTTCGAGTTGAAGGACAATGTGTTTGTTGGCAAAAGGGCATACACAGGGGGAGTCTTAACACAGTGGATCTCTGGGTTTTTTGCTTGCATATATTTTAATGGTTGCTGTATCTGCCCCCTTTGCCCATCTTTCTGACTGCGTTACGCATGTGACAATGCTATTGGACTCACTGTCCCAGATCTCTGTGGATACAGGAATCTTGGAAGAAGAAGAAAAAAGTATGGACTATAGGTGCTGGATAATGCAACAAATGTATTACCATTCAGAGAAAATAAACAAATAAACAAATAAAACCCAAGAAAAACAAGTCACAAACTTAGCTACTTGGATATGTTTTGGGCCTAAAGTTTAGTGAGGGAATGGCTGGTAGATGGAAAGATCAACCTCTAAGAAAAGAGCTTACATGCAACAGAACTGCCCTAAGCAGGGCTTCTGAAGAAAATACTAAATCAGTGGGGATCAGATCCTCCTGCCTTGGTTGGCATGGTTGACTATATGTGAAAAGAGGAACTTTTGTTACCCTGTTGCCACCCCCACATTTCCTTTTCAGCACTACCCTCGATACTATGGTCCACAAAGTGAAAAACATCATCTTAGGCCTCTCACTGAGGACCTGTGTGTTCCTGCTACCAGCACTGAGAGCTGTAGACCTGCAGTGACACTTGGCTCTCGGGGCTGTCCTGTGAAACTCTCCCCATTTTGCTGCCACTCAGCAATGCTTGTGTTGGCTTTGGAGACCTAGCACCCATCGTGCAGAGAAAGCCGGTACATAAGCAGAGTCTCTCACCTAACAAACTGGTAAGTCTAACTTGGAAAAATGCTCGGCCTTTTCATGTCTGAGATCCCTTTGGGCAATCAGGGATATGGGGAAAGGAAAAGGAGAAGAAAAGCCCTCTGAGATTGATGGGAGCAATGCACTGAGCGCCTGGTGATGTGAGATATTGCAGGGCATGAGTCTGGCAGGGCATCAGGTATCTGAAGATCATTTCTGGTAGCAGAGGTGTTTCCTTGCCAACATGATCCCTCCCTTTGGTCAAAATCTCCCCACATGCTGGCCCTGTCCATTGTGTCCCACCTAGTCTGCCTACAAGGCCATACGTAGCTGCAGGGCCGTATGCAGCTCTGCCAGCTGTGACCCTTTGGTGTGAGCGCGTTGCAGGATTTACAAGCATACGTTCAGGCATACCCACACTGAAATCTCTGCCTTTGCTGGCTCTCATGAAACACTGTCAGCCTGGGAAACTCAAGCAGGCATGCATCGTGGGCAGGAGGAGGAGGAAGGAGGCCACGTTTCCTGTGTTGCTGAAGCAGGGGTCAGTGCGAAGGATCATGTCTGAAAGCCTGCCCTGAGCTAGGAAGGGGATCTGTGCAATGAGGAAGGTGAAAAACAAACAAAAAGCCCCCTTGAAGAGTACAACCTGGGCTGTGAGGCTGTGAGAAGCTCTGGACTCCTTCCCTTGGCCTTATCCTGAGGCTGCCTTACTCACAGTTGCAAAAGATTGAGGCAAGGCTACCAAAAAAAAAAGCTGTGAATTATTACTTTAATTTCTCTGAACTAACTGTGGACTCAGTGGGCAGCATCCAAATAGGGGAGAAGCAGAAGGAGGCTCTTGTGGTTTGGGGGGAGCACTCTGATAAGCACAGGATAGCTTGGGCCCAGGACAGCTGCATGTGGAGCTATCCTGGAAGAGGTGCCAGCAGGGCCCTGGAGGGGCACTTGGGGGGCCACTAGGGTGACTCTAACCTGTTTCTAGCAATGGGCACACACAGCTCTGGTGCGTTTCTTCTGTAAGCTTTATCTACTGCTGATTTTAGTGGATGCGCTATTTGCAGCTGGAAGCGAGCTGTCTCTGTGCCCTCATGAGCAAACGTTGCTTTGCAAGCAGGCACGATAATATGTGTGAATCACACGATCCCAAATGTTTGGCATCCGTGTGAGTCACAGTTTTGCTACCATCAGGTCCAGCAGTTTTACAATTCCTTCCTGTTTTGCAGCATCTGAGGGTTTGTTATCCTTGAGACCTGCCCACAGCACTTTGGAAACTGACCAAGACAAGAATGTTAAGAGTTGGTTTGAAACAGTACTTTTGTTTCCTAGGAAATGTGACAATTTCAATAGAACGAAGTAGAATAAAAGAAAGCAAGCTTTCAAATATCCTACAGAAAAAACATTTGAAAAGCATGTTAAGTTGATTTTTGTTTCAAGAGTTTCTTTTTTTTTAATAATAAGCATTTTAATCTCATTTTAGCTATTTTGGGGTTTCTAAAAAATCACTTAAGTTGTAAAATTTGCTTAAAGTGAAAAAACAAAGTTTTCCTTATTAAAATTGTCAAAATAGGAAGTTTTGGCACTACCAAAATACATTACTTAAAACTTCATATCGATACAGGCTCTGTTTTTTAATATGATTTTGATAAATGGCCTTATTTCTATCACAGGAATTCAAAGAGTTCTAGTTGTGGAGTAACCCTTTGTATGTAAAGATAAATATACACACACATACAAGTGAACACCAAATCTTTTGAGAAACAGTGACTTAGAACTATAATCATGAAACTTGAATTTTACGAGATTACCACAATTTTATAAATTATGGGATAGATATCATGCTGGTCTTTACTACTGCTTAGTTTTAACACATTTAACATCTCTATCAATAACTTATAAGAACATAAAATTATTAGTACTTAAAGTCTTCAGATGGCATAAAGTTTGGGAACGGAAAAACTGAAAATACTGAGTTATGAACCATCCAGTCTCGATCAAATATATAAATTCTAATAAATGTTAATACAAGCTGCAAAGATAAGCAGTGTGGTTTGGACTGGGAGAAGTGGATGACATTAAGTTGTCCACATAACACTGTGGTCCAAATAGCTTAAGAATCCATTGGGAAGTACTAAGAGAAGATGGAGAACTTTTTCACTTTATTTTTTCATGTGTCAGTGATACAACTATTTCTGCAACACCGCAAAAGATGTTGATAAAGCACCCCGGGTTCATGGAGGAGCCACAGGGGTGAGTAATTGTTTGAAAAATATACCCAGTTCTGGAAGATTCAACATAGTTGGTTTACCAGAGAGGAAATTAGGAAGTGATTTGATCACAGCTTGTCAGAAATCAAGTAACGTACAGAGCTTGACATTTGTCTCTTAAATCTTGCATGCGAAATTATCACAAGAATCAGTGAATTACAACTGAGGTAGGAAAAATGCAGATTATAAGAGAGATGCATCTTTTTAGCAGTGAGGCTAATTAACATTTGAGACAGTTTATTAGATGTGTAAGGTTTTTCAGCTGAAAGTTTTAAATTGGCATTTGTGTGGTTAAAAGAAAAATTGAGTTCTAATAGAAAACAGTGCAGAGAAATCTTGTGGTCAGTGTTATTTAAGAGCACATGCTATATGGCTGAGGTGATTCCTTTTGACCTTTTGCTCTAGAAATGACTTGACCGTGTTAACTGGTGTCTTAACTGGGTATAGTTTTCACCAAGATGTTGTGATGGGTGGTATTTATTTCACTGGAGTGTTTTCAGTAATATATTATGTTCTAATAAGAAATGATGGTGTTGAAAGAAAGGATGAGCCCCTGGGAGAAGAAATCCTGTAGGAAACAACATGTAAGTGGAAACAACACCTACATAGGTAGGGATCATATGTCCAGGTGTTGGAGGGGTGGAACCAGAGGCAGCTGGAGACAATTTGCTGCTACTCAAAAAGTCTCTGAGTTGGCTGGAACAGAGCATGCACATGAGGATCTGTCTGCAGAAGCTTAATGGGCTGAGGAAGAGTTGGGTACAGATCCCTTTTTTTTTGTATTCTATGTCTTACTTTCTTAGTTTTCCCTATTAGTCAAGTTCTAGTGTTCTTTAGTTCCACTAAAACTAAACTCTCCTGGATTTAATTTTTTTTTTTAGAGGGTATCTCATTGTGGGTAGTTTACTAGGCACATTCACTTCAAACCTCCAGACAAGTCAGGGTATCTCCACAGCTTTCCTTTGTTTGGTTCATTGTTCTAATCTCTCCCTACTTTTGGAAATGCTAAAGTTTATGCTACCAACAAGACCAGGGTGATGCTAAGGCAGCACGCTGGAGGCCCTGGAGCTGATCCAGGTACAAATCTTGTTCATTTCCTGCTTTCTGACAATTATTAGTGAGAACTGTTTGTGTCCACAGGAACATAGGATGTGGGAACCTTCACACACAGGATCTCAGCTATCCAGACCATGCCATAGATTCCCAAACCTTACCACTCCTTGTCCCTTTCTTTTCCTCTCTGAAGAGCTCTATCTCCTGTCAGTCTGCTCTCAACTAGACAACCCCAGTTCTTTCAGTCTTTTGTTATCACCTCTGTTTTTGAGCAGTCTGAACATTTTCATTTGGGGTCTCCAATGGCAATATATTCAGCTATAGGTATGCTCATATTTCCTGAAAGATGATGCCTAAAAGTAGTGCAGAGCTCAGTTGAAGGCATATCAGCAGAGTGCACAGGATTTTTTCCTTGGCCCCTAGGCAATGATACCTGTATGTTGCAGGGAGACCTCTGTCTTTTTTATTGTCACAGAAGAGGGCATTGGCTTGTTTAATTTAGCATCAAACTTCCCCTAAATGCCCTTCTGTAAGGCTTCTCCTTCCATCATTTCCCACCCTATGTTCGTACTATTTGACTGTGACTCTTTGTCTAGAATTTTGTACTTGTCCTTGTGAAAATTGGATCTCAGTGTTTTTAGACCTTTTCCTTAATTGTTAATATTATTCTCTCCATCACATCTAAAGAAATCAGGATACCAAGCATACGCTTCCTTGAGATATCCGGAATGATGCAGATTCTGAACTACAAAGTGAGACAAGACAGGGAATGTTGTTTCTCTGATCATTGATTTTCACAAGTGACATGAAAAAGTAGGTGATGATTTTCATATATTAAGAAACAGTGCCTATTAGTTTGAATGGGAGTTTAGTACAAACAGGATAAACAAACTCAACTTCTCAGTAATATGCATTTTTAAAATGACTTTCCTCATGATGGCACAGCACAGGTATTACAGTAAATTTAACTAAAACATATCCAGATCTAGGTGGAAAAGTCACTAGAACTCCATAGAATTCCATAATAGATTGGAATGGGAGAATTTGAAGTATGAACAGCATAAGTCTATGCAATCCTTGAGTTACGGTGTTCTGTATCCCCAAATTTTTGCATTTATGTTTTATATTAAGAACAACAAGCAGTTGTATCCAGAGGTGTTTCTATTAGCTGCAAATGCAGGTCTTTGTGGGCAACTCTGTGTGCAAATTATGAAAGCACAAAGTATTGTACTCACCACCTCATAAAAATGGTTGTCATCTGCCCTCTACATATGGATAATAATAATAAAGTGGTGAAGTGGGGAGGAGAGGGAAGTGAATTATAATTCTAGCAGAAGAAAGTGTGAGACCTTTTGCTTCTTGTGCTTTGTGTATCCTTGCAATGCTTATGCTTCCCACATACTTTTTTTGTGGGTGATGTGGAGGTCTCCTACAAAAGTGCCTCATTCCACCCCACAAAACCCTACACACTCATTGCCCTTCTCTTCCCTTGGGATGCCTCCTGCTCTCTCCCTGAGCAGATATTTTGCCTAGATGAGCAGGAGCCTGCATGCTGTAGCACTTGCTGCTGTCCCCAGCAACACACCTGCAGCAGCTGAGATCCTGCTCTACATGAGCAATTTAGCTTTACATTACTGAAATCAATGTACTTCCAGCTGTAGAAAATGCAACTCAGGTTGAAAAATTTGAGGTACTCTGTAAGCCTTGTGTGTTTCACTCTGTTCTTCTAGGACCAGAGCTTTTCATCAACTTCATTCATGCTTTTGACAGAGGGTAGGCACACAATCCTGTACTTGAGATCAATAAAAACGAGAGATCGCATCACTTTCAGATTTTCAGAATGTATGCTTTCCTTGTGACCCTGATGGCCCCTTGTGTTCATGTGAATCTGCTGTTTACTGTTTTGAAAACCATGCACGGTCATCTGTTTCAGTTCAGTGGAGCTTCCGCTGACTCATTTCCATCAAAGCCCAAGTCGTGGCCAGAGGATCATCAAATGTGAGGTAAACTAATACTTCTGGGATACTTGGACTTTTTTTTTTTTTTTTTTTTTTGTGGAGATGAGATGTTCTCTGACATGCAGGTGCTAAAAACAGGTGACTGGGATGGCACATCTTCAGAGAAGCACTATGAAAAAGCCAGAAGTTTAACCAACAGCCGCAGTATTAGTGATGCTGTGCTTTCACATCCATGTACACCAGATTTACCTTTTTTTTTTTTTTTTTTTTTTTTCTCTAAGGTTTTCTCATAAGGATTCCCATACACTGGACACCAGACTCAGTAACTTTACTCTGGAAAGAGAAGTTGTGACACCTGCAGGGCTCATCTTTGCTATTCCAAGAAGATAGAACTGGACATTGCTCTGTCTTTTGCTGTTGGTGTTACCGAGCGGTTGACCAGCTTGAAGCCCATTATGATAAAAGTCATATAAACATGAATTAAGTGAAAGGTTCTGACCTCAAAAATTACAGCACTGATACCTCTTCTGCTGACCATCATATCATACCCTGTCTTTAATACAGGAGGTGTTACATCTGTACATCAAAATCAATATTGCACCTTTGTGTGCAAATAACAGTTCCACACATATTTTGTTTTCAGCTGTGATTTTCAAAAAGGAAGTGGATGGCAAACAGGATGAAATCAGACAGTTCCTAAGATAGACAAGACTCTCTCACCGGAAGAGTTGCAGAGAGGTGAATTTCTCCTTATTTCTAAAACTTTGTCCAAATATATTTATGTATGCTTAGTTTTGGACTTTGGCAGGAAGCTTTAATGCAGAAACAGCATGCCCTTCCGTTCTTCATGTGTTTAAAAGCTCTTTCAGTGTGAGTCATCGGAATCCTGTGGTTTGTGTATCCTGAAAGGAGAAGGTCTCCATGTGATTATCAGTTGTTACAAAAAAGTAGCAGTTTGAAAATAAAATGATAAGTTCATTATTAGCTAGGAAATGTCTATTGATTTTTTTTTCTTGTAGGTTTTACTGTTTTTCTTGTATGGGTTGTGAATGTACATGGGCTTATCTGGGTTTGTTTCATAGGAATGTATCATTTTTGGGGTGTGTTACAGAACTACAGAATCACCCTGAATGGTTGTGCATGTGCTGTACTGGAATGGCACTGCCCTATGCCATTGCGTGATACAAACCAACAGTTGTCAAGGTGTGTATTGTCTCATCTTAACTTGAATTTCTATAAATAAGGAAGACATCAGTTATTACTGACTTTATGTGGGTGCCCCAGTGACATTTTTTCAGTCTGAAACTCATGCTTTTTTTCTCCCTAATGTTTTGGATTTCTTGTGATGCTTTCTCAGGATAGTTCTCAACATTTACCCACTGAAATCAAAGGGCTTTAAAGGGCTTGCTGCTGTCATGAGTTGTTGTGACAGAACAGGTTAACAAAATGGGCAAAAGGAATCTGGGGTTATAATTAAGTTTAATTATTTTTACATTTAAAAATGGAGCAATTCCTAGGATCCCTAACCTCTTACAAAAATTCTCCATAAAAGGGTTTTGGGAGAACACTCTAACTGACATGTTTGGTGTGTGTATGCCTAAACAATCTCTCAGTGAATGAAGGGATGTGTCCATTGGGCAAACTCTATTTTCCCTGCCAGGAGACAGAAAATATCACCATGAAGCTTAATTATCACTGACTAGCTCAGCAAGCTTGTGAAGCAGAACAGCACCTTGGAGAGTTGTGGTGCATGAGTTTATTTAGAAAAATTAAACAGTGGCATAACCTTCTTAGTGATTTTTCATCCCACAGAAACAGACATCTTTATAAACTGCTCTCAAAATTTAGAGCAGATCTGAATTCTAGGAAGTGCCTGGAACACCAAGACACTGTAATTTTTGTAGGATGATTTAGAGTGTGCGTAGGCTGTTCTGGAGTGCAGCATTCTGATGGGATGCTTTTTTTTTTTTTTTTTTTTCCTTTTTTTTCCTCCTAGGTTTATAAGGATCCTGCAAGCATGGCAGTCAGGTTGTAGCTTGGCAAGAGCATGTGGATGTATACCCTGTCTGTCCTTTTCACAAACACATAGGTGCACCAGCATTGCTGTGACATTGTGCAGGAGTTGACAACTGCAGCAGTGCTGCTGTGGAGTAGGATGAACTTTCGTGCCTTGTAAAACACTGCTGATACAGGTATTTGGAGCAGTAAGTCTGTAGATTTAATAATAATGGACTTAATACTAAGTCCATGGCATTTCAGTTTTCAGCAAATGTATGCTATGCTCTGTAACCTAAGCAGGAGTTACTTGGTGTATAAATAAAAGCTTTCCCACTGTAGTACAGTATTGTACTCTGAAATTAGAACTGCTTTTTCTTTGTGTAGCATGCATTAAAAGAAATGTTCTCCTCATGACCTTTATCTTGACACTCACTTTATTAATAATAACTTGAATGCACATCGCTTCTAGGAAGTATGATTAGAGATTCTATAATCTTAAAAAGAAAAGAGGGCTATGAGGATTGCCAAGTCTTTCCATGACTCTAGGACATAAATGAGGTCAGTCTCAAATAAAGGACAATATAATTTATGTGAACATCTGGGTGACATCCAAAGTCTTTGGCTAAATAGAATTACAATGGAGAAGAGAGTTGTAACCAACAGAATACTAGTAATAACAAAGTTGAGTATAGTTGGTAAAATTCTTCTCAGCTGAGGTAAAATGGTGGACTATTCTTTGATTTTCATCTGGGCAGTGTTTCTCTAACTATGAACCCAGCAATTTAGGGAAGAGAAAGTTTAAAGAGGGTCAACATGGAAAAAGGCTAAAATTTGTACAAAGCACTACCCGGGAGGATGAGGTTGAACTCTGTTTAACCCAGCATCTTGTGTAATTGAGATTCCATTACACGGGACTGCACAAAATTCTACAGGATATTGATTCACTCTTAAATTTCATAGGGGCTCCCAGGCCTACACAGAAAGCTAGGCACATGCAGTGTTTGGGCATTCTTTAGCAAGTGTACAAATTGTAACTAAACTCACAATTTTCAAGCAAAATCTGTTGCTCCAAGTTTACAGCAACTTCTGTAGTTTCTTAGTTTTGTTTGTTTGTTTGTTAATTTCTAAAAAATATAAGGCTCTGTTTTGCAGTCACTCCTTATGAACTGTTTCATAGCATATCACCATTGCCAGTCACCTATCTCGCATGCACATGGTAAGAAATTTGACCGAAAGTGGTCGCAATTTATTTTACATTTTGAAAAAATGTGACGTTGTATGTAGAATGAGAGCCCTAGAAAAAGAGAGCATATGTGGATACAAAGGACCATGGTTAATCTTTTAAAGTTTTATTTTGTAATTTGCTAGATATCATAAAGTTCAGAGTTCCATTCTGTTAGCACAAAGTATTTTCTTACATTCTTTTTCAGGAATTGAGTCAAGCCAGAAAAAAAATGTAAGTTGTGGCTTATTTTACTACAGGATATTAATTTAATTGTAGGAAATTAAATGCACAAAATATTTCAGAAGAATTAGAGAACATATTTAAGTTCTGATTTGAGTGAGAGGGTATGTTTGATTCAGATTCAGTAAGAAATGGATCAAGCCATTATATCCTATCAAAACTGACCCACTTGCTAATATATCAATGATTAGCTACAACTGCCATAAACTCAGTCCCTTCAAAGCAGCTGAAATATGTTGCTGGAGTTCTACAGGGAAAATCTTCTTTGTTCCCTCCTCCAACAGTCTAATATTTTTATGATCACTTAATTCACTCAGGAATAACATTTTTGGAAGAAATTTTCTGATTTGGAGAACTTCTCTTAGCAGCAAAACCTTACTAAAAACTTCCTGAAGTCAAGTGACTTATGAAGTCTGAGAAATGGGCATAAGAGACTTGATCCCAAGCTCTCTTCTTTTCAGACAGGAGAACATAAAACACAGCAGGTGCCTATAGAGAACTGTAGGATTGCATAAGCTTCTTTAGGCCAATAAGCCATTTTAACTCATCATTTTGGGTTATATATTTAGTTGCTGAAAATTGAACAGTTATGCCAGATGATGTAAAGGATTTCTTATAGATGTTCATAAAAACAGTGTATTTGTTTGTAGATATATTTACTTTCATATACACCATTCTGTGATCCTATAACATAGTAAATCCCATTTCTTTTAGATTTCCCTCATAAGGAGATCCTATCATCAGTTAAGGCACTAATACGTGGCTCTTCATAAGGCCTCTTGCAGATGTGAAATGTTACTTGAAAGCTGGATTTTATATGTTGTTAAAGCAAATATGACTAAGAAAAAACACTAGTTCTGAAAGGCATGAATCTCAACTAGGGCAGAAATCTTTCAGGGTATAATTTTCTTTTTTTTCTCTAGCCCTTCATCATCTGTACTGGTAGTTCAAACTTCTCAAGGTTAGTTCTGCCTTAGAGGAATAGTGGTTTTTTGAGACCTGGATTGTTATTATTTTTTAATTCATGTGGTTTAGTTGTCTGCAGTGATTCTACATTCTGAATTCAGTTCAATACCAACGAGAAAATTCTCAAACCTAGAACTGAATCTGTTTTAGAACAGCATAAGTGACAGACATCAAGAAGTGAACTAAGCAGGATATCCTCCTCAGGCATCCTCTTCTGAGTGGGCACCCATATTCCCTAGGCTAGGCAATTACTGCATCGCTGCCATAAAATCAAGAGGGCCTGTTTTATTTTAGATAACTTACGTTGGCCTTCATGACTGCTAGCTCTGGATGTAGAGAATACCTTTAATTTCTGCAGCTTTCACTACTGCTTCCTACCTCTAGAGCTCCAAGGTTCCTGTCAATAACCAAAGCAAAGCAGTAATGAAAGATCGTTTCAGATTTTTCAGATCCTTTTCTCATGTCCATTTAGCTTTATCCAAAGCCCAGCTACTAATGTGCTTTTTCCCCTGTCTCTTGTGGTTGTCTCTCGTGATTCTGTTTTTAAATCTTCTAAGCACTCATGTGCACAGACATCTCTGACCTGCATTCGGGCCATTTGTCCTCTTCATCATCTGCAAGTCTCCTTTGCCTTTGGTAGGCAAACCAAATTCACTAGCCCATTTGATTCCTTTTCCTGCCTCTTCCCACATGTACTCCTTGGTGTCTGACCAGCTCCCAGTGCAGGAGGTATCCCTCACTTTCCCCACATGGATTGTCCCTCCAAGCACTTCTGCAGTCTTCTTAAAGCACCAAGCATTCCTCAGTCAACGTCCCCTTCAGTCCACCATTTTAAGGGTAAAAGGACACTGTGTGAAATAAACTCAAACTTAGAGGATATAAAAAGACTGTGTAAATTTTA
Source organism: Tinamus guttatus (assembly GCF_000705375.1). Next base: position 90,851 of record NW_010589796.1, read on the forward strand.
ATTCTAAAAGAACTTGGAATTTTAGTCCTGTTGCTTCACTTTTCAAGCCTGGTCCAAACTGCTCTGTTTTCACTCAGTAAAAACGAGACAATGTGATATCCTTTGTCATGGCTATTTAACTTGTAAAGCTCTCTGAAGGGCTAACTTCAGGCCCCTAGCTTGAACAGTTGAGCATGGAGCTGGATAAGGCATGTGAGCACAGGCTTGGCGTGATGTGCTCCACCTCATATGCAGCACCTGCACAAAAGGTAACAGGGATGCAGCTAATAATGCAGTTAATAATTTAATGCTTTCCAGTGGGTTTATTTCCTAACGCAGTTATAAACTGTGGGAGATGGATGTTTATTTGTGCGCTGGGCAGAGCAAGAAGACGGATGGCATCAGGGAATGAGGGATGCCCAGGGAGAACTCTGTGCAGGATCTGCAAGAGCGTGACAAGAACAACCAAGTTGCTGGTGATTCAGGAAAATTCAGCAAGGTGCAACAAGTCTGAGGTAGGAGATCCAGCCTGAAAGGTTATTGTGCAAGCGAGTAAACTGTTAAGAAAAGTTCCCATTTTTACTGTGGGTGTCTGAGTGAAAATTAGTTTGCTTTGTGATTAAGAGTGATCTTTTCAGGTGTTTTAAAGAGGAATGTAAAATTCAGCGTCGAAAGATGAATCAGAGTCTGCTGCGGTTAGTTTACAAATTCCCACTGCATAGTGTAACCTCTCAATTCCTCTAGGTTCAAATTCTTCCGTGCCAAAGGACTCCGACAACAAGGCAAACTAATTTCTGCACGTACATATGTCCATGGCTTGAAACTATGCATCAATTTCCTCGTAAAGAGGGGGATGAAAGGTTATGAGAGAGCAAACTGGTCACAGGGAAACAAATATACACTCTAGTGTCTATGAAAGTGAAATATTGTGAGTTGCTTGGTAAAACAACAATAGACTTTTATGGAAGATAATCCTGGTGAATAATAAACATGTAAGGTATTTATGAGAAGAATTTAAGGTGTATAAAGATGATTCCAATTAGATCAGTCACTTGGCTTAAAAATATAGGAAACTAGATTTTAAAAGTCTGAACTTTCAGTGTTTGCAATAATATAGCCTTTCTAATGGTTATGTAAATTGATGCAACAGGTGACAATAAATTTAAAAAATCTTATCACTGATTTGGAGATCAATCACCATAATCCTTAAAATTTTGGATAAATATGGATGATTTGCAAGGAAATAAACTTGGACAAAGAAAGAAATACTCAAATGGAAGGAAATAAAAAAAATCCATTGTTAAAGAAACTGCCAGTAGGATAGCACAACCAATAAAATGACTCAATACTGGAAAAGTACCTGCAGTGTGTTAGGTAAGGAACCATTATTTTTCTCTTGTATCAATCTAAAACTGTATGATGTCATTTTTTTTTGTTACTGTTCAGCTGAGTGTTCTGAAGCAGTACCTTTTCCACTATAATAGGAGAGCCTGAATGGAATGTTAAATAAAAATTAAATGTTAAATATTCTTGAGTCTCTTCTTTGACTCTTGAGTTTGCTTTACAACTGCACTATTTTCAGTGCCCTACCTGGTAAAAGTGAATGAAGGCTTTGCAGTGGGAAATTAGTGATGGATCCAAAAGTTGTTCTGGTAGCTGATGCAAGAATGAGCTATTGGTGGCCAAGACTGCTATTTGGAATATCTTTTGTCCTCTACTTTTTTTTTCCCTTTTTTTTTTTCTATTATTTTTATCAGAAAGCTGTCAGGAATCCGGGATTGTGTATCCAGGCAGCTCAAGACCTTCCCTAACGTTTACAGAGCTGGTCTGTAATTCAGAAATGAGGCATGGCTCCATCTATGTCCCTCGGGGATCTAGATGCGTAGTCTGTTTTTACAACAGCCTTGAACACATGCCATTGCACACAAGGGTGTATAAGAGGGCACAGGAAGAAGGGGCATAACAGCTTTGGCACTCGGACAGAGCAAGCAGGCATATTTTTGTTCCAAAAGTTGTTTTGTAGCTTTTACAAAATCTGCTTAATATGAGAAAATAATACTAGGTTTGGGAGTTGATACCCAGAGTTATTACTCCCTGGCCACATTCTCTTTGTTACTCATCGTTTTTTAAGGGAGCATTTACATTAAGACCGGTATTTTAGGTTGAGTCGCTAGAAAGACAAGTGTTGCAATGTTCTACTGTTCACTATCTAAATGCTGCCATCTGCCTAAGCACTGTGCATGTTGTTGGTGAATCTTGGCAAAATACAGTGAACTATTTTTTTCATCCAACTCATTAGTTTTGTTACTGGCAGTATTTTACTGGCACAAGTCCTTGAGTGGCCATATAACAAACGGTCTTTTGTATGACACCACATCTTGCTTCCTCAGCTTGTCCATAACGTATAGGTCTTTTTAGAGCTCTCATCAGATATTGTCGGCCTTGCAGTAGCATAAGCACCATAAACACACATCTTGCTGCCTCTCACCATTCCTAGCAATACTCCAGCTTCTCTTCCTGGGAGAGACAATATGGACCTGAAGTGCTAGTGGAGGGGTAGGGCCTGTGTGACTCCTCTGTGCAATTTCAGTCAGAGCCATCAGTGCACCCAAAACTTGGACCCAGAATTTGGAGGCAAAATGCATTCTTGTAGTACCCCAAATTCACAAAATACTCTTAAATACCTTAGTAATAGATTTTGCATGGGGTTAGATAGAAAATGATGGCAGGAAGGAGCCCTACTCAACTCCTCCTCCTCAGAAGGGGTAGCATCACCTTGGGCTGTTGGCATTAGGCTGAGGGCTGGAGGCGCCTCAAGGATCAGATCCAACCTGAGCTCACATGATTGCCTTTCTGCTTCTCTAGGGCACAAAGACTAAGCAAGAGCCACCTGTCTGCAGCTTAAAGTGAAGGATAGACAAGAAAATGGATGTTATCACATCTTTAGGATACAGACGACTGCACTGAAGCATGAGCAAAATTTTGGACTGTGACTAAGAATATTTTTCCAGACAAGGGCTGTTTGACTAATTCATTTCTGGTATTCTAACTGAACCAAAAGAACTGCTGATTGAGCAAGAAATAGAAATCAATGAAAATGAAACTGCAATAGAGCTATTTTCTGCAAAACATACCAAGAACTACCTCCAAATTTGTTTGGGTACTCTCACAAACCAAAAAATTTGCATAACTTACGCTGATGCTTCCTCTTAATTTTTAGATTATAGGTAGACAATATAGCTCCTTTTTTCTCCCCCTTAAGTTAGATTCCCTTTTCAACAAACTGCCTTTTAAAAAATGAAGATAAAAATGTTCCATTTTGAATAAGGACAACAAACACTGACTTCTTCCATATGGAATAAATTTTCAGCTTGGAAATGATGAAATCAAATTGTTGTAATGTTTTTAAGAATTTTCCTGTGGTATTTTTCAGACATATTTTTGAGGATTTTGTTGTTCTTTTGGGAATAGCTTTTGTTCCTATTCTACTTCATTTTCCAGGGAACTGACAATTAATCTGAATGCCTTGTGCAGCCACTTGTTTGCTGCAAGTTTTAATGTAGGCAACACTAAAAAACCACTTAAGTACTCTCTGTGGTTTGCTGTTCCCTGCATGTAGTAGAAGGCAAGAAAAGAGAAAACACCTTGAAAAGATATGTGCTAGTTATTACTAATTTCCTGCAAAGGTTTAGCCTAAGCACAACACTTGAATCACTCTT
>NW_010589796.1:98465-118356 GCF_000705375.1 Tinamus guttatus
TGGTCAGGTGGCCTGTAGCAGACACCCACCACAGTGTCTCCCACATTAGCCTGCCCTTTAACCTTTACCCACAAGCTCTCAACTCGCTCATCCTCCACTCCCAGGCTGAGCTCCATGCATTCCAGTTGCTCTCTCACATAAAGAGCAACTCCCCCACCTCACCTTCCCAGCCTGTCATTCCTAAAGAGCACACAGCCTTCCATGGCAGCGCTCCAGTCGTGTGAGCTATCCCACCACGTCTCTGTGATTCCAATGAGATCATGACGCTGGGACCGCACACAGCTCTCCAGTTCCTCCTGCTTATTCCCCATGCTTCGCGCATTGGTGTACAGGCATTTCAGAGAAGTAACCAAGCCTGCAGGTTCCCCAGGAAGGGTGAAAGAGGACCCTCTATAATCATATACTATCCTCACTTCCCACTGCCATACTCCCGCTGGATGCCATCTGACCTTAGCTGTGTGGTTTCCCTGTCTGTGTGACACTCTCCTTCCCCCTTCTTGCCTAGTTTAAAGCCCTCCTAACCAGGTTGGCCAACCTTTTGTGCAAAAAGACATGTTCGTCATGGGATGAACTTCTTGCCTTGAGTTTCATGTGCTCAAACAAGAAGATGAAGGATGAAAGTTCTGTACTTAAGCACTAGAGAAGTTATGCAGGAACTGACTATATCTAACAAATAGGAGGGCTTAAAGCAATGCTCATTATTCTTCAGTTGCAAATAATTTTTATTAGCCTATTTGTGAATGACTTCTTTCATACAAGGCTCATGGTTGCCTTCTGCTCTGCATACAGAGCATTGCCCCAGCCTTGCTTGTGCACATCTGAATCCCTCATAGGGATCCTTTTAGAAACAGAGCGCACCAGACAGACCCCTGTCTAAGGTGCCTGTTGGTGGAAGCTTGTGCCAAGCCCTGTCCTAAGGCTATGAACTTCAAAGATGAAATGGGAAGGAACACGCTTTGAAAGGGTCATAAAACTCTTGGTGAAAGATGTAATAATAAGTAATATAGCTTTTTAATATTTTTAAATCTTGGCCTATTTTTTTCTCGTGGTCATGGTTTCTTGCAGCGCAGGACAGAGTCTGATGTCAACAAAACAAAATAAAACCACAAAAGGTATGAATTATGGTTTATTTTTGAGCCGTTTCATAATCTTTTTCACAATTGCTTGGTGGACAGATGTTCAAAAATGTCATGAATATAGCACGTGTCAGTGGTATGGAGATCCCTTAACGAGTTACCTCAGTATGCCCACACCAGCATTGCTACTGGGGTGCGTGGGTCTGCCTTGGCTGACTTCCCTCCTTCTTGGAGCAGCTTGGACTTTGCTAGCTCCTTCATTGGCCTCTGCCTCGCTGCCTCACAGTGATGGGCACTGGGGTGCGGAAAAGAGCTCTCTGTTAACATAGCTGTACTGCTTTCTGTACAAATGCAGATATGAATTAAAAATGTTGCTAGTTATGCATGCAATGGGAGACGCGCAGTAAACCTTGGTGATACTCCATAGTGAATTTCCTCAAAATATGAGCTCCATGGTGTGTCATTTATTGCTGTTCATGTTGCTGCTTTGACACTTGGTTCTCCTGAAGAATATAGTGATAAAGCCAGTGACTCTTCCCTACAACTTTGTAGCTGTAAATGAGGGGATGCTGGCTCTGTCAGGAGGAAAATGCTTTACTGAATTAATCCTATGCCACCTGCCAAGCGGCAGTGCTAGATGCAGGAGGAACACACCTGCACAGAAAGGGATCTTAGCATGAAAATTCAAGAAAACTTTAAATAAGAAGTGATTTGTGTGTATGCCTTTTATTGGGATCATTCTACATCATTTATGTGTTAATACTGACATTTGAAACAATTTTCTCCACTAGTCCCTAGTCATGATTATTTTAAGGGAGGTCCCTTCTCTCCTTTCCTGTTTTCTCTTAACATCCACATGGAGTTAAAAGATAGCTGATTTTAAAGCACTTTATTGACATTTGCAAATATTGTCAGTTCTGGTCTTGGTCAAGTGAGCACTGGCTAGAGAGGGAGCTCTTCTCATGCAAGTTGTTTGTCTGGATTTCGATGGTGGCCACCAACAGAACTAGAGGTAATGGCCACAAACTGAAGCACCAAAAGTTCCACGGGAACTTAAGGAAAAATTTCTTAACAGCGAGGGTGACAGAGCACCGGAACAGGCTGCCCAGAGACGCTGTGGAGTCTCCTTCTCTGGAGATCTTCCAGTCCTGTGCCACGTGCTCTAGGTGACCCTGCGTGTGCAGGCGGGTTGGACTAGATGATTTCCAGAGGTCCCTTCCAACCTTAAGCGTTCTGTGATTCTATGATTTCATGGTACTTTTTGTACTTAAATATCTTTGCTGGACCAGGGCTGTGTCCACACATGTCTCTCTAATACAGTGCTTTCTGTGCATGGTGCTGAATCTAATGGCAATACAGAGGACTGGATTCTGCTGATATATGATATATGAGAAACATACATTTAACTTCACTCCTGTGGGAAAAATTTACAGGAGTGCTGCTCTTGTTCACAGAACTGAATATGTGGTGTTACTCTGGCCTCTTTTTTTTTTTTTTTTTTTTTGAAACAGTACTTAGGGGTTTTTGGTGTTCAATAAGCAGCATGAAAATTCCAAGAAGAAAAGTGGGTTGCAGCCTGGAAAAGTGTGTAGTCACATCTTTCATGGAGGTTTAGAGAAAAGCCACTTCGGTGCTAGGCACTTGCCAGAATCCATCCTCAAAACTCCCACACTGACCAATAAAATCAGTGAGCTCATCTGCTTGTATAGGCATGCAGCAGAGGCAGACAGGCATTGACAGATTTCAGAGAAAGCTGAAATTCTCTAAGAACAAGGGGAAGCCCCAGAGAGGGACAAGTTTCCAACTTAGCTCAAGTCAAGCTCAGATGAATCTAGTGGGTGCCTAAACTGAAGTGAAATGACTGTCCTTCACCTCATTACTCACCACAGGGTACATTTGGTAATGATTTAAGGCTTTATTCTCTGCTTTTTCAACTGTGTTGTAACTGATGTTACCACATATGTCAGGCTTTTTGAAATACTTGTTATAGTTGGAGATTTGTCTTCAAGTCTTACTTTCTGCAAAAAAAAGGACATCATTAGTGACTTTTTATTTCTTTTGCTTAACTGATTTATTAAAGAAGAAAAAAGATAATCAAAAAATTTTGAAAGAGATTTGGAAGGCCTCTCTTGATATATGGCATTTGATTGATATTGGCATTACATGCGCCGTGAGCTCTGTACCATTTTGTGCTCTCCCCCTGCCTGCAATGCTGTCATCACCTCATGATCCCAAGCATCCTGGCACGCCTGGTCGGATGGGTCCAGGAGTGCAGGTGCGGAGTCAGCACCTCGTGGCCTGGTTAATCAGGGAGCTTTCTTCACCGCCCACGCATTCCTCAAGGAAGTGCTGAGCACAGTTAAGGTGTAGCCAGCACCTTAACAGTGGTTCATTATTCCCGGTGCTGTAGGAGAAACACCTGCATTTTCTTTAGCATGTTTTCTCTGGTTGTGTCATGCACTGCAGGACACTGGCTGCTTCCTGCACAGGGTGAGCTGTGGATGACACCTCGGGCGAGAGGCCACTTCCCAGCGCTGCCAGCTTCCCTCCTGGAGACACCCGTGTCTCCCGCCCGGGAAACCCTCCCTGAGATTCACAGAATATATGTCCAGCCTTACGGATAAACGGCATTGGGGCAAACAAAGCTCTTCTGACTTTGGCCACATACGCCCGTGCCTGGTAGAGGTTTGTTTAAGGGTTTTTTGCCTTTGTGAGCTCGCTCGTCCGGGTGGTGAGCTGCGAGCTCCCCCTCCTGTTTTGCCACGCTCTGGTCAGGCACCAGGCCACAGGCTCTGCAGGTTTTGCCACAGACTGCAGTTGCTTCTCCTGTCTGTGCAAGAAGGAGTAATTTCTAATGTGAGCCACCATAGCTGATTTAATTTCTAATGCTAGGGTCTGGGTCAGCATCAGGACTACATTTTGGGAAAGACAGAAAGTATGGAGTTGTCTTTTCGAAGTTTGGGCAATGCAATACAATTTGTTCTGGGCATATTTGGTATCGGATTTTCACACTGTATTTTCACTTTTAGGTGCAGCTTCAGGTTAACTGTGTCAGCACCCAAATGTCTCAAAATAAAATGTACTGGAATGAAAAAAAAATAGAAAAAAAATCTTCATAGTGAATAGTTATTGAGAAATTTACAAAAATTCTAAAGATTTAGAAATTTAGAATTAAAGATTTTTCTAAAGAAGGGCAGTTCTAAAGATTACTTTAGGTCCTTTCTGCAGCAATTCAACCATGCTCAGCATTGCTGTACATTAACCTTTAGATCTGATACAAATCTTCATCTGCAGAAGAAACTAGAGCATAACAGTATAATAGCTTCTCTGAGGTGAGCCTGAAGGCATTCCAAGTCTTCAGGCAAACACCAGAAGCTCATCAGTTTTAAGTCATTTTGTACTGATATTAATAGTTAATGTTAAGTACCATGTAGAAAACACCATGGAGTCAAGGCCACCCGGGCTGTCAGGCTGTACTGAGTCTGAGGTCAAAATGAATACTTGCTATTATGCAGCTTTTACCATCTGGAAGTGGAATCGCAGAAAACCTCTTCAGGAGTCAGTGCATGCTGCAAGCTACTGACAGTCCTGTGACGCTTGGAGCGTGTTTGCTGAGCAGAGAGGTGGGCATGGAAGGGAGATGTGAGGAGCAGCACCAGGGAAAGGCTCCTCTGCTTCCTGACCCCACTGCTGAGTACCAGCTCCACCCGCTTCTTAGCAGCCCTGTCCTCTCTGGTTCCAGTCTAGTCCCTCAGTAGTTGCATTAACCTTCAAGAAGCCTATGAAAACGGCCACTAAGATGCAAAGAAAGTGTAGGTTAGAGGCCCACTAAAATGGTAAGTGGGACTGAAAACAAGCCAGGCATGTAAAATGGCAGTCACACCTCCACCTCTCTGTGTTTTATTTGTGTCTTGTGGACCTGCAGCCCTTTGCTCGCCTTGTCATTGCTACCCCTCTCATGTTTTAACTCACACAGCCCAAGGTCCAGTTCCCAAGACAAGTTGTGCTGACTATTTTTGCAGACCTACGCAGTGAACCTAATAACCCCTTTGTCAAAGAGGAAACAGCCCTTCCTTAACAGACATTGTTTCTGCCTCTGCCTGTTCAATCTCTCTTTAAAGGCAAATGAAAGCTTAGGTGTTTTTTAACACTACGATATTTTGTAGATCTATGATCACATGCTGAAACTTCAAGTTCTTCATAAGACAGGAAATCTAGGTTTTCAGTCAGGATGCAGCGGTCAGGACAGAGATCAAGCTGAGTCCCATTATGAAGAAAGAGAGAAGTAGCTACACACTGTGGCCTGAGCTTTGTGCAAATATGGTCCTTTCGGTTGGCCTTTCAACATCATCATCAGTCGTCACTACTGGTTGCCCATTCCAGAGACAGTGGGGTGAAACTGGGTGAAACTTCACCTTATTGTGAAGTTAGGCATACCAATCTAAAACCAGCTTTAATTGTCATTTGTTACATTTGTTGATAGCCATTCCTGGTTGCCAGCGGATTACTTTTGCATTCAGCAAAGTGCTTGCAGGGGACAGCTCATTGGCTTGGCTTTCCTCAGGAAGGGAACTGAGGAAGGAACAGCACGCAAAGACAGTGTGCAAATTATGCACTGTTTTCAGACCCATTTTGAAGACTAATGGTAGAGAAAGCAGGTGGTGGAGGTGGGTATATTTCACCTGAAGAAGCAGCAGTATTTGCCCATCTACTACAAAGTCCTCTAAGTGCCCACAGCTCTCCTCAACTAAGCACAAAGCTGGTATGGGCTGCTGCTTACAAATCTGTTCACCTTGGAAAAGGGTGGCTTGGCTGTCACCAGTTAACACTAAAGAAATGGAAACTGTTATTAATGATGTATTGGTAGCCCTGAGAAGCCAGAATATGATTTATAATAAATACATAGATACTGGTGGCTGTAGTGGCTGTATTGGGGCGCAGCACACTAGGTGTACTAGCAACACTATGTGTTTTGGCTTCCTATTTACCCTAGCATAGCATGCCTTTAGCATAACACAGACAGGTTGCAATTCTGCATTGCTGGGCCTTATGCCACCTATTTTCCCCCTTAGATTGGTTTCTATATTAAAATATATCAGTATGACTATATTTTACTTTATCTGCTGAGAACAGGCGAAAAGGCAAGGAGAAAATATGTGACTATTTTTGGTACAAAATGTTAAAAAATGCAAATGACATCTAGAGAATTAAGGCTCAATTAGTTTTGAGAAGGTCAGTAAATTTACTTTGCAAGATTTGTTTATGCCAGAAGGAGGCTAGAAGTACTCACAAAAATATATCAGTAAGTTGTGGTTTTGAAGTTTGATTCACAAGCAGCTAACTGAGAAGACATGAAGGCCTGCTTTTATTTATTTATTTATCTATTTATTTATTTATTCTTTTTGTTCTCTTGCTCAAAACTGACAGGCTTATGCTTTGCAGCATTCAGACAAGGCTCCTGGCTCCTTCGGAGGGAAAAGCCAGGCTGCTACTTTTGATATAGGGCATACAGCTATTTACTTCTGCATTAACAGGTACAGTTTCTTCTTGATTAAGCAAAATGCCAGTTCATTTTCAGCAGCTATTGAATGTGGACCTGTTCTGGTGGACTGTTATTCAAAAGATCCACCTGTGAAATTGAAGTCTAGGATTCCTTATAGTATGTTTTATAAGTGCCACAAGAGGGTGCTGGATGCGTCCAGCAATGTTAAAATAACATCCCAGGGAATGGAAGCTTTCAGCCCCGAGAAGAATTTCACAGAATCAGTGCAGAACTAGACATTTGTATGGGAGACTGAATCTCACGATTAGTAAGACTGATGGAAATTTTGGAAGAGGCTTCAGGTTTTACCAAACTTTAATAGCAAGAGATCTTTAATCTTACTTAGTAATTCTTTAAAACTTTTGCTTTTTTTTTTTTTTTTTTTTTTTTTAGATTTGAGACTTGTGATTACTTCCTGAGTCTGTCTTAAATTTACATTAGGTCCTATGTGGCCTATTTCCAGACTTCTTTGACAATACAATGTGCTTTTTTCCTACTTTTAGTTGCTCTGTATATTCAATATGATAACTCCTCAGATTGGTCCCTTACTACATGGCTCTTCAATAGGTAAAGGCAGTGTGCAAATAAATAGCAATAGGAAGCTGCCCAGTTTTAATGACACCTTCTCCATTTGCATCTACTATGAGTTTTATTTTCTGGAACTACCAATCCATTGCTCTTTATTCTGAAAAGTGAATCTAAGACAGTCATGTCAATAAATCTTAAACCAGGTTCAGGACACAGAAGAACTGGTAGAGTCTTCCCTCAAAATGTATATCCCATGGATACTGCTGCTGACTTTACTATTGGATTTTTTTTTTTTAAGAGAAAATTCTGCCTTCTCCTCTGTGGCAGGACAGACTGCCATCGCATACTATTCCATAGTATACATATTCCTAGTAAAAGGGCTGAGAGAGACTGATGCTGTCCTTGTTTACACTAGCAGGCATCCAAAAGAATGTTTGGGAATAGCAAATTAGAGAAGGAAATAGTGTCTGCAGGTGTCATCCGCAGACCTCTCAGGCTACAATACAGATCACATAATCGTACAGTATAGATCACATAATCGTCCTGTGATACGTGATCCCATAACAGGGGACAGTAGACATAGTTATTAGCTACATATGTTATTTGGTATTAACTAGTTGATTAAAGCATATTGTCAGATTTTGGCATGAAAAAATCCTGCTGTCCAAAGAGGTTTTTAATAATTGAAATTCAGTCATTTTAAATTAGTTAGGAGCTAAAGGTGTGAAGAACAAGATACTGTGCAGGAAGATGCAGAATTCCTAGCTTTTCTACTTCCTAGTTTGTTTGTTTTTTATCTAAGAGGTTAAATGTTGAAAAAAACAATCTTTTGACAAACAGATTTTGCTTATTTTTGGCATTATTTCTTTTTGTTCATTAGGTATCACTTTTTCAACACAGTGGTACACTTTCAGACATAAGTACATTATGAAAGAACCTCCAAATCTGCTAGTGGTTCTCATATATGCAGGGCTTTTTTTGTGTGGATGAAATGTACTTAGGTGCCTTGAACATCTCTGTAGATGAATAATGAAATATAACTGTGAAGGAACTAATTAATACCCAAGAAAAATCCTACTCTGAGGTCATTATTAGTCTCTCAATATTAAAACCATCCTTTAAAAGACAAGAGAGGTAGCCAAACCCGGTATAACCTCTAATCACTTGCCGTATAGTGCATATGTTGAGCACCCCTCCTAGAACTGTCACATGGATGCCCACGGTCAGCTCTTGGGCTCTGCTGGAAAAGCAGGTGACTTGCTCCTGAAATGACGGCCAGGCTTTTCTCCATGCCTTATTATGGCACTTAGATTAGTTCATTTTTATATCGTCAGATTAAGAAAGTGAAATATTGTCTCTAAGACTGGCTCAGAAAATGCATTTATGTGATGCCCTCTTACCGCTTACCTTTAGCTGCTTTATGATAGAAAGATACTGGCACTAAGAAGCCATCCGAAAATATTTCTCAATCTATATTCTGTAAGATTCATTAATACATTGCTATGTTCGATTTCATTAAAGTCAGAGGAAGCTGTTAAAAGGTTACTGTGTAATCTGGCATCAAAGTAAGGATGCTTGCTCAAATCCAGGGCAGGCTGAGAGCCTGCGTACCCCTTCCATGTCAAAGACACACAGGGCCCTGTGAGTAGGGACACATTTATGATGCAGTTCTGTTAAATTCATGAAGGACTGTATAAACTAACATGATGATTCATATAATTCTACACTAAGTATAGACAAGAATATGTGATGCTGCCTGTGCTACTAGAAAAAGGCCTGAGGTCTGAGGTTTAAGAATATCTCCTAAATTTCAATGCTACATTCCAGAGTTTGACTTGTCTTTCCAAAATCAGTAAGAGCATATAATGCTGATTGAAGCAAAGTTGCATTTGATTCTTCATACTTCTGAAACCATCTCTCAAATTGCTAAACTTGGGCATAGAATTAGAGCTTGCTTTGCAAAATGAGACAGAGAACATTTCCTGTAATAAAGTCATTTTAAAAATGGAAGAAGCTTGGAAAAATCCTCATAAAGCAAAAGAGTTTTAGGGGAATCAGTTTTATGGACCATGGAAAGGAGCATGCTGCTCGCTTTAGACATGGTGAAAATTCTTCATTTCTGAATCATTGTTGCTGAAACAAATCTCTGTGTGTGTGGTGAGAAATATTTGCAGCTTCGTTTCATTAAAAACTAATTGAATATTTCATGCAGCTCCACTGATGTGATTCCATTCATATGCTCTTGAGAACATTTTCAAACTTCAAAATAATTTATTTGAAAGAACATGTTGTCCTTTTTCCTCTTCTTCTTCTTGTCACATTACTGGGCTTGTTTTCAGTGTATTAGACTTTATGTGCCTGTGAACTGTAGCTGTGGGTTGACTGTCTGTAAAAATATTATACTCAACAACCATGTAATTTGTCTTTTGTCTGGCTTCTGGCAGTGGATTTCTTTTGAGTGGTGCTAAAGAAACACTGAGAGGGAGCTTTCCCTTCCCGTAGTGGTATTTGTTGTTACAAATTTTAAAACTGTTTAGTGTTGGTGTTAAAAGCTTTTGCCAACAGCATTCTATGAAACTTGATTTCATAAGAAAAGAAATATCCTTTTCTTTTTTTCTCTCCCACCTCCAAACCAGAAATGCTTCATAGATTTAATGGCTTTGGAGAAAAGATGTTTTCCTGTTTTGAATCAAAACAATTTGTGGCTGCTTGCCACTTATCTTAATGGAAAGGCCTCAAAGGACATGTTTGACTGGACATCTCTTTGTCTTTCTTGTGAACACAGGCTATCATTTCTAAAAAGCAGGCACCTCCCTTTTCCTGAATAGTGCTGTATATCCCCTATGGAGGCCAGATCTGACCCAATGGGCCTGAGACTTAGAAGTTTAATTGATCAGATAAGACATCAGAATTGGCTTCTGGTGGAATGTGGTTATTTAAAACCCAAATGGGAATTATCAGCCTTAATGCCTTGGACAATCTTTGAGGCTTGGATCAATCTATTATCTCCAAGTCCTGCAGTGCCTTGATATTTGTCCATTTTTCCTTGATTGTGCATCCACTTAAGGTGCACCCCTTAAGCATCTGCCGAATTCTAGCCAATAGCCTTGCATTTCACAGAGGAGAACGTTATTTAAGTAAGTGTAAAGCTATATTTTGATCTTGCTTATGTTTTAGAGGATAAAGAACCTGAGAATTAAGCTGATCTGGTCTGACCTCTAGTAAAATGTAGACCAAAGAGAGTAGTTTAAACTGCAAGCATGACTTCTCAGACTGATACCAAAATTTGATTTAAAGGCTTTAAAGTAGTGAGAAACTCATGTCTTGGTAAACTCTTCCATTTCATTTTCCTGTTAAAAGCAGGATGCTTATTTTCAGGCTTTTTTTATTCTTCATTTTCTAGTCATTAAAATTTATAACTTATGTATCCATAAGATATTTCAAAGCAAAGCTGTCACATAACTTTTTTCAGGTGACTTCAGAGTCTGCAAAAGAGATGTCTCAATCCCTCCCCAACCAAAGCAAGCAGCACAGATTTCTCAAAACAGACAACAAATTTTGCCTATAGAAAAGCCAAATGTTACTTGGATATACAAACCCATAACATAATACTGTTTTGCTTACTGTCTTTCTTGAAAGCTGAATAGCTTCTGTTTAAGATGTAAAATTGAAACAAAATAATTATCTTCTATTTTTATAGGATGGAGCAAACAGGAAATAAGGGAAAAATACACAAACAATAATGACATTTCAGCTGTGGTAACTATATTCTTGCTTTTGTCATGTCATCTTGCCCTGCATGTAGGATACAATTACATTAAACTAAGACCAATTTTCCCTAACCTTTGTCTAGCCTGGCTTTTATTCCTTCTTGTCAGATCTAATGTAGTCCAAGTAAGTACAAAAGTTTGTCTATCTTTTTCAGCAGAGTATCAGATGCTTTAAATGGAGTCATCCCTCTTCTTCAGAATAGAACAAATGACAGAAATGGTCATTTGAAATGAAAATGTTGTTAGTTAAGTTACTCAATCTGTGAAAGTAGTTGAAAGACAAATTGGTATTTTAAACACTCTCAGTGTTGGAAAAATTGGGTGAACTTGCGCCTAATGATCTCCATAAGAAAAATGAATCTCTACTCATAGATCAAGACATGGGTATAGTTTCAAGTTTATCAGAAAAGACCCTGTTGTAAGAAAGTTTATTTTCTTAATTAATCCACTAATGTCAAGACTGTAAATCAATTTCACTGTTTTGTTACGCCTATCTTACTTCTGTGTTATTCACTGATTTCACTAGTATAATTCCTTTGAAGAAAGAGGAGTGATGACATAAACCTGGACTGGGATGGAAGCTGAACTCTGAACTTTTCAAAGTTAACTTTAAAAGAGATATGGTATATTTATCACCATCTGGAGTCTTGAAAATAATTTGGCTCTAACAAAGTTAATAGGCAAAAGGCAGATATCACTGCATGTAATTCCATAGTACGCTTTACACAGAAAGACAAAGTATGCTATGGCCATGTTTTATCTTCTATTCAGACAAATAACAGTGAGAAAGTGACAAGGGATATTCAAAGAAACTCAAGCTTTCACCAAGAGTTCATTATAGCTTTCTCCGAAGAGCTTATATAATTCACAAATTCTTTTACATATCATAGCTTGACCTTTTTCCTTTTTCCCATACCTTCACTTCCCTTCCCTTCCATTACCTTACCTTATCTTACCTTCTAAAACTGAACAAATTGACTGATGTTTCTTCCAGGCAGATAGATGTCAATGTGTTTTGTGAGAAAGATGGAAATCTCCCTCGCTCCCTACTAAACTCAGTCTATCCTGGTCTGGATTAAAGGAAACAAGGTTGTCATGTATTTCCTGCAGTGCTTAAGGATGCTGTCTCCACTTGGCCTGCTTCTTGGATGCAGTCCTGTGCCACGTGCTCTAGGTGACCCTGCGTGTGCAGGGGGGTTGGACTAGATGATCTCTAGAGGTCCCTTCCAACCTTAAGCATTCTGTAATTCTGTAATTCTCTCCTGCAGTGGAATTATTTGAGGGTGAATCAAGAAAACCTGTAGCGGCCCATACACATAGCCTCACACATGGTGCTTGCTGTGGTCATGTCAGCATGTTTGTTGGTGGGTTAGCTCAGCTGGCCTCAAAGAGCTTTAATTGACAGAAAATTATTTTAGATTAAAGAGAACATTTCTAGTTATTTTCTGAAAATATTTTCATGTAGAAGAATGACTTGAAAAATGAAATTAGGAAGAAAAAGATAACTTTTAAGTATGTATTTTTTCTTTTTAATCCAAAAACCAGCTGTGAGGAGCTTCAAATCAACACTGCCTTTTAAAGTGAAAATATTATTAATCTCAGTTGAATTTTGACAGCATATCTAGAAACTTGTGAACCTGGAACAGTTTTTTTTTAATGAAGAGAGTTATATACTTCTTTTAAAAGTTATTTAAGTCTCATGTGCAGGTACTACTGTTTTCTTAAATATCCTGCCCATGCTTCATTATATACATTGAGTGTTTGTTAAATCATTGGGGTTTGAGCTTCTGTTTTGGTAAATTTGGGTTAATTTAGCTGAAGTCAATACACCAGTGTAACAGAGAAGCTCGAGGCATCTGTTTATCTTGCATTAAATTGAAAATATGTAAGATTTTCAGGATCACAAGTTAAATGTGGCTTTAGGCAATTAATTTTTGGCTTAAAAAATCCGGTTAAAGAATAAGATATAAATCAGCTACATAATCTGATCTGAAGAACAGCCATAATGCCGTGTTTAATTAGCATCTGCACGGAGGTAAGTTTTAGATTGTTTTCACACGTCTCAAATTAAGTGAGCAAGCACAACATTAAAGCATTTTTCTATATATTGTACAGTGGCCTGGCCTGTAGGTTAATCCTGGAAAGAAGCACGGAAAGCGAGCGCCATCTCCTGTACACCGCAGTTCATGACGACTATTTTAACCAGAGCGTTTCTTTGACAGTGATGCTCAAAATTCTTACTTCATTATTAAGCTATAAATTTCTAATTTGATGCTGGTTCAATCGCATCAGGCTCAGCAGAGCTGTGTTACAAAAAGGATAATTATCAGCAAGCAGGTCCCCGATGGGCAGCTGCTGGGCACAGGGCTCTGGAGGGAGCTCGGTCAGAGGGCAGTTATGCGCTGGGGCTGCTGCCCCATTCCCTGCCCATCGCTGACTCCTGCCAGGTCTTCTGCAGGGACGTTTAACATCAAAATTTACTTATTTGAAGATGCTTGATGTTACAAGGGGTTATTAATTTAGAAGGATGGTATAGCAAGATACTGAAATCACACTGCAAGCATAGTTTGAACTTAGAAAACGCAACAATTCCAGTAATGCAGTTCAGTCACAATATGAATGTGATCCCTATTATCAATCTCTGTAACATACTCACCATCATGATGGTGGGTGTCCCAGTGGTCAGGAAGGACTATGATGTAGGTTGAAACCAGCTCGAACCCATTGTTGCCCTCAAAATTCTTTTGTTAGTTGTTAGGTTTTATGCTCTCTATTGGTCTGGCTATCTCGGAGAGGCGGTCACGCTCTTTGGATGATCCAGCAACTGAATTCTGTTGGCCTTTTTGATACTGTAATCTGATTCCTCATTTATTACAATGGTTCAAGGAATGACAGATGTTTTTTACTGACGTTAAAAGCTAGGAAAACTACTGTATATGCTAAATCCAACTATTTATTTATCTAATGAACATGTTTGTTGTTCTAAAAGTTCAGTCAGATGGACTTCATAAATGAGTACATGCAAAAGTAGAAAATTTTAGCTGTAGTTGAAGTAACTTCCAAGGAAATGAGCCTAAGGAATGTATTGATATGAAATATCTTTGAATTTGATAGCAGAGGAAATGTCTGATGTTTTAATCTTTTCTAGTTATCTTATACCACTTTTGGGAAATTTACATGACATTGAATTAACATCGGTTACGACTTAGTTTATTTTATTGATCTTCTAGTTATTGACTCTGAAACAGTTTTTCAATTGCTTTCTAGCTTTAGCACAGAAGTTTCAGAAATACTTTCAGCATGAAAGTGAATTACAAACCATAAATCACAAGTCAGGTAATTCTTTTTCTGATAATTTGTCTTGCAAATTTCCCACAATAATAGCATCCCAGCAGAAGCAATAGTATTAAAATGTGTACTAGGAGACAGATTGTCTCAAAGGAAAGTTTTTTAGAAAAGAAGAAAAGTTTCAGGACATCCCAGATCTATATGCATAAATTAGACAATTCAATCATCTTCAAATATTTATATATTCTATAAAAAGAACATCCATAGACACTAAAGGACAGAGAGTATTTTGTTTCCATTAATGGTTTTTCTAGATTCTTAGCTACGTCTTGTCTCCAAACTACTGTTTTTAACACTCATTGATGGAGCTAACCCCCATTGAGGCTTGGGCCTTATTACACTTTGAGTCCATTTATATTAATGTAACTCGGAAAGGGACTGCCAAGGTTTTGGTAATGCTTCATCTATTTCCCATTTAAATTTGATGCTGTATTCTTTGCCCTTGTATTTTGAGAAAAAAAAAATCTTTGTATTATCCTTTTCCTTGTTTTTTGAGAAAAAAAAATGAATAATTATTTACTCTCCACATCCTTCTTGTTTATAACTATTCCAGGCCAAAGTTTCCTTGTCTGCTTTTTCTCTCTTGCCATATTGAA
Organism: Tinamus guttatus; assembly: GCF_000705375.1. The sequence goes on from NW_010589796.1 coordinate 113,326, forward strand.
GGTGTGTCCTAACACTCATCTTTTTTCTTACTCTTCTCAAGACCTTTCTGTTTCTATTCCCCCCTTTTCAAAGACAAATTGTTCAAAATAACATATAATATTAAAAAAAAAAAGTCCTTTGAGTTTCCACAGGTCAAGAAGAGGGAGTAATCTGTATTGACAGAGAGATCTGAAACAATTCTTGTTTTTCTTGGTATTAATTATGGTCACACCTCACATTAGTTAGGAAAAAAAATCCACATCTTCACACAAATTGAAAATGTCATTTATTCTCCATCTGCCAAAACCAAGGACACTTGTATTTTCTAGTTCAGAAACTCTCCCACTTAGGGATGCCAAGAATGGGACCTCTCTGTGGTTCATACAAACATTAGGTCTCTTGGACTCAAGTGCTGGGCCATTCAGCATGGTGTTTAGCTTCTAGGATTCACCTTATGCACCAACAGCTATTCCTCCTTGACAGAAATTGCCCTGCAAATATTTTCACAGAAAAAAAAAAAAAAGAAAGAAAAGAAAAAAGGTGAGTAAGGCAAAATCATTCCAGAATCAAGTTATGCACTGGCAGTGGGGCAAGTTCTGACTTCTTAGGTGGTATCCTGGCACTCATTTATATGCTGTGTGAATATAAATGAGTTTAGTCTTTGTATATGTGAAACTGAAAATTCAAGTATGGAAAGGGACTTTAAGCTAAATCCTTCCAATAGACTCAGTTTGATTATGGTGGCAGCGTTATTACAAAATCATTTTGGGCTTCACATTTCAGGTATCTCAGTCTGTAAGTGTCTGGACCACAGCATTGATATAAGAAGAAACGCAATGGATAAAAGAACTACTTACTGAGGCATTTCATGAATGCTTCATCAGCTTCAGTTTCCAGATAGAGCTTTGTGTTTGTTCTGGAGCCATCAGATCTTGTTGAGATACCAGAAGTATAGATAGCAATAGGAGATCTAAGGAACACAACTCTGAGCCAGAGCATATGCAGACATGGTGATTATGGCAGTGCTGCAAGGTAGGAAAGGGAAAATCTCTTTAGTCATCTGGGAATATGACTAGTGAATGAAAACTTGAATAACAAAAGCACATTCAAATGAGTAGATGTTTTCTGCCTCGTAGTCAGGTCACTTTGGTCTTGTCTGATTTGGTTCACAGTAGTTGCAGGCTGTACAAGATATCACTGTGTTTAGCAGTGCCTCCAACACACATTTACTGCAAGGGTTGCACCCATACCTGACAAATTCAAGCAATTTGGCAAGCTGTGCATCACCCTCTGGAAGGAATGTTCAGATATGCATCCAGGTCAGTCTTTAAGAGAGCCAGCAGCACTTCATGGACAGTGATATTAGAGACAAATTGTAAATCTGACATTGTCAGCATATATGTTTGTGCTAAGGAGGCCAAAACCTTATCTGCACAAGTGACCCTATCTGACTAAAGGATCTTTTCAGAGATGCTGATAAAATAAGGACACCTGATAATAGCTCTGTCTGACCCCAAACTAGAGAAGTAGTGACCACAGGCTTGTTGAGACACATGGGAAAAGGCTGCCAAACTGCAGTGCAGCAAGTGTCTGGACACCTTGATAGCAGTCTTGCTGCTTTGACCACCAAGCAGGCACTGCTACAAGGGAAGAAAGTTGCCCCAACACTGGGCTGTGGCTCCTTCATCTGCTGCTGGCCACAGGCTGGGGACTGTCCGGCAGAAAACTTGGCCTTAAAAACAACAGAACTAACACTTGCCACAGGCTTTTGAAATGTCTTACCCATCTCATCCCTCTCCTAGTTATTTTCCCACAGCTCTGTGGTACATGAACTTGAACGTACCATCCACACAGCAGTGAAAAATAATGTGTTTTTTCTTAAATGTTGAATATAACATTTAGCTTCTTTCTGACACACGACTGAGTGGTTCACAATTATTGTTCCTGTAATGCATAATGTTGCATTGCTTTATGTGCAGAGCTTGATGGAAGGGGGCATCCAGGGGAAATCTATTGTGCTTTGAGTACAATTAATTTGAATTAAGTTATTTCTATGCTATTTGCTTATAAGATTCAATGAACGTGTCCTAATCATTAAAACATCTGGATGAGGTTTTCGTCTTCTGTGGTGCACAGATGAACAAAATCTGGCAGATGGTGAAAACCTGTGGGATCACGGATCTTTGTGAAGTATTGACATTGTCTCTGTACCAATGGCAAGATAAGATCACAGACTGATAGACAATTCTTTCAGACCAAGACTCACAACAATCTTTACAGTTTTTTTGTGCTTACCAGGGGGAATTGGGAACTACTCCAGTTATTCTGACTGTATCCCAGTAAAGCAGAACAGTTCCAGCCAAGATTAAGAGACCACTGTTGTTCTCCTAATAAGAATCCCTCCTCAAGAAAAGGAAAAAGGAGAAAAATAATTAGAAAAGCTAGCCAAAAACAAGGTAAAGAACGATTAAGAAGAATGCAAGGGGAAAAGACAAGTTTGCAAAGAGCCCTGATGAAGGTTATGAAGCAGTCCAGAGTTAATAGAAGACCTTGGAATGGAGTCCAAATCACCTGGTCTCCATCAGTCCATTACAAGACCAGGCAAGGTCTTGACTTGCCTGCTTCTTTCTCAGTTTTAGTTGTATCATCAGACCTGCTTGTACATCTGTTAGTATTAATATACTCAAATGAAGACCTAATAGAAACCTGAATATATTCATCTCATTGGTAAAAATTATTTCTGGATTTCATACACATTAATTCAATAAGAACATCTGAAAATAAATTTTCATTAACATGTTTTCGTACAGCAAAATTGCCTTTCTTCCTTTCCAGCTAAAGCAGGGACATGTGATATCTCATCCAAGAAATGTTCTGTATGGGAATCTCCAAAGTATGGTACCTCTTCCTTTGTCCTACATCTGGACTGGGCATTTATCCTCTCTGTGTTGTATATGGTCTGACCCCATGGCAAGGTGCAGACCTCTGCTGTGTCTCAATGGATCTGTGGGAACTCTTATAGTGTCGCTATAGGCTGGCCATGCAACTGGTCGTGCAACAAGGATGGCCTTGGAAAAGAAGCAAGCAGTAAATGGGTGTGCTGACTCAAATGGCCGGTGCCTCTGCCAACATCTGAAGGACATCCAAGGCTCTCAGGACCCTGACATCTTCTAAACAACTTTCTGTTCCAGCTGTATAAGACATATACAAAACAGACATCACATAAATATTTACTAAACAACTCCCCCAAAACAGTCAATTCTTCCACAGATACCATACTGCATCAACTGTGTCCTCCCAGGGGAGGCTGAGGACAAGCAGATGAACTCCATGTCACAGCCAACAGCTGTGCCACTCAGGACAAGGAGAACATAGCTCATAATGTTTAAAACTGAGACTGCATTTGGACCTGTCCTGTCCTCCAAATGTCCAGTCGTAGGGGACACCTAACTGACCTCTTGACCCTTATACGAACACTGAGCCTGACCACTAAGGACACCAAGCCTCTGCCATGCCACTGAATTCACTGCAAGCATTAGGCTGCTGCAGGGGATGGTCACATATAGTAAAGGTCTTCAGGTGTTATCTCATTCATCTTTGTAAGGTCTAAGTGTTGTCAACTGACAAATTTCTTTGAGGAGTGGGCATTGCCTAACTCCACAGATGGATCTGTAGATGCAGATTTTCATCTGTGCCCACGTGCTTCTACTTGGTGGCTTTCAGAATAGAGGTAAGATTCCTACAAAATATCTTTCTGTATCCAGTTACCTGTTCTAATTTGGCAATATAATTAATAACTTGAAAAAAAAAACAAGTTTTTGGATGCTTTTCTATATTCAAGGACATTTGAAGGTCTGTATGATGCAAATCTCTTGTAAAGTAGTATGTTTTTATTAATGTAAAGACAATAACCTGGACTTTACACCGTGGGATCACATGAACTCATCTCACGACATCACCCCAAATCACCCCATCTCTGGCTCCACCTTGACTTCAGCCACAGTCTCCACTCCTCCAGGAGTTCTGGAGGCTGGAGGAGCTGTTTTCTCAACTGGAGATGATCTGGGCCAAGAGTTCCACTGCCCACCCTAGTATCTGCAGAGTCAGGTGGGAGATGAGACCCAGGAATGAAGGCAGTGCCAGAGGGAACTTTGGGAAGGCAATGTGGGACCTGCAGCCAGTGCAGGTCTCCCGAGGATGCTACCCCGCTGGGTGCTCCCATCCCCTGTGCTCCTGTGGAAGCACTTGCAGCAGTTGGTGCAGGAGAAAGCCCAGGATTGAAGGAGTGTCCCTTGCTGCCCCTCACTGAACACCTCTGATTTTGCAGGGAAAGCATGGTTGATGGAGTAGCTGTGCATCTGCCTTCCTGCCTGAGAACTGGCAGGCAGGGCACTGCGTTGAGAACTGGCCACCACAGCGTGTGTCTCCACAGCCAACAGGCAAGCTACGGTGCCTCTGATGATCCAAGGTGGCCCTGACACTTTGGCCACTGTGCAGAGAAGCCTCCCTGGCCTCCATCTCTGTGGAGCAGGCAGCCTTTCTCCTGTATTTTGGATATCTCTCTCCAGGGGAGACACCAGCTGGCATCAGACACCTCTGCAGTGCTAGAGAGGTGAGAAAACCACCTGTGAACTTGGATGCCTGCTGCCAAATCTGCTTGTCCTGACCACCAAAGTAGTTCATCTCCCATACTTGCCTCTCTAATTGCAAACTCACAAATGTCTCAAAAACTGTATTTTAAATGTTTAAGAGTAGAGTACACTTCTTCATGTGGTAAAATTTTAGTAAAAAAAAAAAAAAAGTAAACTTCATTTTATCTGTCTCATATGATGGCCTTGTGGAGTGGTTTCAGCTGTGGTAACAATTAGACACTCCTATTTCTGACCAGCATGTTTGCACTCCTGACTGCCCTTGTCTTTTGTCCATCACAACGTGAAGCTTAAACGAGGTCATCCTTTTCCTCTTAAAGAACTCTTGCTTGTATTTGATGTTTTTGCTTAAAAATAGTGAGAAAGAGAGAATTCAGATGCAGAAGGCCGTTGAAAAGCAGT
>NW_010589796.1:118371-130667 GCF_000705375.1 Tinamus guttatus
TTTGCTTTTGACACAAGTAGGGTCTGTCCTGTTGGGGATGGAGATAAGGTAATTTATGGGATGACAAGCTGGACCTGTGGCATGCTGACTTGTTAAATCATGCTGTCTTGAGTGAATTAAAGGAGAAAGGAAGCTGATAGCTAGAATAGATCAAGTGTTGAGAGGGATTAGTTGTTTGGGAAAGCTGACATATGGTTGTGTTAAGTGATTTAACATGGGCTGGGTAATGCGTGGAGGACACGCCGTCGTCTTCCTATTTTGCAGGAATGTTCCCAAGCCCTGCTCTAATTGCTACTATGTAGATAGCCTGAATTCAGGTTTGTTGTTTGCTTTAGAGACTGAAATAAAATAACCCATTTCATAAGGGAAACTGAATATCCTTTCAACCTCTCTAGTGCATTCTGTGGTGAAACTAAACATTTTCTTTAGGGAAATAATCTGTGTAGATAAAAGACATTAGAAACATGCAGTTGTGCTGGTGTCTAGCTCTACTCTCCTCCTATACTGAATATATAAGTAGCAAGGTGACCTTTTAGAGATGGTCTTTTCTCATGAACCAAAGACTGGTACTCACTTATAGGAGGGATCTAATAGGTCTGCTTGGAAATCCAGCTGTGTTTTCTAAGCTCATTTCATCTTCAGTTTTAGGTTAAAGTGTTCTGTGCTTCAGCCAAAGGTAGGAATAGAGACTTGCACTGCAGTCTCAGAACCCTTGGTTGCCTGCTCCTGCAATGACTTCTAATGAGCGGTTTATTTCTGAAACAAGCTGTGAAGACCTATGATTAAAGGAGACCATGGCATGAGTTATGCAATGTTACTGTCATGCTTTTCTCAATGCAAAACACAAGAAATTGGCTGAGTAGGGAAGAATGCCTTGTTATAAATTAAAATAAAATAAAATAAAATAAAATAAAATAAAATAAAATAAGACATGACAAAGTAAAACAAATGTAATTGCTGTAAGAAAGAGTAGACAATATATTAGCTCACACAGAAAAGACACCAAATTACTTTTGTAAGAAATTCTGAAGATGCTACCCTTTATTTGTACCTTCCCTTGTATCAGATCTGTCATGCATGTTACATCCAGGGTGGCTGGATGGTGTCTACAGTTCTGAGATAAAAACCTGTAAAGAAAAGATATTTTTCAAAAGAAAGAAAGAAAGAAAGAAAAGTATATATGTCTAGGAGATATAACGAGCATAAAGAAGTTTGTTTACTTAACATTATTAGAAAGTTTAGGATCACCTAATGATCACAGCTTAGGAAAAAAAAACAACTTGTGTATAACTTATGGAAAGAACCTGTAGTAGTATTTTTTCTTTTACTTTATACAGCTGTATTTTTGCATAAATATGTGCAAAAAATGGCCACAAATATGGCCATTTTGTAGCTATTGACAGTAAAAGTTTCAGACCTATTTTTTTCCAAACTATCAAGTATTCCCAGTAAATGAAAAGATTTGGATCATGTTCTTCATTTTATAAATCTGAAAATTTTAGTGCTTTTAGTTAATGCTGCCATTCCAAAGAAAATATGGAGAATTCACTTGTTCCTCAATTCGGCAGCAACGTCAACACATCCAAAGACTCTGGCCATGTGGATTACCATGCTGAGTTAATTTCAGAATTTTTAAAGCTCCAAAATACCTACTTCTGGAACATAAAGAAAGTCTGAAAATGGTACCACAAATCTGGTCAGAGTCGCTACTGGACTGGGAATAAAGTCAACCACATAGCAATGGGTGGCACTGCAGCAACTGCATGAAAATACAGACCCAGGTCTCAAACTGAGTAAACAGTTTATCTATCTGACTCCTTTGTTAAGACATAATCATGTGTAGAGAATCACTTTTCAGTGAGTTTTCTTTGCACAGAAGGATAGCAAGCCAGAAAAAAAAAGAAAGAAAGAAAGAAAAAAAGATAGTTCAAGCCTAGCTTTCATCAAAAGACTAGAAATTTATGCTGAAGTGTTTTGTTGAAGAAAACCCAAGACTACCCTACATTTTCTTTGCAACAATTCAGAGCATCTGACAGGTGCCGGATTTCCCAGCTAACTGTCCTGTGATACTCCTGACCTCCTCCTCTATTATATCATTATGCAAATGGCTGAATCTTTGAGGATTTTTTGGTCATCCTTCTTCATTCCCTCCCCATTTAACTTCAAAATTCAGATCTTTACTGCTGAACTTTACTGTTTTTCCTCAGTTACTCAAACGGGGAAAATACAAGGTACTTCCTCTAAGGATCTAATTTGTTCCTATGTAACTATTTGTATTGCCATGGCACTTACAATCTCTAAGTGAGATCAAGGACTCCACTTGCCTAATACTGTAAAGACATGCACATTGTAATACACATGCACATATTTATGCACACACACACACATATATATATACGTAATTCAGTGAAATGAAATCCGTCCTTAGCATTGGAAAAGAAATGGACAAGAAAAAAATTATCTCCAAATTAAAATAGGTAGACAAAGCTTAACTAAATTTTGGAAGTACAAGTCCTACTTAGACGACAGGATGCCAGCAGTAAGTTCCTGGCCTTTCATTGAAATTGTTACTGTACGTCAGCATGTTCTCTCACTTCTAAAATATTAAGAAACTAAAGATATTTTTGTATCCTTCATTTTAAATTTTCAGTATATACTGACTGTAGATTCTTGAGAAAGAGGGAATAGATAATCTAAGATATACATAACATTTTAATGTTCTGCTGATATAAAAAGTACGTGGCAAAAAAAAAAAAAAGACAATGAAGTCATAAAGCAGAAAATGAAAGTGGTAAGTGTCAAAATCATGCACAAGGGGGAAAACCTTAAAAACCAAAAAATGATGAAAGAAACTTCTCCTAGTGAATAATTAAATGAAAGGTTTTGAAGAAAGACAGGAGTCCACGAAAGACCTTCACCACATTCCAGCCTGCCTCTCAGGAGGAACAGAGGCACATCAGGACTTATCTTTACCATGAGCTCTTTTGGCTTGCTACAGGTTGGTCTTATCCTGTCATGTACCACCAAAATCACAAATCTTCACTGTAATCATCACCTTCGTCTACAGCAAAGCAAAGTGATTGAAAGCAGCCTGCGACTTTTGGACAAAATGGGTGAAAAGTTTCCTCGGCAATGTCTAAGAGAGAAAACGTCCTTCAGGTTCCCTAAGCAGGTCCTGAAGCCCCGGCAGAAGGAGACCATGAAGGTGGCCATTGAAGAGATCTTCCAACATATCTTCTACATCTTTAGCAAGAACCTGACACTAGCCAGGTGGGATGGACAAGCCCTTGAGCAGTTCCAGAATGGGCTTTACCGGCAGATGGAGCAAGTGGGGTCTTGTGCAAGCGCGAAGCGCACCCACCACTCTTGGCGCAGAGAACCCAGCAGGCTCAAACTGAAAAGGTATTTCCAACAGATAGACTACTTTCTTAAGGACAGACAATACAGCCGGTGCTCCTGGGAGGTCAGCCGTGCAGAAATGAGGAGATGTCTTCAATTTGTTGAGAAAGTCATAAGGAGGCTTAACAACTAAGGTAAAAAAGATTTTGGCCTGCATATTTTGACTTTTAAATTAATTATACACACACACACACATATACATACATATATATACATTTCTGCCATACTCTGGCTTCTGAAAATGTTTCTAGTTAATTTTGATTGGATTTAAATTATTTTATTTATATGGGGATTATTGCAAATATAATGCATTATTCATTGTGAATAAACTCTTACTTGGTAAACAAGGTCCACATATTGCCCATAAAATAATCTATAAAACAAGTAATTTCCCACAAGGGCTCTTCCATCAGAAAGGGCGTTTTTTAAATGACAAATTAGGTTATCATATAGCATTTTCCATGTTATAAGAAATGATATTCTTATTATCCCTCTCTATTTCATTTGTATAGAGAGGATCTTTTGCTAGTGAATGGGCTACAAATTTATCACATTACAAGCACTAACAGATTTGCACTTATTGAGTCTGCATCAAAAATAAAGTAGCATAGTTTTTATTTAAATGGCCCTGGTTTAGCTTTATATCTCTCATTATTCCCTCAAGTTACACTCTTTTCCATGAATGGATTTGTTCTTACACTCAATCCATTATGACATTTGCTTTGTTCAGGGAGGTAAAGTCATCCTAGAAGGATTTGCCTACACAGGAAGTTATTTGCAATAGCTGTAACTTCTGCAATAACTCAACTGTATAATGATACTTCTAATTAAAGTATCTTTTCTTGTTCTATCTTTACAGAGAGAATACTTTCTTACTTTCTTTCTTTTTTCCTTTCTTCCTTTCTTTCCTCCTCTGTTTCCTATTATTGCTTTAAATTCTCTCTCAAGCTTACCTGAAATAACTTCTTTAACTAAAAGTACCCTGAGGTTACTTACTCATAGAGGTATTTGCCCTGGCTACTACGATTTCAGGCTCATCATTCAGTGATAAGTTTCATTGCTGCCTGAAATCTTTTGCCTCTCTCCCTTTGCTCACAGATTAATCTGCAGAAAGATTTAGCCCTTGATATTTCAGCAAATATCCTCCCCAAACCACACAATTATCTCCAAATAATACAACCACATACTTAGCCTTGAATCATAATAATTACGAAGTAATCATGTCCGTCAAAACAGCCTGTTTATAATGGGGGGGAAAATCAATATTTTTTTCTGTGAGCTTCAGGATTTTACCCTTGGGAAGTGTCCCTGGGTAACTCCATTTCAAAAGCTTGTTTTTTCCCTGGTGACTTGCTGTATGTTAGCAAGGGAGAAAACAGAGTTTCAGCCTGGCTGTGTTGCTAAACTAATTAAAGAGCCATTTTCTGTGCTCAGCACTGGGCAGGGGCCTGCGGTCCACTGGAAAAGTGGTAGGAGAAAGGTATGGTACCTCATTGGGGTCAAGTATGGGCATAGAGGGTCCTGAGAGAGGGCTGTAATTGCTAGACATTTTTGACATCTTCTTGCTGTTATTTTTGACATCTGGTCAGGAAGGAGCATGAAAGCTGATCTCAGTCAGGCAAAGCAGTAGCTTTCAGGGGCATCGGGAGGCTGATCACTGCCAGGATGATGGGCTGGCAGGAGAACACCAATGTGCTCAATGGGCCAAGGTGCTGCTCCTGAGCTCAGGTCTCTTTTGCAGGGTGCACAAGGACTCTCCTCCGGTCATTGACGCAAGCTCAACAGCGCCGCAAGAGCTAGTCAGGGAGTCAGGTCCAAAGCTGAAACAGCAGCAGTATGACCAAGTAGCAGGTTTCCTATGATCTGGAATGCCAGGAAAGACCACAAGAACCAAATAAAGCTTTGGAGCTGTTTCCTGTGAGACCCCGCCACAGATGTTACAGCAAAAGGTGTGTTCCTCAGGCTTTGCAACTGACAGCACTTGAAATGGCCAAGCTGTGAACTGTTTCAAATCTGATTTCTGCTGTTTGTTTGCTTTTTGACCTTTTTTAAACCTGTGCAATAAAAGTCTTTCAGACTATTTGGCTTTTGAGTTCTGATATTCCAGGTGGCTTCTACAATGCAGTAAAATAGTTTGAAATGGCCCCATATTTAATGGCATTTGAGAAGAGCATGAAGTACTTTCACCACAGTCTACTGAGAAATGCCAGGGTTTTCTTCCGGAGAAGACACTAATTCACAGCCCAGTAATCTTCTAAGAAACTCTCAGCTCACTAAGATTTCCTCTCAGCTCGCCATCATCCCCAGCCATTTCTTGTGTCACTGTAGGCAGTCTCGCCACCAAGCACCAACACGACTGGTGGCAATTCCCTGAAGGGAGTGCTCTGAGGCACAGGAAGCAGCAGAATGGGCACTAGAGGGCAAAGTGAGATTGCAGCTAAGGCACCATCAGCAAGGACTGTTCACAGAGCTGTAAAAGAAAAACGCACATCTCCACAAGACCTCATGACCATGCTGCTTATCGATAAACTGCTGTTGGATTTGCTAAGGGGAACTGAGAGAGCTTTGGAGTAAGCTTGGAGTAAAGTCTCAGTGGAGATGCACAAGAGCACTTAAATTCATATTTGGTTTGAACTATTTTGTGGCTGGCTACAAGGTAGTCTCATATTACCTGTGCTAAGGTGATGTACAGGGAAGGAAGAGAGTAAGAGAGGGAGAGAGGAAGGAAGGAAGGAAGAGAGGAAGGGAGGAAGGAAGAGAGGAAGGGAGGAAGGGAGGAAGGGAGGGAGGAAGGGAGGAAGGGAGGAAGGAAGGAAGGAAGGAAGGAAGGAAGGAAGGAAGGAAGGAAGGAAGGAAGGAAGGAAGGAAGGAAGGAAGGAAGGAGAGGAAAAGAGAGATAAATCAAAACAAAGTCTGTGGAAATTGCTTTCCAGATGATGCCCAGGATTAGTTCCTGGGAGCAGGTGCCGTGGGGAGCCCCATGCGGGGCTGCTCTGTGGTGGCAGCCAGGCTTGGCCCTTTGCTCGCACCCAGCTCTCACCCTCCTCTGCTGGCGCCTTCCACGGAGTCACAGCAAAGGCCTTTGAGAAGGGCGATTCAGCCTCAGCACTCAGTGCAGACTGATTTTACATTGCTTTAGAGAGGTAATGGCAAAGAAAGAAGTTGAAAACACAGCGAAGATTGCTCACAGGACAACTTCAAGATTGAGTTTGGTACTTTCCAATACGCAGCCTATTCTTTTTATCTATCCCAGAACATTCCTACTCTTACTAATATGGGCAAGGTTTAGTCATTTTTCCCAGTGTTTTCTCTGTTCCAACTGACATCAAGAAATCTTGCTCAGATGCAAGGGCTTTTCCAACACCTCTGGTTCCTGGAGGAGCAGAAGCGAAGAACGGGATGGCCAGGACAGCCTCTCCGCGCTGCCTGCGGACCCCCATACCATGCAGGGCGCTGTGGGCTGGGCCGAGTTGCAGCACAGCACGGGAGAGGAGACCAGCACGGAAACCTTCACATCCCACCTTGGTCCCCACCACCAAGTTGGGCAATTTGTCCTCCAGGGTCTACGTGCAAAGCCAGGGTCCTGATCCACCTAGGAGCCTCACGGGGCAAGAATCCAGTCTTATGAGCAAGAAATGGTCGGGTTTTCAGAAGAGGATTGTAGCAAACAGGCTCCCTTCCACAAAATAACTGGTGAAACACTGCAATGCATTTGCAAAGTCAAAAATTGCGTTAAAGAGATGGAATCATGAAATTTCAAACTGAAAAACTGCCCTTCACGCCCAGTCACCATGACGCCAACTCACTTCAACTATTATTGACTGCGATATTCCTAAGGTTTCTTATCTGGGTAGGCCAGGACCCACATAACTTCCTCAGGACTTAAGCAGGAGTATTGCATGTTACAGTTCATTTTCCTAGAGAGGAAGTGTCTTGACAGATGTATTTATATGAACAAGTAAGTGTTTCTTCCACAGTAAAGAAATGCCTGCACAGCTTCAAGTATCTGCAGAAATATTGTTCTCTGTTTAAATAATCAATACGCCTTTCCTGCAAGTCTCTCAGAGATGGATACTCAGTTCTGATCTACAATTTTTGAACAAAGCCGCCGTTGGCTGTAATTGATTTTCTGCCACTGCACGTGAAAATACAATTTTGAAAATTTGAGTATTTGAAAATGAGCTTCTGTGACTTGAAGTAGACCTCACACTATTGGCTGTGGGACAAGTGTTAAATCCTGTCCATGCTCACGTGTGTTTTCAAAAAGAACAAAACAGAGAACATTTCCTTCTCCTTGCAAAGGCAAGTTCCTCCTTGCTGGGTAACAGTCACTATTTGTACCAACCACTTAGCTCCCTGAAAATGTCTGAAAGTATCATCACGACTTCCGTTATGAGTAACTCAGTGATCGCCACTGCTGAGGGAAAGGGAATTCCCCCAGCCCCTCTGGCTCTAATTCTTCCTGGTAACTGTACGCTGATCTGAGAGGTCTGTGGGGTCTCCCTTGCAAAACTCCTTGATTTCAACTGCTGAAAGGAACTGATTGGGCATGAACACGAAGGATAGAAACTCCTGCTAAAGGATAAAATGCTTTGTTTTTGTGTTTCTTTAACTGAAAACAGAGGCAGGCCACTTACTTACAATACCCCCCATAAGAAAGAGAAATAAAAAAAAAATACTACCCTGAATATGCGCATTCTGGTTCCTTAGGAATGGTAAGAGCAGGTAACAATAATCACTGGGGAAATAAGTCATCTTTGGAATCGTAAAAGTAAGCAGATTCCATGTGAGGATAGTTTTATGAAAACCTGAATTAAAGTCTATTACAGAAACACTGCATGGCATTTTTCTCTGGTGCTGACAGACGAATCTGATGTTTTCTGTCGGCTCCCCCACTATGGCATTGGGATATTCGGGATACACATTGGGGTTCACACACTTGCTTGAACTGGTGTTGGCATTGCCACAGCATGAGCTTCAGGTCAAGCCTGTGTTCAAGAGCTTTTACTGACGAGTGCTGAAACCCGAGCAACCCACTGGCTGAGAGGCAGGCAGGAATTCGGGTGACTAAAACACTCAGCTACAGAGAAAAGGGACCATGCACTCAATGGCTATGAACGCCATTAAAACCAAATCTACAGGACAAGGGTTATTTTCTTAAAACAAGTCTGTGTATTGCATTTAGAGCAAGGATTTGGAAACAAACCCACACAGAAGCGGAGCGCGGCCTGCGCGTAGGGCCATCCGCTCTGCCCTGCTCTCTCCGCATGCCTCTTCCTGGGGATGTGTTTCCCCTCTGAAGGCAGCGAGGGTCTTTCCACACCACGTGGAGTACCACGTGGAGCCCCTGCCCAGAGCGGCTCCAGCAGAGCACGCGCTTCCCAGCCCCGTGACGCGGGAAAAGCACAGACAGGCAGCTAGAGTGGAGAAGAAAGTTTCTTTTCCAAAAATAAATGACAGATTTATTCAAGGACTTTAGCCTTCCCATTCCCAGCTAACAAGTTTTTTGGTAGTTTTGTGCAATATTTTCTTTCCCTGTGAATGTCTTTGCAACTCAAAATCTGAAAATGTTTAAATACAAAATCTCTCAAAAACCCTAGAGAGCTATTTGCATGTCTAGGAACATTCCCATTTCTCCCAGCTGTAGGAGCCAGTCTAGTAAAATCTATTACTTCTTTTTACAAATCCTCCTTTCTCACAGCCCTCCGTCATGAAACTACAAAAATGGCATAACAAAATCGCGTGGCTAAAGAGACCTCATATGCAGTTTCAACTGCAAATTATGCTTGGGGTAAAAAAAAAATAGAGAACTGAAAGGAGAGCGTAAAGAGGATGGAGCTAGGCTCGCCTTGGTGATGCCCGGTATAGGAGGAGAGGCAACAGGTGCTAAGTGAAACACAGGAAGGTCCCTCTGAACACGAGGAAGAGGTTTTTTCCTGTGAAGATGACTGAGCACTGGCACAGGTTTCCAACAGAGGCTGTGGAGCCTCTTTCCTTCAGGTGTTCAGCAGTATTTTCGCATGGTCTTGGGCAATGCACTGTAGGTGATCCTGCTTGAAGAGTAGGGTTGGACTAAGTGTTCTCCAGAGGCCCCTTCCAACTCAACCATGCTGTGAAAACCATATCCAAGGGGCTAGTGCCCGATTAGCCAAGTCCACTACAAGTCCCCTAACTGAAACATATTCTGCATCTTCTTATGTGCAGTTTCAAATTCCTGCGCAATAACGGAGCTATGCCCCTTGCCTGTTCCTGTTCTTGCTATTGGGGTGGGTGCAATGGCATGACAGCGTGTTAGCCCAGGCCAGGAGCACACTTTGGACAGATACTTGCTGATTGTCCCCATCCGCGGCGCTCCATTTCTTGCAGCAGAGCAGGTGCACAGAGCCCCTCATTTTGGGATCATGCTTGCTCGTGAAGGGAATGCCAGGAAGTTGATCCCAGTCAGCGGCAGGCAGCTTTCTTCTTCTAAAAGTGTCTACATTTCACATGGATGTGAATAAGCAGACATCTCTAGATTTTTTTTTTAATTTGAACTTTCCACTTCTTATCTGTGTGAACTAATCTGAAGCACCCCTTCTATGCTTTGCTCCCAATGTTAGCATTTAATAGGGTTATTAGTATCGTTGTAGCCTTGACAGCTAAAACAGAAGGAAAAAACCCTACCATTTTTACATTTTGCATTTCTTCTCTCTGTTGATCTTTCAAGTATTGCTCTGAGCTGTAAGGTAAAACTGGTGGGTATTGCAGAGCTGCTGCTGGTGCAGCAGCAAGGAGCTGCCCTACCTTGAGTTATATCTTGTTTAGCTGGGCTGAAGCAGTGCAAGAAGGGTGGAGATATTTTGGGTTAGAAAGGCTTTTCTCGGGAAGTGCAGAGCTGTTCCTGCTCAGGGTTGCACGTGGTGACGTCGTGGGGTGGGGGAAGAGGAAAGAGGAGGGGTGATCTCCCGGCAAACAGCTGCTGCAGCTGCAAAAGGGAAGGAGAGAGGAAGATCGGGAGCAGCAGCAGCGACCTGGCCCCGCCACAGGTAACGTCTCTGCAGCGAAGGTGCCCCGCACTGTGCAAGTGCAAAAGGAGAGGGGAAAGGAGCGGGACGGGGTGCGCGTGCAGGAGAGAAACGTGTCTGGGTGCTGCCTTCTCTTTCCTGAATGCCTGAATCAGGGGCTGGACGGGGGAGGGACAGAAGTTCAAACTAGAGCGACTGAAGAGGAAATGGTGTCAGCGGAGGGGGTTTTCAGGCTGACCTTCCCTGGAGAAAAAGGGAAAAGGAAGGGAATGTTGCTTTGGTCTCAGTGAGGGATTGCTTCCTCATGTGTCTCGACGCGGCCAGGGTGCCCACAGGAAGGCGGCAGTGGTGGCTCCCCGATCGGGACCGTCTGCTCCGTGTGGGATTAGCACATCCTGCGCCCGGCACAGCTCTTTGCTCGGCCTTGACCCTCTGCTGGCAGCAAACTGGGAGGAGAGCGCTGTGCAGGCAGCTTCAACACCTCGCACTGAAAATGACCAAAAAGCAACAACAAGTATATTTCTGTACTGTTCTGCTTGTGGAGACACATCGGTATTTCCGAGCTAAAGCTGCATTGCTGCTGAACTCCCTGCCTGGGAGCTTGGGAACATGCTGCTGAGCACTCAGCGTCTGAGTGGTCCCATGTTTCACCTAGTTTTCTAGGTTTCCAGCCCGCAGAGAGCAGATAAAGTGAAGTATTTCCACTAAGCAAGCTTGATAGCGAGCATGTCAATGTGTTCTCTGTGAAAGGAGGGATAAGAAGTAAGGTGGGAATGGCAACTAGAACAACGGCGAGGACACCCAGCCTGCTGAGTGCTCTCCGCGAGACCCCCGTCCTTGCCCCACGGCTGCGCGGGCGGCGTACCAAGGTGTGCTGCACCCCCATGGTCCTGCTCCACAGCAGTACCAAGACGTGCTGTGTCCCACAAGGCCCTCAGCTTGAGATACACTGAAAACCTCCTGGAAGCACTAAAGCACAAGGCTAGGATGAGGTGCAAAGGCAGGAGCACATCCCTTTGGCCCCAGGAGGATGGAGAGGACAAGTGCCCTTCGTATGGTCAGCCAGGTGTCCCAGCAGAGGTAGCGCTCGGGCATCTCTCTGCAGGCACCTATTTATCTCCTGGTCCATATTTTGTCACTGGGATGCTGCAAAGGAGACGGTGCAAGATAAATGTGGACTGGTGCCCGCTGTGAACCTTGAAACGTGGGCAGTCTGATTAAAGCCAATCCCTTTTGCCAGTGACCTTTTAAATGGAAACATATTCCTAGAGTGTGATGTTGGAACACAAAACTGTCAGGACGACGCAACACGTTGACCTCTGTCTGCCCCAGAAGAGACCAGCCTCAGCTCCTGGTGGCTAAGGAAAGCCTTTGAGAGCATTTCATTTTCCTTGGTTTCATTCAAATCCCTGGACATTCTCTGCAGGTTGCTCTACTATCCATTAAAGATCCATTAAAGATCTCCCTAGTTAGGTACCTTCTGTGCTGGGATTAACATAGCAGGGGTTGAGGTCAGGGCCAGTCCCTCACATGGCAAGAGCATCACCAAGCGAGACTTGCTGTCATGAGGTCTGATCATGGGTTTTAATATAAAATGCTCCCATGGTGCCTGAGCACTAGCATGAAGCCATGTTTACAAAGTCCTCTGAGTTATGCTCTGTTTAGCCAAGATTACGCAGTCTAAGAATTGTTAATAAAACAATTTTCTAGCCAGCTGATGGACAAAGGAGAAGAAAATAAACCCAAAGCTTTGAAAGGCGATTTCTGAGGACACGAGACAGATGTTGCACAGTGTCCTTACGAACAAGAGAGAAACCATGTGCTAGGCTTGTGTCCTGTGCAGAGCCGATGGCAACGTCAGGCTGAGGGAGGCTGTTCCTATAGGTACTGCGT
>NW_010589796.1:130703-169744 GCF_000705375.1 Tinamus guttatus
AAAGCATCGTTCTGTATAAAAGCTGATGGAATCACTGGACAATTTTTATGGATCCTGCTGGACCTGATTCCAACTAAGTCATATCATACAAGTGTATTCAATACATTCCCTTGTCTGGATCCTTAAGTGTTTTATTTTCATAATATCCAGGACCACGGATATCTCTTAGGACCTAAATTATGCTATCAAATACTTCCAGGGTTGTAGAAATAATGACATAAAGAGCAGCCATCCTACTTAACAGAAAGAGAGAAAGAAAAGCATTTGCCATGAGGTCTCTAGCATAAACTTAGAATAAAAAATTAGAAGTAGTGTTCATCTAGATTAGTTTGCCAGTTGCGTAAATTGTTGTGGTTCTGTCCAGTGCTGGTAAAAACGTATGGTCATTCGCCACATTTAGATATTTCTTAGCAAAGACATTTGCTTTGTTAATATGCAGATACAAATGATGAAAGTTTGACAGCAGAGGTCCATCAGGCCAGGCGTGTGTCTGAATATGTAGATGTACAGGTACATGCATGTGCATATGCTGTTCAAAGGAGATGCAGTTTGTGAAGAACAGAGAGCTTGGATAATGTCATGAATACAGTCTGCTTTACCATTTTACTGTCCACAGCTTTACCATGAACACTTACCTCTTTGTATACGACCTAATGCAGTTCTGTGGACATTCCTGGATATTTACCAATATGATCATCAGGTTCATGTCATTTGGCAAAGGTAGGTTTCCCTCTGTACTTTACTTATACAGTTCAAGAGCCAGTGATACATAGAAACATCAAATTAGAAATAAACTTAGGATCCTGACCAAGATGAATGTTAAAATGGATGAACAAATGACTGCAACCTAAGTTCTAGCTGAAATTACTGATACCTGTGTTCTGTTTGTACCACATCATTAATCAGGTTCTTTTGTGGCTAATGAGCTGCAATATTTGGTAGTCTGTGCATAACATTTGTCTTAGACACAGACCAAATGTGTCTAGGTCCAATCACTATTGTATATATACCTCCCATTGAAGCCACGTGGAGGGAGTATCTTTGTGGTTACTGCATTTTATTTTTTACCTACCAGAGCATTACAGCACATTTCGCTTTCACTTGTCATGGAGTCAAGGCACAAAAGCAGAAAATTAGTGAATGGAAATGTAAAGTAATTTATAGGTGGTAGGGATCTGCAAGCACATAAAATATGTACTTTCTGGTCTGCTTGTTTCATGAGGTACCATGGGTGTAGACACTGGCAGAAACTGCAGTAACTCTTCTAAATAAAGGGATATTTATAAACCAAAATATCCTTCACAGGGTTTTCCCCTGGATCAGATATAGGGAATTCCAGTATCTCCTCAGCTTTCCCTCTCTGCAAGAGCAGGGAGCTCATGGGCAACGGCAAGCCTTGTAGTTGGCCCAGATTTTTATTTAACTGTGGTCTAATTTTTCTCCTTCCTTCGGCTGTAGATTCGTTGGCCGACACATTTTACTCCATAGGACTCGTGATGCGCCTTTGCCAGCTGTTATCAGTGCTGGAGATCCTGCACATCCTTGCTGGCATTGATAAAAGTCGTCTCTTCCCTCGTTTTCTGCAGGTAAGTCCCCTTCTTGAGGCTTTTCCTTCCATAACCTACACACTTTGACTACGGCTGTCCCAGAAAAAGGCCAATGGTAGCCCAGCCTGGATGGAGCAGCTTCCTTCCTCAGCAGGAGCTGGGTTCCATTTGCTGGCAGCACAGATTAACACCAGACTCAGCAGAGCTGTGTCGGCAAAGAGCTGCCCTCTAGAGCTCTCCAGTCTGCCTTAAGATTTATTTTTATTTTTATGTAAGAAAGAAAAGACTTAAGGGACAGAAAAAGAATTAACACTGGGAGAGAAAAGAGAACTCACCTACTCTTTCTGTAAGGGTCTCTGCCCACACTCATGCAGATATGCTCAGCTTGTGGCAACACCCTGAGCTTCCAATGTTTGAAAACTTTTTTGGCACATACTTTCAATTCTAGGCAGAAAACTGATCTAGGTATCACACGGTGCAGCAAAACTCAAGATAATTCTCTGACTTTTTTTCCTTGCTAAACGTAATATCAAACTTCCAATTGTTAGTATTTGAATACTGACGAAACTGATGTTACTCTCAGTATTAAGAAGGTAGAAGACTAAGAGCAGTTAGTTGTGTTTTTAGTTTTCTGGATAGCCCGTTTTTGTCAAATGACATATTAAATGAAGGAAGATGTTCCTCTTTTGAGTTCTTCATCAGAAATTGATTGACTAATGCATCTCTCTTCTTCTTGGTGCTGCTCACCAAGTATGACATCTAATTTGTCAAAATGGAATTAGAAGTTTTTTGCCCTGCCTGAATCTATCTGCTCTTGCACTGATTAAGGGGGAAAAAAGGAAGTGTCCAACCTAACATACCATGTAAGAAACCTTGTGTCACCTCCTGTTTTTGGTAAAGTTTGTGCAGGAGAATCATTGGTGTCACTATAAAAAACACCAGATGTGAAATGAAAGACCTGAGCAAGAAACCTCTGTCCCTGCCTGCGCACTGCAGCCACTGTGGTGCTCTCAGGGAAGTGTGGGGAGGTGGATCAAGGTGGGAGAGGGACTCTCAGCAAATCCATGAAGGGTCCTTGCTTGCCCATATCCCCAGAGACTCCACTTGCCACAGCCAAAAGTCTTGCCTTGACATTAGCAGCAGACTTGAGCTTTCCAAGCGACGTGCGGTTTGCATGGAGGTTCTGCTCTCCCTGGGCTTCATCTGTTTCTCGTTTTGCAGTTGCATGCCAGCCATCCTCTGGTGTGATTTCCACACCTGGCTCCAAGCCTCTTGGACAGGGCAGGGGTGGTTTCCACATTGCTCCAGGGAAGGACAGCAGAGATCCTCACCCAGCTCCCCCCAGCTCCAGCCTCCTGGGCTGTCATCGTTGATCATTGCAACTAGCACAATTAGTGCAGTAAAACTGCAATATTTTGGTAGTGGCTACCCATAGAACTCCTTTCTAAACTGAAAAAACATTCTTTGACGCGACCCTCTGGCCATGCACGTCTGCAGTAAAGCTGGACGCAGAGCCTGCACCTAGGGCCAAACAAGGGGTGGCTGCAGTAATGCCAGGACAGTAAGTGGGCAGCATTGATGTTACCTTGAGCATAAAAGGATGGATTTGGATGTAGCCTCATGAAAGCTGAGTGTTTTGTAGGTATCATAACACAGACAAGCTTTAAGTGGAATTTGGATGAAGGATTTTCTGCCAAAATCTTATTTGTCATGACGCATTTACGGAGAGCCCTTGAGAAACACGTTATAGATAAAGGAAAAGCAAGCTCAGACGCGTTCCCTCCAAAAAGGAAAAAAAAAAAAAAAAAGACCATGACTGACCTTGTCAAGGGAGATAAATTGAAGCAGGGTTTGCTTCAATTTAGGCAGGACTAGGCCATGCTGCTAAAGAGAGACGATCCCCATGTGATGAGTGGGGAAAGGGAGGCCGAGGGGGCTCTAGGCGGGAAGGACTTGGCCCTTCAAGTTTTGTGAACGAAGGGCAGTTCTTCACCCCAAGTACAAACACAACTGCATTTGCCAGGCCAAACCAATGTGCTGCAGCTTCTTGTCAAAATTACTAACTCAACGTAATCCACTTACTCACTAGCACTTTTCAGATCTACTCTTCCTCTTTTCTAAACACCCACTTGATCTGAAAACTGTTTGAGGGGGAGGTCTGGGTTTCAGGTATCAAGAGTGATACTGGCAGCCAGGCTTAGTGAAAAACTGGAAGTGAATGTGCTGCCTACTCCCGCCCTGACCTCAGATGATCTGGTTTGGCATTTTTCTCTCACTGGGCCCCAGTGGCCAGGTTGCACTGTGGAAGTTTATGCCAACATGCAGCACTTTCTGAATCCTACGAGAGGCCAGAGCTGGGAGAGGAAGGAAATTCCACTTTGATTTTAGCCCAAAGGACAACAAGGAATGAAAAATGAAACCCTTGCATTTATGCTTTGTGAGATGTCAGCCAACACTTCCTTTTTATGCCCATGAAAACACAGGACTTCTGGTTTTGCTTTCTTTCTTTTTCTCTTTTTTAAGCAAGAGTTTGTGAAAGAGAACACCATACTTTCATTCAGGTAAACTACACATTAAGTAAAAAACAAGCTGTGGTTTAGCGGTAGCATGTTTTCCATATATACACATAAATATGTGTGTAGGTATTGTGTGTGCATATATTTATATATGTGCCCATATATGTATGCATATATATGAGGCAGGGGAGGGGGGAAGAAGTATAGTCACAGTTGCAAGGGACATTTACTAGTCTCCTTTTCTTCAAGTAACCAGCCTTGTCCATTGCAAGGAGGAGAGTTTCCATCCTCTCCTCTTCATCCTCATCATCACCTAAAGCTGTGAGTGCTGCAAAGGAAACGTCATAGTCCTTTGAAGGGGAACAAGGGCAGGTGCCACACAGCCTCCACACCCCCAAGCGAGCCTGAAAGCCTCCCCCACCTCCAGACCATGATGGTGGTGGTACCTCTACCTCCTTAGTGGGTGCTCATCCTTCTGAAACCAGGAACAGCAGCAGCGCAGCCACAGCTCATCCTTCTGACTGAAGTGCTGTGGGGTCACTTGATCCATGTTGTTCTTTGGCACTTTGCCTCCTACCATCACTTTCAAGGAGGAAAAAAATATTTGGAAATAGGCTTTTTCATAGTTATTACAAATCTCTGGTATCCACATGAGACAATTACCTGAAACATGTATCACATTAGCAAAACGACAAGATTGGTTATCCACATCCAAATCTGATCTTAGGGTCTATAACAAACTGCCCATACCACCCAAGAAACACTCCCTTGTTGTCATTCACCAAAACAATTTTAACCCAGATTCTGCCCCATCTTTTCTCCTCCTTCTTCCTGGTGTCCAGCACACAAGCCTGCACAGACCCCTGCTTGTCTCTCTTCTGATTTCCCTCACATGATGGTTTCCCTCCTTGCTTCTTCCATCTCCACTGCCTCTGGTTTCAGTTCTGGCGGCAGCAGTTGCAGTTTCCCTGCACTGCCCTGGAGCTGTGCAGAGAGGGGAGCCGAACCCCATCCCCATTCCCCTGCCTCTCGCCATCCTCCCTTCTTAGCAATCACCTCCTGAGCCCAGGACTGACAGAACCTGCTGCAAAAAATTAGTCAGGGCAGGGGTGAGCAGCAACAAAACTTTTTTTTTTTTTTTAAAAAAAAGTCTTGTGGCCTCTCAGTGTGTTTTGAGATGAGGAACCAGCTCCCTAGGGGAGGGACATGCTCTGTTTCTAGACAAAAAATTGCTCTTGCGTGCTTTTACTGCATAGTAAAGTGTTGACTGGTCGTTTTTGTGTCTGCTTTATCTGACAGCTGTGGTTTGCAAAAAAAGTTAAAAAGAAAGTTTGTAGCCAAGCCGTTCCACACAAGAGCTGATAAACATTACAAAGCAAAACTACTGCGCAAAGTTGCTGAGAGGCCAATTTCAATTTTGGTTTAAGGTTGGATAGAGTGGGAGGAAGAAACTAGTTAGGAGGAATGAATGCAGTTTGAAAAATCACCTCATTATGTGATTTTCACTTCATGACTTTACATTGGCTTGACATCTTACACAAAAAATCACTCAGCTCTGAGGCTCTTAATGGAGGATTTGGCTCTGTGAGCCAGCTGGTATAAAACTCAATGACACTGTACTGAGTCACGCCAGCTGAACATATGCATTTGGTCCTCCTTTAACACTTTCAAAGAGTGCATAAATCAGAGTGAGGCCACATAGATTTGTAAGGGTTTCACAAGAGGTTGCTGGTATCTGCAAATGCATTTGCTTTTCCAATTCGATGGAGGAGAATGGAGCATGGATACAGATAAGAAATTTGCCCCAAAAAGCTGTGAAAAGATACCCATTTTCAAAATCTTGAGCTCTAATATTGCCATTTTTTTTTTCTGGGGGGAAGGCAGGGGAGAGAGAAGATAGCTGGAGATGCTTTCTCATACGCTGTCATTTGTAAAGGCAAATCTGTTGGAGACTGAAGTCTTATGAATCGCTCTTATGGCAGCGATTGACATGAAGGAGAACAAGCTTCAGGACACGCACAGAGTGTCAGAGCAAGGCGGGGGGACCTGCCCCCAGCAGCGAGAGCGGGGCCGGAGGCCTCTGCTCTGGTCGCTGCTGTGACCCCGTGCGCAGCTCTCCTCTACCTGCAGCCCGTCATCCACGTGGGCAAACCAGCCACCCCCCTCACAACAGGGCCTGCAGCCAAGTTTCTGATCCCTTCACCTGGAGGGGCTGCAGGGCCTTTGGCAAAAGGAGACCAAGAAGCGAAAAATCCACTGGAGCTTGAAATGGATTCACCTATGGCCTCCTATTTTGCCAAAATGACACAGAAATGAGAGCCACAAAACATACTATTTGAATTCACAATTCTTTTTCCTTTTCAGATCACTGAGAGAATAATTGTTTTATTTGTCGTCATCAACAGCCAGGAAGAAGTTCAAGGGAAATATATCGTGTGTGTCTTATTTTTTCTCTGGAATTTATTAGACGTGATCAGGTAAGATGCCAACGGGGAAACCATGTGAGGAAAGTGGGTCATTCTAACAAGCACAACCCGTGGTGTTGCAGACTTCTAATGATTTTGAAATTGATAGAAAAGTATATTGTCCATGATAAAGGGACACGTTTATCAAGTCTGACTTGATACACTATACTTACTGATTTGTACAACTGGCATAGCTGCAAAACTGAGTGAAACCCAGCCAGGATATCACTGCATTAGCATTCCGATTCAAAGAACTTGACTTTGCTTACACAAATTTAGAATATAACTGCTATTTCCCAGGGAATGGCATTTCCCCAGACTGATTTACAAGGCTATTGCTTTAAGAACATATTTTGCTATTTTTTAACATCTCATTTAGATCCAGGAACCACAACATAGTAAGGCAGCAGCTGAAGAACTTTTTATGGCAAATAAATGTAATGTATTACTTAATCTGTGCTTTTCAAACAGCCAAGAACTCCTGCAGCAAACAGATAGGACTTTGGTTCAGTATGACATGTATCACACTGCAGAGAAATTCACACGAGGCAAAAGGGGTAGTAATTAATAGTTTTCTTCACAGAAGTTACATATGTTGGAAAGGTGCCCATGCTGCTCTGTGTCTGGGCACAAGGCAAAGGTATTAATGTGAAAATCCCACTTCAGTGATTTTTGCACTTATGTCTGCAGACATTCATTTCTCAAACATGACTTAAGCTTCTACAGATCTTGGTTTGTAGACTTCAGGAAAAAAAAAGACATGTTGGAATAAAAAGCATTTAAGAAAGACAAAGACATCCTGCCAGTCTCTGGATAACAGTAAATTTCTATATGTATGCACTTTCTATTATTCTAAACACATTTCATTGGGGAGTGACTGAAAATACGGGTTTAGGCAAGAAAAAAAAGGATGTTAAAAAAAAAGAGATCTGAAAAAGCAAAATGACTAGTGTTAAATGATCAGATTTTTAAGTCAACTTCAGAATCACAGGACTATATAAATTAACATACTACTTCCCTTAATTATACGGATTATCTCTCTACCCCATTTCTTTTTAAATTTTGTAAAGCTAATTTTGTAGACCTCAGTCTCAAGTGAAAAAGTTCTGTGCAACTGGAGTAAAAGTGGCCTAAACTGTAAACAATATATAAACTAGTCAGTACTGTCAATACATACTATTTTCCATCATTGTTTAACAACGTAGTCCAACATCACAGCAGGAGGAGCTGTCTAATAGGCACAGTAAGGTGGTCTAGAGCAGTACATGAACAACTCAAACAAAAATGCGGAAGAGTTTCAAATCTATATAAATTACCTGATTTATTTTGGATTATCTGTGCAGTGTCCTAGGATCTCAAAGAACAGACCATCTTTAAATACACACAGGAATCTATTCTACCCCTTTAAAAAAAAAAAAAAAAAACGAGTTGTCAAGTGTTGCAAGTTCTCAGATCTCTTCTGTCAGGGACTTAAATGTCTGATGGATTATTGCATAATGTAATACTGAGAGCAAATCCTGCAAAGTTTTCCATATTTGATCTTTTTTTTGCTTATCACCATGAACTGTCCATGAAGGTTTAATGGATACGAGTGGCTCTAGAAAAGTCTCCCTTTTGTACTGCATTGAGATTATGCTTTCAGCATAATAGTAATAAAAGCATGGAGATGACCTTGAAGAAGATAATAGATTTCTAATCTATCAAATTACTCTTCCATAGCTCAGGAATGATACAAAATAACTCAAGTAAATTAATAAGAGGGAAACTCAAAGTCTGTTTGACAAAAATGTGATCAAACCAGTTTCTCAAGTATTCATAAAGTATCTGCAGCACTTTTAGGCCACACAAGCGAGCTGGGATTACCTCATCTCTGGGGACTGTAATTCTGGCTGCTCTGGAGCCAGAGAAATACAAATGACTTGTCAAAACCTGGTAAATCACTGCTGCCCAGCGGAGGGGATCCCCTTACGAACCACCTCAGGTTTCATGCGTGCAAGGAGGAACTGCTCTGTTTTGGGTCTCCTGGGGCAGCCCACATAACCAACTTTTCATTCTCCTTTTCCTGACACAGTCGAAACTTTTTCCTACACCTCACAGCATGAGAAAGCAAAACTCCTTGCACTGCATAGCATCATTAGGGGTCCATCACCAGCAAAAACTGAAGCAAAAGCAAAACAGGAGCTGCTTAATTTCTCTGTTTTCTGACCAAAGATTCAGCAGTGCCTGTAACTGACATCGGACATTGAATTGCAGTTATTTCTCTCCCTGGACTAGCAGGTTAGCAATTTGTTAAGTGCTCTCCTAAGATGCTAAGCTCTGATCAGAGTAAAAAATATATATATATATTTTTATATAGTGTTTATAGTGTTTTATATATATAAAACACTAACATCCTAACATCAGCATTTACCTTTCACCACAGTAAAACACTGAAATACATTGGAGCATACCTGTTTTTTTGCATCAGGTGATTGCCTTTAGAGCACAAGTGCTACTTGTGATTACCTTAGTACTTAACCTCCTTCAGCAGTGGCTTACCTAGTAGTTATAAACCCACATTTTCTTAATCCTAAGCAACAGTCAGACTCTACTTCCCCTGCCCCTTTCAAGGCCAACACACGTAACTGAGATCTGTTTTCCAACACAGCAATATGAAATCACATGGGTTTCTGAGCTGGGCTTTGGGCTGCAGCCAGCCTGCCCTCAGCCACCACCACAGACAACCCTGGTGAAACAAGAGACCGTCTGTGTTTAGACGTGAATTAGAGCCTGAGGAAGATCGGTGCAGTGTTGCCCTGAAGCACTTGCTCAGCTGGGCAGTTCCAATCTCTTGTGAAATCCTCTACTTTCTCAGTAAACTCTTTATTTTGAAGAGGTGCTTAATCTCTCTGAGATCATTCCCTTTCCTCTCACTCCAGGTACACCTACAACATGCTAGCAAGGACAGGAATATACTACCCACCACTGACGTGGCTCAACTTTTCACTGTGCATCCTGCTCTACCCCCTCTCAGTGCTGGCTAAAGGTAAGGAGGCGAGAAAAGGATCACCTACTCACTCTTTTTTTTTTTTTTTTAAATAGTACTTGATCAGTTCAATCCTAATTTGTATTTTAAGGCATTTCTTCATGTGTTGCCAAGAGAGCTCTGCAAATAAATGCTTATGTTCTGCATATTTACCCATCTGCCACTTATCTGTCTTCTTTGCTTACTATCCAACTGTGGATCTCAGAAGTGATTTTTCTATTACGGCAGCTGAGCCTAGCAGCTCAGGCCATACTTAGACTAGAACAGCTCGTCAAATTCAGAGCAAGGAAATGTGCCCACTGATATTGACAGCACTGCAACTACAGCTGTGCCTAAACATGGTACTGAATAGCAAATACTTACTAATTTCAGAATCAAGATCAATTAGCACCTCAGACCTATAAAATCATGTTCAAGAAAAAGCAGCGTGTTTCAGCACATATGTGTATATTCAAGTGACATAGTAAATGCAGCACATAGTAGAGCAATCTGTGCCCTCAGATAACTTAGGCCATCAATTACATGAAGCTTTTTAATGATCGTCTGCTTCTTTTAGACTAAAGCCTTCCCACGTTGTTTTACAGCATTTGCAATCTGTGTATCACTGCCCTATTTTGAATCCCTTGGCACGTACTCCATCAAGCTGCCCTTTCCATTCGCCTTCTCCATCTACTTCCCCTATGTCCTCAAAGTGTACTTGCTTGTGCTGTTCATAGGTAAGTAGCTCATCTGGCAGAAAGCAGGGTCCTAACTCTACAGAGATATCTATGAGATCTAATAATAAAATCAGTGCAACTCCATTCACCAATTTTAACTTCTGCAACTTCTCTTGCAGAGCACAACATGGGGGCTTGACACAAGCCCACGTGAATTTCAGTCTTACAAAACTCTAATTAGTTGTTTCTGAAAGAGAAATACAACCAAAACACAAACCAAAATACAACAAGCAGTCTAAAATCATCTTGGCGTTACAGCTGCTAATTAAACAGAAATCTTCTTATTAGTTTCTATTTAATCACATTCTCATTCCTCCTAAGAAAGTAAACAGATCCCATCTTTTCCTTAGTTCACAACAAACTACTTTTTAAACATTGGAATTGCAAATACCACCACTGCCGAGCCTTCATTCCGATATTGGCTTCAAAACAAATCTGAATGTTTGGGCCAGGTTTACAGAAGGACCTAATACTTGTAATGTGCTGCTCTTTCCTAAGTTCATAAGCTCAAGAGCCCCTAAGCTCTTTGGGGTGACCAGGTGATGGCTCATAGTGCTTTTCCTGAATGAAGACACTTCGGACTTTGTGACCTTCTGCTTACATGATTTTGTGTTTTGATTCAGGTATGTACTTCATTATCCAGAACCTCTTCTCAGAAAGAAAAGCTCACCTAGCAACAGGCAACGTCAAAAAGAAGCAAATCTAAGTTGACATTTTGTTCAAAAAAAAAAAAAGGAGTATATTCTTTGTGGGCTGCAGCCCACACATGTAAATACATTAGACAAAGATTTTCAAGGCACGTATCTTGTTTGTGTGCGCATGACTTCCCTGGAGTTTTCAGAAATGGAAGTCTTTTCAGACATCTCAAAACACAGCAGCTCAAAATCACTAAAGACTTTGAAAGTGATGACTTGATACGGCAGCAGTTTTTAACATGAACGTATTTTTCTCAACCCTGTATCAGAGAACTCTGAAAAACAAAGAAATCTGAAAAATTGTCTCCATCTTCAATTACACTAACTGTTTATTTTGGTTTTAATTCTCACTTCATCAGCAATAGGTGTTCTGTATTGGCAAGACGGTTTATTTTAAAGTATTATCTTGTGCTAGGCAAATATGTATGTGGGTCAGATATATAAACATCAAATTGGCTAAAACTTGAATCTCTTATGAAGCGAAAGCTAGAAACTTTACAGTAAGAGGTTCAAATGGAAGTGAACCCCCACTGCACCCACAATGGATCCAAAACAAAATGGCCCAGTGCTCCCTTCTCCGAAGGAAATTCTAAAAGAAAATGCAGCTAAAACACAAAGGCAAGTGACTGGGTTCTTATCCACTACATGTAAGGGCAAAGCAATAGTTACAATCATGCTTCTAGCAAACAGTAAGTATCTCTTCCCTACCATAGTTTTCTGTGTACTGAGCAGGAGACAGTCTGGCCTTTAGAAATGTCTTTTAAATTGAGAGAACGGCTACTGAAAGCCACATCCAAAATCCCAGTCAGTTTATTCACGTGACTTGTCCCTTCTACTTCTGGGTTATTATCTGAAGGGTGAAGCAGCCACAACACAGTCTCTTTGAGATGCAGCATCAAGAGCAGAGACAGAAGCCCAGTGGATTTTGCCAAGGAGAAAATGGTCTGTATGGACTGCACAAAGAACTGCTTAAAGGAATGCAGGAACTCACCCGTGTTTCATCTACTCTATCATCTGCATGTGGACTTGAATCTAAATCATCGGGGAGGGAGACTCTGGAAAGTGGAATGGGGATCGGGGATGGGGATATGCTAGTTCATGTGATTGTGTTCGTTTTCCTTCATGAAACTTTTGATTGTACAACCTTCTCAATCATGAAACTAAAAGGGTGTTCAGACTATTTAAAAAGCAAATAGCCAAGTTGCTCTTGATGAGCTCTGTTATCACATATTACTAGCAACATGTCACTTATTCCTACTTTTACTTAACATACCTGGTGGCAGGTTTTTTGCCACCAAGTTTTGCTAGGAACCATAATCAGTAGAACAGCATAGGGGCAGTCTTGAAAGTAGCTCAGAGTGAATCAGGAATTTGGACATTCTTAGAGAAACACAAGTACTTCCACTTTGGACTTGGGGCCCAATAAGATTTCATATTGACAGTCTGGACGAAGAAAAGCTTCACAGAAGACAGACAGAACAGCAGTTCATGATCAAACCTTTGTAAACATACTTAAGGTGGAAGATGGACATGTTTCCCCTCTGGCAATTTGTTCCAATTTGCCCTAAGATTCTGTGAAGTCAAGATAAGCTGGATGAGAAAACACAACATCTTACATTAAAGAATTTTTTTTTAACTATACACACTTAAAACAATAAAGATTAAGGATGGAGTGCTCTTTCGTTTCACTGATTCTTAAAGCTGGCTAAGTCTTTAACAACAGGAGTCTAAAATTTATGAGAGGAAGGAATCTCAAACGTAAACTGCTGAAGAAAGGTAAGAAAGTTACAGACACTTCCCTCCAGCTTTCCCTTATGGAGGGCTAACCTGGAGCTGGGACTGCGGAGACTGAGGGAATCAGCTTTCCATGACCCTGTTACAGGAGTCACCGTAATTTTGTCTCTAATCTTTACCTCAGTTTCTGGAAAAGATGAACGATGGGTAGGCAGAAAGGCATCTTACCTTTCCATCTCCAGAAACTTACATCTTTGATCAAAACAAATCAATCTTAAGATCCAACCAAACCTCTGTTGCCATTTAGGTTATCTGACGTTGGAATCAAATAAGCATTTTTCTTACACATAAGTACATACACACAGGGAAAAAGAAACTTCTCTAAGAACAAGGATGAAAAAATAATTAGTAGGAAAATTGTCAGTGTGATATGTGATTGCAAATGTCTAAACAGTCTTTTTATGACTAAAAGAATATTTCACTACTGCATTTTTCTAATATTATTTTAAAAATGTCTACTTTTGATTCAGCTTATGTACTGTGAGGTTCTGCAATTCATAAATACATATTTGAAGACATACAGTGTGGAAAAGGAATTGCATCTGCTAAATGATAAACATAGTAACAGCATTTTTTTTAAGCCTGTATAAGTTTTGTCTGCCCACAAAACAGCTATGCTGGACTCACAAAACTTGAAACTGCTTACCTCGTCAGCAGCTCCCTTTTCTGCCTCCCACTCATTTAAAATGCATTAGCAATTAACTTTTCCACCCAATTCCTACAAATTCATTGTCTTCAAAGGAACCTACTATTTTAAAACTTAAACTTAACTTAATCACTTAAAAATAAAAGTCGTATTCATTTCTCCCACAAAGGCACTAACTATGCAAAAGGAAGATCTGTCTTCATCATAGGTCCTGCTGATGGATAGGAACGGATCTATAAAGAAAAAGAATTCATAGTGAGGACCTAGGAGCCAACGTGTACACATTTCAGAGTGTTTTACTTCACACTATTTCTATGTTAGTCCTGTAGGCTAAACTCACAAGGCTACAGGAGTACCCTGGGGGGTGGGGGCAGTCCCTGCAGTGACCTTCTCAGTAATGGTTTAATTAAGAAGGAATGAAGTGCAATGTTGCCCAATGATGCAAGTGAAATCATAGTACGTGGGCATTACCCAGAAACTCCTTTCAAAAAGCACGCTTTTCGTCTGCACTAAAATGTGCATACGCATGCAAACTTAGATGACTAAGTTACTTCGATGCGGTACACTAGGGAGAGCACCATTAAAATACGTCAGGGATTTGCCTTGGCTACAGGCTGCTCTGATCATTTATGCACGGAGGCGCTGCCTGGGTGGCAGCTGCTTTCAGTGAGATCTTCAGGGCATTTGCTGCTAGCCAGAATGCCTCCTCAGTACGTAGCTGTTTACAGAAGAGGAGGCTGCCATCAGCACAAGCCTGCTTCAGAAACAGAGCACCGCAGGAAGCCTCCACGTATCCAGTCACTGCTGCAATGAGCTACCTGTTAGCCTCCATCCCATAGTAACCTTGCTAGGTAAGAGAAGCACGGAATGAAGCCAGATGAGAATTCCCTCTACATGGGCAATTTTGTCAATCCTGAAATGAAGAAAAGCCTGCATCTGGGAACAGTACAATGCTTCATGCAAGACAGCTAAAATCAATGCTGCTTTCACTGATACTGCTTTGGAAGAAACTAAGAACCAGCGTCCAACCTTTTCTGGTTGTTTTAATGAATAGGCTGACCAAACACAAATATTCCTTTAAGCTTTTGCAAAGCTGGAAAGAGATGAAGTTCTCCTTTACTTCACAAAGAAGAGAAGGAAGTTAAGGAAGGGAAGAAAAATAGCAGAGGATGATCTCTTTTAAGGTTGAAAAAGTAGGAAAGAGCTGCTGTAGTGTCCCTTTCCCAGGAGGCAGAGGAAAGTTCTTATGGGCAACAGAGAATAAAGGAGGCAAGAACTGCTGCAAGTGCAAGCAAGCTGCAGTTATCCTGGAAATTGTGATTTAGCAGCCACTAGGATTCTTGATTTATCTTGACAATCTCAATAAAACTGTTGCAAAGATAACAGCTATTATTATTTCTTTCAGAAACCCTGCTCATGGCTCATGCCTACAGTTAGCAAAGCTGTGTTGTCTTTAGTAATAAAGACCACCACTATTATTACTAAAAATGTTATCATCAAAAATTAGTGTTCATTCTGAAATCTTTTGCCTTAAAAAATGCTTTAGTAAGTAAACTTCATTCCATTTTTTGTAAGATTTTTATTTTTTCCACACAGCTTCTCTGTGTTAAAAGATCATTTCCTTCCAGCCGTCACTGAAACAACTCTGAAATATTTATTTGTCATTTAGACCCAGTACAGCCCAAATGCAAGACAGTTTGTAAGAGATTGACCTACCAGTAAAAAGCAACAATTTTTAACATTATGAATCTTTGGAAAGAGGAGGGTGAATAACAAAAAAAACAGCAGCAACAAAAAAACAAAACCAAAAACAAAATAAAACAAAAAAACCCAAAACCAAACGCTTTCTATGGAGGCAAGAAATCTTTGAAATTGGTCTTCTTGATGCCTGAATAGTAGTATTATGTGCATTCTGATTTCAAGTATGAAGAGTTTTCTTCACTGGGTAAGACATGATATGCAGCTACCACCCATAAGCTTTAGTCCAAACTGCTTTCTTCTTGAATTCTGAGAGAGACCTCAAGGCCAGAAGTGTAACTGTGAAGAGAGGCACAAATTCCATTAGTACAGCGCAGCCTAGACTGCAAAAATTGCATGAGTATTCCCCTAATCATTTTGCTGTAAGAGGTGCAGATTCAGTTTCCTCTTAGTGAATCTTTTAATTACGTATGAATCTTTTCATTGCTTTTTCACAGTTAGCCTATGAGCTTCTGATGCTGCTTCCACTGTTCACAAAATACACTAGTTTCTACATCCCTCTGAAATGGGAGGCTGTACTGGACTTTTCACTCATTTTTCTGGGGGAGGCATGTTTTCCACTCAAACTATATCATATGATCTGCTAATCAGAGTGCCAGTTTGAAAGGGCACATAGGTCAAGGAAAACTTTGATTCATTCTCAACCACATCATAGTTAGTATGTACACATATATACATATGTACATATATACGTATCTTTATGTATGCAGAATCAGATGAGATTCCCCAACAACCTTTAGCATTGTTTCTACTCTTCTAAGCTTATGTTCTCTAGAAATTAAGGATCAACTGTTCACACACGGTTGCTCAAGATTACAGGACCTCCAAAAAAGGATAGTTATCCTAGCAATGTGAAGAACATTATAACCAGATTTCATGAAGCCATGTTTAGGAGCAGTAAATCAGATTCAAATGAGATGCCTTGAGTTACTGGAAGAAACAGGCTCACTTCGTTCAGGAATATTTATGGTGTCTTAAATTTACTCATATATGACAATCCTACACATCTATACAAACAATGGTGTGCAGGATAAAGCCACAGATTATTACTGCAATTCAAATTAGGACGTAATTTCCACCTTTTTTTGCCCTTCTTGTCAACAGTTCCCTCTGTTTTTCCTGACAGTACACTTTGTTAGACTCTTCATTGCCTCTTGTCCCTTCCCCACAATTCAATCCTGAGTTGCAAATGAAGAAACTGTTACGGATTTCTTATAGCATTGGAGGGACTCCAAACAGGACATTCATTCCATTTGTTTCTAAGGATTACTTGAAAAGAAACTGACAGATCAATCAGTGAAATGGACTTGCAGGACCATATATACCTCGAGGTTTCTTAGATCTTCAGGGGCACACCATGAAGATCAACAGATTAGATATCAAAGAATTTAAGACGTTAAGACAACAAGAATCTTATCTTACTTATGAAGGTTCCCTTCAGGGAAACACACAGCTCTCCTAATGTTATACTGCTTTCAACAAATTAGATTATTCTTTATAGGCATGGAAAAGCAAGGACACCTTTAAAATACACTACCTTTTAGTAGATCCTTGGAAGATTTTGATAAAGCTTCCTGAGGACTATCTGCCATACTGGTAAGCCAGTCAATAATCTAAAAATTGAAATAAAAGGAAAAATCCAAATGAAAGGGGTCTTTGCATCAGAGCACCACAAACTCTTTTCAGCTCAACAGGGAACATCTGATTACAGTTAAACCTAACTACTATGGGCTTGTCAAATTAGGCACAATTTCACACACTTGTTTTTGTAACATGCTTGAAAATAAAATGATATTACAACAACCTGGAAGGCGTAACTCTGCTATAACCTGCAACTGGGATGATATCAAACTGTAGATAATCTGCTTTTTGTTGTTTAAGAATAACTTGCTACCACAGGCCTCCACTTTGGCTTCCAACATTGTTCTTTATTTCCTTGCAACTCGCACATTTTACTTTAGAACACACACTACATCTGAGACTAGTCCTGTCTAAAGCAAGACCATGTGTCAGAAGGAATAGATACGAAGGAAATAACTGTTTCACTTAAGACATGAGCTGGCTCTTATGTCCTTTGCAACCACTACACGCAATTTTACCTTCTGTGTCTGTTCTTTCCAAGGCTCTTTAGCTAGCAAGAGGGTAATACTACTTGGTAGGAGAGTTAGAGTCTCTTGCACAGCAAGCTTGTCAGTGGGGTATTTGCCAACGGAATCTTCAGGCAGTTCTGGTAACAGCCTCTGGTGCTTCCACGGTGACCAATTGGCACTGAGGCCGAGCAACAACGGTGCACCATGGTCAGCCCAGGCAACCACAGCAGCTGCAAACACCCACAAGAGGAAGTCTACAATCTAAACAGGAAAAAGACAAAAGTGCAATTCATTAGCTCCGTGACAATTCATCAAAGACAACTCATTAATTTAATAATATAGGGAAAAGCATACAATGGCATATTTTTCAACAAACTACCCCTGGAGTTGTCACCTGAAAACACACATCTAACTTTCAAAAAGCAGGAACTAAGAAGTTTGCCTCAATGTTTTGAGGCAGAACAAAACAAAACACACCCCCTAAAAATCAACACCTAAACTGTCTACAAGAAAAGCAGCTAATGAAGTTCTTCACCTTTCAGGCAAGGCAGACCAACCAACCAATCATTTTAAGCAGGGAACTTTAGGGCCAGCTGACACTGCAGGCAAACTGGATAGATGGCCACCTGTGTGATGTGATGTCCCAACCATCTGGGAAATATTGCAGCAGTGCAACAAACTCTTTTCTAACCCAAGTTGCAATTTATGTCCTGAAGCAGAAGATTTAAATGGTTGAACAGTTGTAATAACGAGCAATACTTATACCCTAAATCCCTCCTTTGAAACAACAGCTGCAGAGTCCTGATCTCTTCTGACAATTCTATTGGTAGATTCAAACTGTAAGTGTTCTAAAACACGGCAAGTTTGAAGCAATTATTTCCACTGGAAGCTGATGTTTCGTTTGTTTGTTTTTTCCCCACAATTTAGACAACGTAGTTACTTGAAAGTAAGAGTTTTAGCCACACACATACTTATAAAATAAATGGAGGAGAATTTCTCCATGCAAATAAGCTGACGGTTTTCTGAAAGATAAAAGCACAGGAAATACTATTGCTGACACAGACCATATGTTATGTTAGAAACTGTTTTTCTCTTTCTAGAAAGATACAAGTTATTTTCACAGTACATACCTCTTTAAGATCCCCATTTTCTACAGGTGTTGACTTGTAGGCAACATTTGTGATAGAGCCCATCAGATCCAGCAGCCAGTCCATTCTTTTCATCACTCCTGAAACAAGAATAAACATATTAATATTAAACACTAGCACATATTAAACACTAGCACATGTTTAATTTTTTCTTTAAAAAAGCATGTAGATAGAATCACTATAGCCACAAAGCACTCACTATGAAGGAACAACAATCATATTTCATTGTAGTTTTATCATTAGCATTATCATATTTCATTTACTGTAGTTTTATCAGTAGCATTATCATATTTCATTTACAGTTGCCAATGGCAGAAGGCACAGGGGCAATTAAACAATAGTATAATTCACTAGTGTGTTGCCCTATAATTCAAGCAACACACTGAACACACTGAAAAAGGTATGCCAGTAGACAACCATTTCACATCAGAGGTTGCAGATCCCACTAACCCAGTCGTCACTGAGGTCTGTCCCCTAAATACTTCATCAAGCTTTAGCATGGATGACACTGTACATGTGGGGAGTGTATCAAATCCTCCCACAAGGAGACAGAATCACTACAGCAGAGCAACACCTACAAGCACTATCAGTCGTCAATGAAAAGATGCAATACGATATTAACTTCTGAGCAGTATTTATTTATACTTACTTCACAAAGTTTGTCAGAGCTAGTAATACC
The DNA here is from genome assembly GCF_000705375.1 of Tinamus guttatus. Next base: position 149,783 of record NW_010589796.1, read on the forward strand.
TTTCTCTTCATTTAGATTCTACTGCCAAGATGTGTTGCACCTCCAACATAAACGTGATTACATTTATCTCATCTCCAGATTTCATGTCACTTCATGACTCCTGCTGTTGTGCTTTTTACAGAAGCATTTTTACATGCTTTTTACATGCATCCTTTTCCATGTTGCCTCCTCTTTTACCCCAAGAACTTCACTCTGCTCATTCAAAACTCACTGCTTGTGGCTTGAAATTCTTAAGCCAGTTGGCACCTAAAGCACTTGCAATAAAATACTCTAAAAATGTTGTTCTGCGAGCAACTAAATCAGGCTAAGATCTTGCTGCCATGAGAATGGAGATGTCTTCTTCTTCCCTCTCCCTATGCCTCTATCTTCCTCATCCCGTGTGATTATGATATTTCTCTTGCACTAGCTCCAGTGCTTATCAGACCCTCAACTGAGCTAACCCAGATCATTAACTCAGCAGAAAATTAACTGCTGCGGTGGGAAGGAGGAAGGCAGCTCAAGTTTTGTTAAGGCAGCTCACGGAGTTCAGAAGAGCAAGTTATTTCCCTGACAATCAATTTCATAGGACCCTCTGCCTGTTGTGCCACACACTGATAATTCTGACATTAACTCTTAAAGATAGCAAGACTGTACAACTATTATTGGACTCTAATGTGCTGCATCTGTTTCTAACACTACCTTATACCGAAAAAAAAATGAAGAGACACTCATCTAAAATTGTGGTTTGCAAACCATTTGACAGAGATAAGTGGCTCGTTGCTGGTTCAAGGAGCCTTAAATAACTTAAAGCATAAAACCAATGTTTGATATAAGCATGTGAAGAGCTAAAAAAACCCTAAAAGTTAAAACTAGTTTCTAAGTCAGAGAAGTCTGAAAACCATTTGGTTAGACTATCTGAAAATTATTTAAAAAGTATCAGTTCAGACTCATAAATATTTGTTCATGTTGCCATTTATTCTTCTTCAAGCTTGGTCTCACCTGTGTTTTCATGGCTCACAATTCGAGTGTGATATAAACCATGCAAGAGCATCCATGTAATAGAAGCTTTTTGGTGATACTCTGACACAGTGTCAATCAAGGCAGTCAAGTTCATCAGAGGCAGTCTGCCTTGAGAAATTAAATACATTTTGGTGAAGGTGGCCTTCTCTACATTGTTCTGGAAATAAAATAAAAACATGTTAAGTTAAAACATGTCCCTTTCAAGAGCAGTACAAAATGCTGCATTCTTCCTTCTGAAGACAGAAGGAACTTCTGATTATCTATCAGGCTCATTTTCTATAAAATAGATTACTAAGAATGAAAGACAATAGATTACTAAGAATGAATGCAATGACTACTTTAATTCTGCATGCTTCTAAATGGTTCAGACGCATTTCAGCTCAATAGAGCTTGCTTGTTCCCACACTGCTTCCCACAATCCCCTTTAGCATCAAACTAGTAGTAATTTGACATTCTAGAGTCTTAAATCCTCTTGGCAAGACAAGATCATTGCAGTGACAACAAAGATTTTTCAATGCAGAAATTGCAATTTAAATAAGACAACTGAGTAAAAACTGGTAATTTAGCTTCCCTCTCCAATTTAAATGCTTGCTCTCTAGTGAATCTGCCAATAAGCACAACAGCATAGGAACGATCGATTATAATGAGAACAGCATAGGAATGATTGATTATAATGACTTCATCTGAAACCACCAAGTCTTTCCACAGCCATAATTTCCTTAGCATATAATATTTTTCAACTGCTAACAACTCCACTGCCAATTCATGTGGAGAGTTAGAGCTGAAAGCTTTTATATTCCATTATCATCCTTAGGTATCTTGTCCACCTGCAAATATTCGCTGTGAATACAAATGCAGCAATTAAACCAACAATACTGAAAGGCTGCTCAGGCAGAGCACCTTTCCTTTCTCACAGAAGCAAAGATTGATCAATTCAAGGACAACTAGTTACCAGGATATAGTTTTAGGTACGTGGTTAGGCTGACAAAAGAGGGCTACTGTTTGTATTGCTCGACAGAGTTTCAGAAGACCTAATACAGTTAGCATTCTGCTACAGTGCTCTTTCTGAGCTTGACCAAACTAAGACCAATGATACCTCAGTTTCCTTGAGAAGGTTTTGGCTACAGATCCTAACCACTTTTGCTTCTCTCTGATGCCTGTAATTTAGAGGCAAAACTTGCTTACATGCACAACTGATATAAATTTATCAATGCTCAAGAGGTAGAATAGTCAACAGATCCAGAACAAACAAACAAAATAAATTACGTCAGATTTATTTCATGTAATTTTTATTTCATGTAGTTTTGTGACAAGGGTTTACAAGTTAAAAGTGATTACCTTGGAGATTTGGACAATGCGATCAATCTCTGAATCTGACATTTCTGAGATACATTTTGATACATCAACATACATGTCCACTTCATCCCTCTGGAAATAGAAAAGTGAATCGTGTTTGTATGTATACTAATAGGTTTCTTCATCATTAAAATTACAGTTCTAAAACCTTGTTAATGATTATGATGAATAGAGGCTAGCAACTAGATCAAGAATTTATTCTATTTTACAAGTACTGTACTTGCTCTGACCTTCAGGGAATACTTAAATTTAATTAATTTTAAAGTTTTTTTTTAATAGTACTCCTCCTCTGTGGTATTTTTTGTGATTAAATGGTTTCTTTAAAGCACTGTGAGAAGCTGAACTCTCTTTAGAAAAGAAAAAAAAAAATCTGTTTTCTGCCTCTGCTTCAATAGAATTTATTTCAGCACTAGTTCTTTAAGTTACCATTACCAAATACAAAATGAGAGAACAGTATATTTAAGACTGGTTTCACAACTTAATCATACACTAAAGAATATCTGAAGCAACTTCTAGTGAAATTATATAGGAATCTTAACTGCTTCCATTTAAAATTAAAAAAAAAAAGAAAACAAAACCAAAAAAACACCACCAAACAAAACAGGATTCAAAAAAATCAGTAAAAATGTCAGCTATAATGTTCATAATGAATTTTTATACCACATACTTACTCCTTACCTTAATTTCATTTGGCAGAAGCTCAAATATTTTCTCAGTGGCCTGGCACAGAAAGGTCCAGCAGTACTGGGGAAGGTTTGGAAGTTTCATTGCCTGGCTGAGACCTTGTAAAAGACACTGGCAATTTTCTGGGTTTTTGGTGCGGTTCTTCACTTCAAACTGTTGCATCAGAAATACTTCAGTAAAAGACTGTAGTTTGTCTTCTGCAATATGTTTCATCCACAGGGGCAGAGATGTGAAAAGGTACTTCTGGGTTTTCACCTGAAAAGCAAATATAAGACATTACAGTCACAAGATCTGCCATACTTTCTAGATGAAGAATTTTCACTGTTCTTAAGCCTTTCAGTTTGGCCTGGATAATTAGATCCCTCTGTTGCTTCTTAGGGAGTGTTTCTTGTACTACTATATAAAAGCTATTTACAACAACGAGGTCTCACTCATCATCCAACAGATGGACACAAAACTCGATACTGCTCTCAAATAGCCAGAGGACCCACTGATTTCTCCCACACAATTTAATATTAGTACATATGAAGGTCTAGTAATTTTGTTTTATTATGGTAAAAAAAATACATGGCTCATCTTTCTCTTAGTTTCAGATTCTACCTCTTTGCTGACCTTCAGCTACTGTTTTAAAGGAATAAAGTGTAAGAAACAGCTCAAACTTCAGAAAAACTCAGTTATCAGAAACGGGTATTTTCCATAAACAACAATTTTCAGTTCTTCTTTCTTCTTTTGATGAATTGCTTTATTTGAAAGAGTATTCTTTTTCCTTAAATACTGAGCAACTTCCTTTCAATGAACTCTACCTCAGTACTGATCTGCCTTTTGTGCTGAAAGGACAACTGCGATTTCCCCATGTGCCCGCTCAGCACATTCCTGAGTAAAAGTAACAGGTTATATATAGGCAACCATGGGTAGAAATACAGTAGTTGAAGCACCTTCAGTGATGTTGTGTGGCAAGGGAAAAATAAAAACACTATTTTGAAGTGATCCAGAACTAATGTATCTTACAGCTGAGCATGTTTTGTGACGTCTAACTTCCACTGCACTGTGAAATAAGGGTTCAAAAAAATCTTTCTTCTACTGGTACTTTATCACATAATTTATATCTTGGAGTATTGACTAAGTGCTTATAGATTTCTGAAGGCTAAAGAATTAAAAATTACAAGAGGAAAAAACCACTTGAACTGGAAAGGGACACAGAAATTGGCAATAGGTTTTCTGACAAATGCCTTGAATGGGCTTCTCAGCTAACATAAGCTGGTAGAACTGCACAGTAAAGCATGCAGTAGGATTCATAGTGCAGGATAACCCTAAATTTAATTCCTCATTTGAATTTTAGGAATAGGAATTGAAATTTGATTCTTTTATAGGTTAGTCTGTTAAATATCTCTTCAGGCAAAGTTTATAAGAATTAGCACCTTTTACCAAGTTTAGTGACCCAGCTAACTTTCAGTATCTCCATACTATCTATGCCTTCCTCACATCTTTTGGTGTCTTGGTGTCACGGTGTCACAAAAGAGGAAGACTGTCTTAAACAATCTAAATAATAAACAAGGTAGCAGAGCTTACATCTATTGTGAATTCCAAGCCTCCAGAGCCATTTTCAGTCTAAGATAGATGCTATACAATGTTCTACAGATTCTGAACCACGGTGACTGTTTTTCAGTGAGACATCCTGAACATTACTCTAGGTGAAGAATCTCACAGGAAAATGGTGCTGAGGTCTCACAGATTTCCTTACGTACGTACACTGAGACTGTAGACAAGTGGAGGTGCCACCCACATCCCCAAAAGCATTGCAGCATTTTGAGATGACTGAGCCTGTGTCACAGCAAGTTCAAGGCAGAGATGTTTTATCTCATCACCTAAGCAGAAGAAAAACAAATCAGAAGCTATGAATTTTTTCCTAAAATTTCTTTTCATATATAAAGAAGGGTAATTGTTCCATCCCAGCAGAACTGCACTAGTCTCCATATTTCTGAAATGCTTTTATCATATACAGTCTAGATGCCTCTATTTATGCATGCATGTATCATCTAAATACAAAGTGCTACTTCCATAACACTACAAAGGGATAATTAAGAGAAATTTCATCCATACAAAAAAAAAAGTAATCTCAAGTCAATAACAATGGAGGCACAAAACTGAGGTACTGTTTCATCTGGAACTCCCCTGATATACAAAAGTCAAAACTCTTAGGTAAAAAACAGGAATAAAAAAAATCCCCATGCATAAACAAGTTTCAGCTATTCATAAGGCTGCACAGAAATTTGCATCAGCATGGACTGCACAGCTCAATTAGGGATATTCTTTCTTATTCTCACAAAGACTTTATAATCATTTGAAAGATGCCAAGTAAACCAGAAGTTTCAGCCCAACTATCAGCAAAAGTTTCTAATATGTTGACAAATCTTTTTGCATCTAGCAAAGTATGTTTCATATAAAACAGTTCAATGATAGTGTTTTGGATACAAGTCCTCCATTCAAATAAAATAACCACCAGAAAGATACAAGAACAATGACTCTTTCCTGACTCTAGCAAAGAAATTTAAATATGATTGTGTTTACCAACCTTAGTTGTAAGATAAACTGCAAAACCAGTAATAACTATTAATATTTTCATCAAAAAAGCTGGTATCAACTCTCCTAGTCAGCTGATATCCTGACTAGGAAAATGCTATACAGGCTGCCCAAAACTATACTTAAGGGTAAAAGTCTGAGCACAAGGAAAAAATGCTCCCAGAAAAAAGCGCTAAGAATGTAGGACCATGATGGAGAAAGTATAAACATTGTCACCCAGTGTAATTTAGTAGAGGCTTTATTTCAGACCAGCAATGGTTAGGTGAATCACTGAGCTGTTCAAACTTGATACAATTGCCTGCATCCTCCAATACAGGCATTTCGCATGTACCAAAAATAAGACACAGTTATTTTCCAGTTTGCAAAATCTGATACTCTTCAATACTTTAGAAAATTTCCAATCTGGCTAAAAATTTAATAGGTCTGATCTTCTCTAGACTACCCTAGTAGCAACACCTCCACAGACTCCACTCTGCGTCTTCACAGAGTTACTGCACATGTATGTCTGCAAACATTTGTAGGCTCACAGTTTGTGAAAGTTGTATTAGTCTGGAATTCTCACAATAAGAACAAACAAATAAACAAACTCCAATAAACTATGAAACTTACCAAAGTTTAGCCTCATCAAAGGAGAAAGAATGGATGCCCAGTTCACAGGTGGATACTGGTGACTTTCTCCAACTAATGCAATGGGTGCCAGTGCTACTTTCACCAGCTGAGCTGGGACAGATTCTGGGCCTGCAACAGTAATCAACCACAGTCTGAGTTCTATACACACACGTTGGTAAAACAACTCAAGAAAGAAACACAGCTTATCAATATAGTTTACTAATTCTTATTGCAGTGAAGACCAGTCTATAGTGAAAACTCAAGGGCACTATAAAATCACTAACTGTTCTACTGCTTGTAGCTGTGAAACAGCTGTTTCACTTGTAATCGATGATTATGTTGCCTAAACTTGATGGTCTACTTGCAAAGATATTTTTGTTACTGATATATATATAAACTTAACGGTCCTTCTCACTTGAAGCAGTTTATGAATTAACTACAAGAATCTCTCACTTAGTTGAGCAATTATTTTTGTATTTTGGAGTAGAAGAACATTTATTCAGATCTGCCTGGGAAATTATCTAAAGCAGGCAACAGAGTTAGCTTAGTAAAAGCCCTCCTCCAACTAAGACTTAGATAGTTTTCACCTCCTCCAAAAGTAAAGCTTGCTTCATTGGACAGCACTAATCTCATGCAGTTGCTCTCAGGAGTAACATCCTATGCAGCCTTATCTCCGTTAATATTATAAAACAGCTCTAAATAGTTTTGCTCACATAACAGCATCCTTTCTTCAGGTTCACGTGCATTAACCACATACCATACTAATTCATTTAGATCATACATTGAACATTTTACCAAGTATCACTAAAATAAATGTTAGAAGAAGGTCTGTTTGATTATGATGTGAGGGTATATGCAAGTATTTTAAGTGATTTGACTTGCATTTCCACAAAGGAGAAGACACACCATCAAAAGCAGAATGAGGAGAAGAGATACAGACAAAAAAGTCAGAAATAAAACATCAGAAAAAAAATGTCTAAACTATACTGTCTCTGTCTTTTTGTAAATGTAATTCAGTGTCTTTTTTCAAAACTTTTGCAGAAATATTTTGAGATTTAAGGCCTGCATTAGTGAAGTTCAAACTACTATATAGAAACATTCTTTCAGCTAATAAAAGCAGGGCGTTAGGGTCACATTTTATAGCCATACCAGTTTTCCTAGAGAGATATTGTAGCTTGATCATCCTTCTCACCTTTCTTTCCGCCTTCAATGGCAAAGTCAATAGCTGCCCTGATAAAACTGTTTTCAGGCAAGTAGCTAAAATCTGGAGGAACTGTAAAGACAAAAAGACTGTGTATATACTAAAACCTGTGAGGATAAACAGTGACTTCCAGCCCACATACAAATTACAAGGCTAAACTGACCCAGGTTTGAGCTAATTCTAAGTCTATAAATCATTTAAAATGATTAGACCAAAAATCCTCTACAGGCACACTGGCCTTCCCATTCTTTTGGTGCGGTATGGGGATGTGGGTGGAGATGGGGCAGCTGGGTGCCTATTGAAACATGCACCTGAAACTAATTGTGTACCAGCAGACTATGAATTATTTTCTGTGTCAACAGCTAAATCAAATGGGCACTGAAACTATCATTAGACTTCAGCTAATCAAGAATGTTTCTTCTAGAAAAATACTGTTTGGAAAAATCAGCACTTTTTGTTGTTACTGAGTACTTTTTTCTGTATTGGCTTTTTTAAACAGTTGGACTTGCTAAAATAAAGGGAAGATTAATCATCTGTAAGGCTTGGAGTAACTTAGTTGACAAACAATCTGTCATGTGTCATTTATAGTCCGTATAAATCCATATATGGGGGGCATCCTGTTGAGCACACCACTTCCTGCTTTTGCGCTCCAGATTTTAGGTCTGGCACATAGGACCATGAGCTCTCCTTAATACAGCCGGACCATGTCATTTGCAGTGTTTAATGTGTCCCTTGCTCCCCTCTTGGTTCGGTGCTACTGCTAGTTGTTCGTTAAGCAGCAATAATACAGCAGCTTACCCGACGCCCTGCTCTGGCTAGAAGACAAACAGGACATATGCAGGTGTCCCAAAAGGCCCGCTGCATTTGTCTGAAGGCCAATCTGTCCCGAAAAGCTGATTATCTGTGGAGACAATACCAGGCAGTCAGCAAGGCTTGCTCAAAGCTGCATTGCCTTACTGAAACTAGACATGGACATTATGCACCTTCTTTACACAGAACTGACTTATTTTTGCAAGGTGCTACAGTACCATACTACATTATCCAAGAAACAGAGGAAACTGCCTTACCTGGGTAAGGGTTCTGATGACTTCATTGAGTTTACTTTGAAACTGGGAAGATTGAATGCTTTCAGATTTCAACTGTCAAAGAAAAAGAAAATACTCTAAAATTTTTACGAGAGAAAAAAATAAACAATAAAACACAGAATAGGCACTGAAAATATGTATTTGTACTTTTTATTTTAAGAGAAGTGGGGAATAAGGAGAAAAATCTTACGGCACCAGAAGCTTTTCCCCAGTGGCACTACCCTTGGGCCATACTCGTATATGTGTGATGGGAAAATGGAACACACTCACTACTCCACATATTCGGTGCAGACCCACAGTATTTACTATTGCAAAAAATGGAATGCCCTGGTATGTGATTATTGCTATAAGGATGCATGGATGTAATTCCACCTTGCTTTCTAGTGCAAAACTTAACTTGGTTTCTAGGGGAGATTCTACAATATGCTTGAAAATTCTCACCTGTATCATGCCTCCTTCCGAACCCACCAGTGCAACTAACCCATTGACAGCAGCCAAACGCTGCATTGTTGGAGAACCCTGGAAGTATAATTTAGAATCAGTGCAACATCTGAGTCATGCAGCAGCAGCAGGAGCATAACATATTTATTCCCTTTCAAGAGGCTTTTATTCCAATTTAAAAAAATGTGAGTGCTATCACTTCCTTATCTCCCAGTGCAACAACTTTCACAGGTTGGTCTCCTTCTCAGGAGATCATTTGCACTCTCATTGTTTGTGAATGAAAGGCTTTATTTATATGAAACTTGTTCTCCTCCCAGTCTGAAATCATTATGTATTTCTCCCTTTCTTCTGGCAGTCTACTCTAATATACGCCAATGCAATTCAATTGTGAAACATCATTTCTTTTATTTGTGCTTGTCTTCAGCTGCCACCTTGAGAGTTTGTTTTCACATACACATTTTTAGTGCAGTGAGATAAATTATAAATAGCAAGTAGAACAAATGAATAACAAGTGATAAGCGTTTTTCTCCATCTACAGAGAACTGTTCAGCTCCACCTAACCATCAAAGGATGTAAATGCAGTCAGAGCCTCCACTGCTGTATTGCTTAGTACTCATTGAGCACACAGACAGCAATTACCAGATCATGAGAAGAGAATAAGGTGAATTAATACTTAATAAAACTACCAATAAAAAGGATAAACTTAAATAGCTGAACAAGAAAATCACCGTTCTGTTAGTCCATTTTTTTTAAGTAGCACCTAATTTCACAAGGCATCTTGATTTAACAACTTGAATTTTATCTCTGAATCTTATTTCAGTTAGTAAAAATTCACAAAATAAGATCTCATATGCCAAAAAGACTAAGAAATTCTTATAAATCCAACAAGTACAAGATTTTTTATTATTTTAGCAAACATCCCAAAGATAACACTCTTGCTTTTAAATATCAAACAGTATGCTTAGATAATAGAAAACAAAGAGAATTATGCCGATACACTTCACTTAAAAACTAAAAAGTCATCCACAAAAATATTCCAGCTCTCCTACCTCTGCAAGTACAATTTTAATCCAGGCTGGCATTAGCCTGTTACTCAGGTCTTCAGCTTTCCCATGACCACAAGTAGACAAACCATGAACGATCGTACCTAGAGCTAAAGCAAAACCGGATGTCTGTAGGATAAGAAAAAAACAAACAAAAAATTCATATAAAAAACAGATATTCTACAGGATCATGTTTTCTTTCCTAAAAAGAAAAACCAAAATCATACAACATTCCTAGAGGGAGCACTTCCCATGAGTTTACTCTTTCAAAAATACTGGATGCTTTCTTATTTTAAGTACTTGGTTATGTTAAGTGACAAGGATTTCTTTTGTACCAAATAGATACCAATCTTTGTCACATATATTAATCTGGAGATTTATTTTAGAGTGGATTTTCTTATGTGAAAATGAAAAGCAGTTAAAAAGGTTGTTTAATTTGACTTGTACTTTACTGGGTAAACATATTAGAGAGATGGCCATTGACATAGCTAATTTTTATTCTAAATAGTTGTGCTTTTCTTTCTTCCTTCCCCATCTCCAGCAAGCATTTAACAAAAAAGGAGAAAGTACTGAAATACAGAGATTATTTTGGTCATTTTTACAGGGTAATCCTAAAATGCTGCAAGATCAGCCAGACACTCAGAAGCTCTGCCTGTGGGTTGTTGTGCTGTCTGAAATCTAGGGAGAAGAAAACAATTCAGAAAAGCAAAGAAAACGTCTTTTCCTCCCAAGAATAAAAAAGGTATTAAGAAAACTGTTTTAGAAGAAACATTAATTGGTAAGGCACAGAACTAAAGACACTCAAAGTACCAACTACTCCTTTAAATGCTATCAAACATATATAAAACCTGTTTTTGCTTCATTCTTTGTTTTTGACTATACAGCTATAGGCTCCGTATCAACGGAATCATCATAGTAGCATAAATTGTGGGTTGTATGTACAACACATATGAATATCACTTAACGTTCAGAACACATCAAAGTGTTTTCTTTAGGTGATGGGGGTAAAACAGCATGGGATATGAGACACTTAAGAAATAAACTGAAGCCAAGCTCAAACTCTGAGTATGACCTGCTGATTATCTTCCACCAAGGTCCGTAGCTTGTTCATGGCCTCCTCAGCCTCTGCTGCTTCTATGATTCCAACACTGAAAGCAGAGACACAGGAACAGGCCACAGAATAGGCAAGGACCTGGAAAACAAAACTGTTTAATTCTGATATCCAGTGTCTGAAGGAATTCACACACACACAAGCAATCATTAACAAGGCTATCTTTACTTTTTCAGGGAAATTTTATACTACTTGGTTACTACAGCAACAACCAGAAATTCTCAAATTTCACCTCACATAGAAAGCGGCATTTGCTACTGCAGTTCTGTGTTCTACAACTTATCAGTCACATCTGCATTTAAACAGTATTTATACTTACTTTCTCCCCAGAGAAAATGTTGCTATCACTGATATAAACTAAATTTGCTGTGAGAAGCAAATTTTGTAATTCTGTCTGCTACTGTCTGTTTCTTGTTCAGAGGTGATTGCAAAGTATCTGCTATGAGGGCAAGGCCTTGTGCTCAGCAGCAGCTCTCACACAACTCCTCAGTGCAAAAAGCATCACTCCAAGCTTCATTCCTTATTTTCCTGTTAGCTAGTGGTAAAGCCTTTGCTTTTCATCTCACACTCCAACACCGGGGTTAAAGAGATGCCGTCTCATTGGAATCACACTAAATAATATACAGGACAGAATTTACGAAATGCCACATGTGGCACATACTTCAACAGAAAGCTTACTCTGTTGGAAATGCAGGCTGCTGAGAGCATGCGTTTTATAAGCCACGTGACAGCAGGATAATAAGGCCATGCCATCTTCAGCTTTTATTTTCAGAAGTTTATTGTTCCTAAAAAAGAATCCCCATCTATGTTGACATTAGAAAAGTACAAGCAAAGCCTGGAAGTACTTCTGGTTTTGTTTACTGAGGGCAAAGTTCTGACCTTGCACAGAAATGCAGTTATTTTTCCCAGCATGACTCTCACCACGCACATATTGAGCCCACACGGCGCGCTGGGGTCCCGTCAGCGCTGTCTGCAGGCCCACACGGAACGCATGGAACTAGGCTCGCACGCCTGCGCGAGAAGTGTTCACAAGTGACACCTCTTTTCTGCTCTTCACATGGAGGGCAAGGAAATGAAGTCAACCTTCCACAGGACAAGAGTGCCAGCTGTTTTACCTCATTTGTACAAAACTAAGCAACAGAAAAGCACATAACTAGGAGAGTGTTTCAGAGGATCTCTACCTACCGGGCAGCATGATTTGGAAGAAGTAATGACCATTTTGGACCTCTCACTGCAGCAGGCCACAGTTCTCTCAAGTACAGGATAGCATCCCAGCTATTTATTGTTCTGAAAGAGCACTTCAATTATAGTAATATTCATCTCAAGGTTCCTGGCCAAATTTTACTGCCGTAATTATCTGTGCAATTCCTTATGGAGACTTTAACTGAAAAAGGCAGACTTTGCTTCTCATCTCAAATTACTTCATGATGTTAAACAGCTGCTGCATTTCATCCCAGCAGTTACTGTACTGAACCCTGTGCAGAGTTTGCACATCAGTTTAACTTCAGTAAAGAACTCTGAGATCCCTGGGGAGGGATAAATGATTTCATAGATGTAAGTTATTTTAACACGTGATCCATAAACAGAAAAAGGCTAATCCTCACACACATGGACTGCCAAGAAAATTAAGCTCCATAAAATTACACATCTATTACAAAAAAAGGGCTTTCAGAACAGTTCCAAGAAGGAAGAAGAAATGAACACTGTCAGTATCTGTTAAATCCCTTAGAAAAACAGAGCATTATGAAACTCAGCTATTCAGCTGCTGTGATTTTACGCATGATAAGTAGAAGTTTCTGCATCAAACACTACATATTTCCATTCTTGTTTTCTGTTCAATTTCTCCAGTTCTGTCAGCTTTCCTCTTCAAGTTTTACCTCAACAATGTTGTGTGCTTCTTGGTTCAAGGATCCATTATAGAACTCATACTAGCTTAGCCAAACTTGGCAGAGCAATGTTACAGTGAGAACAGAAAATAGACCTGTAGCAGCAAGATCCACATTAGGGATGGCACCTGTCAAAGAAGGACCTATATGCACAGTTACACAACATTCCAGCACCTCATTGTGAGTTAAGGACCTGAAGAAGTGCTCTGAACAAAGATTTTACATCTGAACAGGCAGTTTCTTAATATCTGAGATGTATTGGCAGTTACTGAAATTGTTTTGTTCAACAAATAAACAGAGGCTGTTACAATGAAAACGTTAGAAATCAAGGATTTCCGCACAAGGGTTGCATGAGAAACCCCATGAATATAAAGCCTCAGTGAAGAGCTGACTTATTAAAAGCAGGAAGCATAGGGAAAGGAAGATAAAACAGGCCATACCTCCTGGACCCATCTGCTTTGGTCCTCACTGCTATCCAGGAAGCTCCAGAGTTTTCGCAGTGAAGCAGAAACGTGTACTCGTGACTCCGTTTGGCTGCTGTGGCTCATAAGCGAAAGAACAAGTCCCACTCCCAAAATGCATCCAGTGCTTAAGGAAAAGACAACAGAAAAAGGATTAAGGATGCCTTGACTTCTCTGAACACTTTTCCTGAACACCGCCAAGTCATCTTGAATTGACAAGCAGTAAGAACTCTTGGCATTCACTGGTAATTAACACAGTCAGTTTTAGTAGTGTTTATATTTCACAAAGTAATGATCTTTTATTTTTAAAAACACAGGATTAAAAGAGATTGTGCAATGAAAATGTAGGCTCAAAATAACAAGGCATATGTAAAACAGCTTCCTTATTTCTTCTACTTTGGAAGAACCAATAGCACTGGGAACAAACACATTACTCTGCAGAAGGTTAAGTATGGATCCAAATGTTTCCATTAAATTCACACTGATTTCCTAAACTCTATAATACACCAATTAAACACAATAATTGTGGGTTTGCTTTTAGGGTATATCTCTCAGTCTCACCTGCAAATGATGTTCCAGTCTGTCCAAGCAGCTAAAAGATGGTATTCAGCTGCATTTCGGAATGTACAAGTCAGGTATACATATTAATCTATATGCATTAAAACACATATATACAACAGTGGACCAACTTCAACAGGACAGAACACTCCCTGAGAACTAACATTTTGATGCTGATGTAAATGCTTCGACAGTGACAGGGTATTTTTCAGATTTTGACCAGAAATTTTACTCTCCATCTAAGAACACTTTCTCATGAAACACAAGACTTGTGGCTGCCACAGATTTCCAGCTTACACAAGTCACCAATCCTAGGGATTTTTGCCAGAAGATTCCCAACCAGCCTTGGCTACCATCACAAGATACTAGGAGTACAACAACAGATACGCATGGCTCTGAAAGGTGCTTTCACTGTACAAACACAAAAGCTGCTACCGGAAAACTCCCCTTTCCCTTGTGCATCTCCATGAGCATGCTCATGACCACACCACCAACGCCAAACAGTCATCTCACAGAATCACAGAATGGTTGAGGTTGGAAGGGACCTCTAGCGATCATCTAGTCCAGCCCTTTGCTCCAGCAGGGACTGGATATGGCTAGGATATCAGGCACTCCAAGCTTGCGCTATGCAACTCAAAACAGGGAGAGTTATTGCTTTTACTTAGCTAAAGAAAGTCATAAAATCACTACAGTTGGAAAAGATCTTCAAGACACCAAGTCCAACCATAATCCCCTCAACACCCTGCCTGCTAAACCATGTCCTTAAGTCTCGTCTACACATTTCTTGAACATTACAGAATAACTTCAGACAGTTTCAATCTTACGATTTTCAACATGTGGGGATGACTATGACCAGCATGCATATAACACTCAGCAGTGTCTTTGCAAAATACCCCTCTTATTTTTTTTTCTTCAGTAAAGATATGCTGCAAATCTCTGGAATCAATGTTAATATTTACAAATAAGTAGTATATTAAAAATTCATGTACAGCCAACAAAACAGGATATGAAGAAAGAACAGCTGATTCTTTCAGATTTATGGCAAATCTGAAGAATAACACTTCTTCTCTTATAGGTTTATGAAAATAGACAGAGAAAATACTAAATTCCTAGTTAAAGCTACTTTCTTTTATGCTGCTGCTACTTTGAAAAAAAATGTAGTGGAGAACAGTAGCAAGAGTAATATTTCACATACACTCATAGACATTTTTTTTGTGAAGCAAAAATAAAGAATATCATAGCAATCTTCCTCACATGACCATCTTGTTTGTGACCTGTATAAAATGAACATTCACTTCACCAGCATATCTCAAATTTTCCAATATGTTCTAAGCGTTTTACTTTCAGTGTACCAGATTCTGCCATTATCGATCTGCTACATTGCCAATCTATTGCTGCCTCTCAACGTAATAGCTTGGAAATGTACAGAGCAGCATAGTTCATAAGGAAATAGCAATACAAAATAAAAGGTCTAAATCTTCACGTGAAGGAAAACGATGTTTTTTAGTGACAGTAACCCTGAGGTCACTAGATGTTTGGCAGGTTTCTTTAGGAACAGTAAAAAATTCTGATGGCAGTTTTCAGTACAGAACTTATGAAAACTACATAAAGTAAGTTAATTTATTGCTCACAGTAGGAAGGGACTGGGACTGGGAATCTTATCACCTCCCAACTTTAAGGAAGACTACTATGTACGTCATGTTTCAGAGTAACTTGGCTCTATGCTATATCTTTACTTAATCCTTAAACAGCAGTACTTCTCATTTACTCAATATTTATCCAGTAATTACTCCAGCAGGTACATGCTAGTTCTGATATGCAACGGCTTCATGTTAAAAGACACATTCGTAAAGCTGTTATAGAATTCACACTGAATATGGGAAATGTAATGGACTGTTCTCAGTAACTGGGTCCAAGGAGTCCCTTCAAATGTCAGTGTTAACTCTATTTTGAACATGTCATGTTTTTCTTTGTCTGCAGAGAGAAGAAAAACCCACAAAGCAAAACCTTGCAAGACAGGGACCAAGGGACCATATTTTGCTACCCAAATGCTGCATTGTTACAACTGGATGCCTGCCTTTCATTTGGTTCTAATTCTTTTTAACTTGGTACACTTAGCTTGATTATATTCAACACAATCTAGGTAAGTAACTAGAAAAGTTAACAATTAAGAATGCAAATGCCCGCTAAACCTTCTCTCACTCCCTATCTAAGATAGACTTGGGAAGAAAAATGAGCTGTTCAATAACTTCCATGATAAGTCTGACAAAATCAGCATTAAGAACTGTATAAATTCAAAAAAAGCATTTGTGACATGTATATTACACACACATTTCATGATTTTCATTTTCATTTCAACAAAAAGCCTTACATACTTATTTTATTTTCTACCTAGCACAATAGATTTAATGTGCTCTCATACATCTCTTGATAATGTATAAGTGTCTTCAACTTAAAATCAGGCCCTAGGGCTCTGAAAACTCTGAAAAGTTTTCTCAGAAAAAAACAAAAAAGTTCAACATTAATATAAAATTGGAAGTGTTTTTCGCCCACAATCAAGTGGATGAGTTTCACTGTTATTTTCTTGCCTGTATGCTTGAAGACACATAAGAAGAGTTAGAAGCACCATTCTCACAATGGTTTTTTCAAAGAGAAAACTCTATAGAGCACTTCAAGCAACTTACAAAGGCATATGGATCCTTATGCACATAAGTGGCCTCCCACCATGCTAAAGCATGGGCTTAGCAGAAAAAAAAATATATATATACCTGTTGCTTATTATTTCTTACAATAGCTCTGCTTGCTTTCTTTTCCTCTTTCCCCAAAACAGCAACAAAATCTCCATTAAAAATTCAAAAGAAAATTGCCCTTAAAAAAGAACTCATAATAACAATCAATACCCCTTATCAAACTGGCATTAGCACTGAAGTGTGTTGTGTGAGTCCAAGGAGGCACATCCACATGCTTTGTTAAACTTCCTTATTATCCAGGCACTCCGGGCAGAAAAACAAAAGAGAAACAGTAAGAACTTCTTCATCTCAATAATGGCCTTCAGGATTTGAGATGCCTCACTTAATACCCCCAAAGAAACATATTTCTAAGCAGACAGATCCATTTAAAAGAATCGGGAGGCCCCCTCTCAAAGACCTGTAACATCTACTGCACACACTGTAAGAATGCACGTGTAGGCCTGCACATGCACGTGAATGTAAGAGGCCACGCCAGCCGACGTGGCCGGCAAACCGCAACATCCGAATTAAAGGTTTATTTTCCACTAGGTGGCAGCATGAGCCAAGATGCTGCCTCTGGTAATTTGCCAGATCAAAGCAGTCAGAAATCTATTCTAATTACGGCAAAACGATCAATTTGTACTGGGAATTTTATCAGCTCCCTTGGAGCCCTGTTAAACATACATGACCTCTGAGAGCGGCCCCATGAGGGAAACGATTACTGCTGGCATTTAGAAAAAACAGAACTTCCTCTCTCCCCCATTTGTACAGCATGACACACCTACTCTCAAAAAACTTCCAACGGCAAGCTCAGCATGCATAAAATGCTCACATACGGTAAGTGTCCCACGGACAGCTATGCTTATTGTAAACTACATGCAAAAGGCTTCAGGAGCCTTTCCTTTAGAGAAAGGAGACACACCAAACTGATACAAACAGGCTACAACATTTGCTGCTTTAAATGACTGCTTTGCTTATGAGACAGAGCACTCACAAAGCACACCAACCTTAAAAGTAGTTTTCTAACATGTTCCCGTTAGGATCACCATAAGAAATTCTTTATTATTGCTCTTCTTGCTTATCTTTGCTTCATATTCCTCCATCTGTCGCCTGCTGTCGCCTGGCTTTTCTGGGACATTTTATCTCCAGATAGTAAGTCACACAAGAAAGCAGCAATGGGTATAGCAATGTGATGCAACTGACACAAAATAAGGCTCATGGTACACAGGTGGCTGTGCCAGCCAGTCTGAATCCTGACTTTGCTGTCCAAGTTCATAGCTCAACAACATGCAACTGTGATCTCTCCAGAGCTTTCCAGAGGATCACAGGAGAAAGGAAAGGCACAAGCTGGACCAATCGCTATTTCCTTTGAAAAGGGAAGAAGTGGGTAGACAAATGCTCGAAATGAAAGAAAAACCTATACACTCACACTAAAATACACAAGATGATGCAGCTCCTTCCTTACTCTAGAAGAGAAAATGCTACCACAGAATTGATGCACTACTCTGGTCACATGTAATATGCATCTGTTCACCAGCAACTCAAATCTGCCAGGTGTTTCACTGTGCAGATTATTTCTGGCTTGCCAATGCCAGCAATTGTGCGATGACCTTCACTCATTTCTTGTCCTGCTAGTGGGCTACTTGTGTCTTTAGGACACCTGAGGAATAACTGCAGTTGGTGAAATGAAATATATTTGCCTTTCTCAGTATTCAACATGACACCCCCAGCTATTAAATTAGCAGCCTGACTTTCCCAGATAAAGGACACACGCAAAGCAGCTGCTCCAGGGCTCTGGCTGTATTGCACCGTGTTTACTCTCCTGTAACAGGCTCCAAAGCAGCACCAAGGCTGCACTGAGCATCCTGGCAGCCATGTAAGAGCTTAAGGAGGCATAATCAGAAGTACCTGTCATTAATGAATACGTGCAGGTAAACTGAGCAACTGTGCTCACAGAATGGGTGGCATACTCCTGCTGCCTGTGCCCAAGATCCAAACACAACCAATGTTTTTCCTGTGGGCTGGCAGATAATAGTGGTGCTCATTTCATTCTGCCTTCCATTAGGTGCTGCACAAAAGAGTGTATATATGTACATATACACTAAAATAATCACAAATAACTAAAAATAGATGGTATATCCAGAGGAACGGGCATGAGATATGGTGCTGCCTCCGTCCTCAGAGGATGCCCAAGGGTAAAATCCTGTTCAAACTAGTTTGGGCAGAGGTATGGACCTTATAAAGTCCCCGCCAGACTGCATGAGCCAGTGGTTCTCCTGTAAGTGCTCAGGAACAGACTGTCTTCTCATCTTTATGATCATTTATGAAAAACTTACTGGTGCAAGTATTGATTAACAAAGTGGAGCTGAAAATAAAATCACTAATGAAAGAGACTCACTTGTACTCCAGACTGTTGTCAAAGCAGCAGTCTTCCAGTGCATCTAGGGACTTCATTAGAAGTAAGTTCATCTGTTGACTGGGCACATCACTACAAAAGAAACAAAACAAAAACCAAAAATCCTCCAAAACAGCTCACATGAAACAATATAGGCTATCCTGGTAAGATTTAACTATTAAGATTAATCTTAATTAAGATTAATAAATTAAGATTAATTAAGATTTGTTTCTTTTTTATAATAGCTTCTTATACTGGTTTGTAAGCAACAGCTTAATCACTTATGACATATGCACACAAAGATATTAAAGATGATAAACAAATAACATAGAGCATATTATAGTCAGACCTTAACTGCGGTGTTGTAACAATGGCCCTGTGGTGTTATAACAATGCACCAAAAGTCACAATTTATGCAACATGAGAGGAGAACGAAACTACTGCTGGAGAAAACCATTTCAGCTGGAGATTGCTTAGAAAGAATCAGTGAGAATTAGAAATTATTTTACAAAAAGAGTCTCCTGGGGTAACTACCCTCCTTAAGAGCGTTTTACGCATCTCATTCATTTGACTGATTTGCACACGTAGTTTAGGATATGATAAAAATCAATCATTCAGCTGGAAGGAATGGCAAATATTTAGAGAAAAACGTTCAAAGTGCAGAAGAGTAAGGAAGATGATAAATGTTGGGGTCAGCCTGGGGCCGGTGCCGGGGAGTGCCTCCTTGGCGCGGGCGGGCGCAGCAAGAACAGGCAGCTCAGGCCCAGCAGCAGCGGCTCAAGGCTCTGCAGGGGCAGCTGCAGGCAGAGGCCGTGCGCGGGCAG
>NW_010589796.1:169891-190654 GCF_000705375.1 Tinamus guttatus
GGGGAGGTGGCGGGGCGGCTGCAGAAGCCCGGCCGGTTCCAGGGCCTCGCGGACGCACTGCAGGACCGGGAGAGCTGCCAGCAGCAGCTGGGCGACCTGAGCACCGACAGCTGAGCATGGATGAGGGGTCGCCACTCTACTCCACGAGGAAGCCGAGCCGTTCCCGCTTGGAGATGTCGGCACGGGTGCCGTGAAGCCACAGGCATCGCGGTGCCTCTCGTGCAAGGTGCAGTTCCTGCAGAGCCTCGACTTCATGTGTGTCCCCAGCAGCGCGCACACGGCGCTCAACAGCAGCGCCAGCTCCCTGGGTGACCTCTCACTCCAGCCTCGGCCACAGCAGCCTCTGCCTGGACGCCCAGAAAGCTGCATTTGCTGGTGGAGGAGCAGTTGGCAGAAGGACATCTACAACTAACAACTAGCCCATGGAATACTCCAGTTCTGCGATGGCAAAGAAAAATGGTATTACTGTCCTCACATGCCAAACTAAAAAGGCTGCCATCACCTGGAAAACGTCAGTGGATGCAGAATGGCCAACTGGGGTTCAAGCCGAAGCACCAGGCTCCACACAGGCGTTGGAGTTGGTAGCTGCAACCATGGCTTTTCAAAATTGGCAACTGTAAATCTTAATGTTGTAACAGATTCCTTATACGTTGAAGGCCTGGTGAAGCGCTTGGAGGGAGCTACGCTTCGAGTGGTTGTCAATCCTTTGCTGATAGCCCAATTGCGAAATTTATGGACTATATTAAATTGCCAAGCCAATCCGTACTTTATCAGAAAAGTTGGGATGCGTGTAAGCACTGGTTGAGATGTTTTGTGGTCATGGGTGTTCAAAAACTGATAAAAATATACAACTGGTCTGTGTAGGTAGCCAGGACTCTCTTAAACAATGGGGTATTCAGCACATATTCGGTATTCCTCATTCTCCTACTCAGCAGGCAGTTTTTGAGTGCATGCACCAGACCCTAAAAAATAGATTAATTAAACAGAAAGAGAGAGCTCAGGGAGCTGGCCCCCAAGAAAGACTGGATAAAGTTTTATATGTACTTAATTTTTTAAATCGTAACATAGCAGGTGAAAGCCAAATTACTCAACACTTTGGCCGACAGTCAGAAAATCTACAGGCAAGTTACCATAAAAGGTCTAGTTATGGGGAAGTGGGAAGGCCCAAAAGACTTAGTAACTTGGGGAAAGGGAGGACGGTTGTGTTTGGACAGACAGGAAGCCAAGATGGCTCCCTCTGTGCTGTGTAGACCCTGGCTTTCCTCAGCAGCGGAGCAGTGTGTGCTGGGCAGCTCACTGGGCGGCCTCACACGAGATCCCCTCGCTCATCAGCTGGTTGGTCGCCCAGCTCGGCAGCCACAGAAGCGGCTGACCCTGAGTGACGGCCGGGGGCTCCTCCCGCCACAGCGCGGGGAGCCCATGCGCTGCAAGCGGCACCCAAGTGCTCCACCTCATCTGCTGAGCAGGCACTGCTGCCACCAGCCACAGGCTGATCCCAACGGATAAATACGGACAAGTTTTAAAGAATGCTGCAAAAGGCCTAAAATTAATTTGACTATGATTTGTATATACTTTACTCCTCAGAACTTAAATGCCACATGCCTTCCTCCAAAAGGAGGAATTTATTTGCACACTTACGTTACATATTGAAAACCCTACCTGACTTTTTCTTCATACAAGCGTGAGATAAACATTCCCAAAGCAAGGCCCATATGGATTTGAACAGCTTGAGACTCGTCAGCATTTGGTTTCCCAGGTAACCTGGCAGTCAGCATACTCAGGACCTCCTCAATCTTCTCCTTGCACGATACAATGAAAACTGGCACCAGGAGGGACAAAGCGGTGGCTGCACAGGAACGAGCTATAGCACTCGCTGTATTTTCACCAGAGTAGGATTTCTAGAACAAAACGTAAAAGCATTTCATTCTTTTCTTGGGAGAAGAGGGATAAAATTCCCTTGCAGCTAATAACATTCAGCATTTTACAAGTTTAATAAATACAGCAAACAGCAACCCAGATACATTGCAGTCTGGAAACAAACAGTATTTCATAGCTTTGTCTATGACATTTCCGTTTGCCTTACCCTGAAAGCAGTTTAAAATTATGGTAATTGAGAACATAACTATTAATTGTAAATAAGATGAAGTATGAAACTGTAAACAAGGGACAAGACAAGATGAAAGTGGAATTCAACAGCTAGGCTGCAAGTAAATACATTGTGCCTGAATTCCCTTCCTTTTAAAAAAGCTAAAATCCACAGAGCTGCCTTATAAAGCAACGGCCTCATTATATGCAATAGTTCCAGGTATATATATTAACTGCCACTCCAAAATGAAAAATGAAAAAAAAAAAAAAAAAGTCAATATAATATGCA
Source organism: Tinamus guttatus (assembly GCF_000705375.1). Next base: position 172,266 of record NW_010589796.1, read on the forward strand.
AGGTACTCTGTAGGAAAGTGCTATGTATCACATGCCCTGGAATTTTACACTGATAAGAATTTTTTTTTCTTTTAAAAGGGGCAGATTTTATAAATAAAAGCACAATCCACATAACACTGTTCCATCTCAAAAACACCTTTGTTAAACAGCAGTATTTTCAGCAATAGGAGTCTCACAGTAATTAAGCTAAAACTGCTAATGCCAACCAATTAATGACCCTCCTAATTTCCAGCCAGTCCAGCAGTTGCTTAACATTGCATTAAATTAGTGATGTATATCCCCTGTCAGGGATGATATAGGTAGATCACATGCCATAGCTGATTCAGGTAATTTAGCAATTTTCAGCTTTTTCACACAAGCTTGTCATTGACTGAACCAGATGCAGTAACTTTATGTTCTCCATCTCTTCAAAGAGGAGAGAGAGAGAGCAGGAGAGATAAAGACTGTCCATCCATTGAGAGTGACCTCATACTTAAAGTACCATAGGGAGTATTTTATTGCCCTTTCTTAATAAATGAAAAGTCACAGTAGCAGAGAGAGAGAGAGAGTTTCATCAGTCTGCCAATACTCCGCCAGCTAGTTGCCTCTTAGTACCAGAGAAAAACATCAGAACTGTCACAGATACAGCAAAGAGTAAACCAAGCTTCAGGCTAGAAAACAATGTAAGATGAGAAATAGAAAAACATCTTAGAAGAAAAAAATTTTGCATCTCTCATATTGTGACTACTTCAAGGACAAACATAATGAAGAAACTCCAAACCAAGCATTCTAAGTACAGAATCCAAACACATTATCTTGTCTTTAACATTACTTTGTTAAATACCTTAGGTGCACTTGTGTTTCTACACATACCTGGTAGAACCATGAGAAGGCTTGACCTTTAGGTTGATAGCGGCTATTCACAATACTGAAAAGGGTTTCTGTGACCATAGAAATCCAGTCTTGTAGGGGAATAAAATCAGGTTCAGTCTGTAAGTGATAAATGGAATATAAACATCAAATCCAAACTGATGATCCTTTCTTAAACCAGATCCTACCTGAACAGAAGCTCTCAGCAAAAAGGTTATTCTGCCACTCTCAGCAAACAATGTGTTTTACAAGACAAATCCCTTCCATAGACAATATTTTTGATCCAGATACTACTTACTGAAACCTCATAACAACAGCATAACCCACAAACATTCACAACTCCAAACTCACACAGCCAAGTGTTACCATGTTTCTGCTTTCATGAATCCTTTCAACCCATGCAAAATTAAACGTGGCCACAAAAGTCAAGACAACTATTCAAGTAGTTTCAGCTTGACTATAAAGCACAGGAGTCTCCAAGGGTCTCACAGTTAATTGTTTTATTATCTTGAATTATGACAGGAACACTTAAATGCTACTCATGTATATATACTATATGCAGATGGACAAAAGCTTTTATTTAACATGAAGATTCCATCTCCCCAAATACATTCATTTATAAATGTGGGCAATAACCCAAAGTTCTTAAAAATATATATAGTCCACTCAGTCATACACAGAAAAGCATTCAGGAAGCTCAACTTGCCCCGTGACATGTCAACTATCATATCAACATACCAACACATCAATTTGTCCTGTGGCATTCGTATCACACAACTACTTGACTCAAATCCTGCTTTCTAAGGATGGTGCCTTGGACTGTGATACAGTCTTGTTAATAGAGAACAGGGTCCCCATTACACATGTGTCTTAAGAGCTCTGTTTACTTTTCAACAGGTATAACTAAAAAAAATATCGTGGTGGGATGGCAAGAGAATGTATTTTTCATAGATATAAGGAGAGGTGTATTTCTTGGTTTTAACACTAGCAGGAAAACATAAATGAATAGCTGCCAGATTGCCACAAATAATAGTCTCAGATGTTGAGCAAACATGGATGAATGGAACCTTCTGGCATGAAAACTGAGCTACTGTTTATAGTGTTTTACAAATGAGGAAACAAGTTCAACTAAAAAAAGTTCTCACAAGTGTATTTTCCTTTCTCCACAAATTTCTCCTTTTGAGAGCCACTCTTCATACAGTCATATGCACTGTGGCACACTGTGGAAACTCTTCCACCACTAGCAAGATTGAAAATATCATCTTCTAAGCAGACTTCAGAAAGAGTATATAATACTAGATGAACAAATGAGTACTGCGAATCAAAGAAATCCAGATCATTAGAATTAAAAACATGAATTAAACCAATAAAAGACACCCAGAGCATTACCTTTTTTTTTTTTTTTCCTTAGAAGTCTTTATCATTCTGCACCTACTAGCAAAAACTGTACAGATCAGCTCATCTACCCAGCATGCAGCAGACAACTGTCAGGTCTGCAGTTCTACTGGCTGGAAGAAAATGCTATTTTTGACTCTGGTTTGGCCTTAGACTTTCTCTTATCCATGCATAGAAAAGTTGGATGTTTACAGTCTGGACATGTTCTGTCGATGCCATAGGAAAACACCTTAAAATCTACACCTTAAAACATGTTGTAAGTAAGAGCTGAGCAAAGAGGTATACAGTGAGTATCTCAGGATCTGCTGGTCATTACCACATCTGTTGAGACTGACAACTAATGTATTGGTCAATGGGTTTCTTCAGAAGAGGTGCCCACTCTGAGTGGGACCACAAAGCTGTTCTTACGGGTCACACAAGGACCACCAGAGAGCTACTAGGGTGGAATTTGAACCTCAAAGTGTGCAGGACTCCTCACACACTGGCCATCTTCTTGAGCATGTCGTCCTGTAGCTTCATTATATTCCTTTCAGAGCACAGGACTTATTTTTCCCAGATTGACTCACCTCAGGCATCCCTTCAGTATCTGAAGAAAGGCTGCTGTCGTATTTGGATACTGCAACTGCAAGACCAGTTAAGGCTAAGAGACAATTTCCTTTCACCACTGGGCTGTCTCTGGGCAAAAGAAAAGAAAGAAAAAAAAAAAAAGAAAAAAAAGCAAAGACGAGTCAAAGAGCGTAACAAACACAGGTAACAAAACACACCTTAGGACAGGGAGGTATATGCTACAGGTAGTTTGATAGGGAACACAATCCTTAACTAACAAGGTCTCTGGCCTAGGAATTTTGTTGGCTTGTTTCCTGGCTCAACAAAAGCATATCGTATTTCAGCTTTAAAATTAGAGACCAAATGGAAGATATAAAAGTGTTTCAGTTTTCTCCATTAGATTCCACTAAGAGTGCAGAACTCTTTTTTCCCCCAGATATGTCTTCTATAAAATGCCTCTCAAACACACGAACACAAGTTGTATAAATACAGACATCTGCTGTCACTAAAAGGAGAACTGCAATTCTGTACAGCTAATGGTATCCTGAGAAATGCAGCAGATGGTCTCAAGTAGCACCAGTTCTACACAGTATAACAGTAAGAAGTTCTTCAAACAGAGAATGACAAGCAGGCTCTACTGGACCAGTGATATTGATAAGACAGTATTAGACCAAAATGGAGCATACTAAATTTCCTGGATTAGTCTGGCATTTTTGAAAGAACTTCCTCATTTATTGTTGTAAATATATTCCTACTCCTGTAATTTAAGTTTTTTTCCCTGCCAACAAACACTTCATTTTGACAATGAGAATATTTTCTGAATTTTTGCGGGGGCTTTATTAACACACACAAAGATTTTAATGAAATGCCACAGACCTTTTGAGTTTGAAGCTCTGAAGCTATCTCCTTTCAGAAAAAACTTCAAATAGGTACAGTTTGGTGGGCACTCAAGTTCTTTTAAATTTCTCTATATGCAAGCCAATGAATCATTTCCTGATTCATATAGCTTTTTATTGTTTCACCTTTTTTTGATTATCAACTTTTAAGTATTTATATTTCATGATGTACCTCAAATGGAGAAACTTCTGAAACTACACTCTCACAAAAGCTAGATTCTGTAATTTAAAAATCATCATCCTACCACTAGGAAGAACAAAAACAATATCATATCCTTTTGCTGAAAATATGAAACAAAAATTGTATCAATTTCATCACTGTGTCAGACTAGGAGAAAGCCTAGCAAACATGACACTAGATCTATGCACAGAAAATCCTTTTGCTGTTACCTAAAGAAAATTCACCCCTCCTTCCCAAATTATGAAATGCTACTCCCTCAGTTTTGCCAACAAATTTCTCCAACTACAATTATATATTTCATTCTGACATCTATAAAGATGGGAAGAGTTTCTTTCGTGAACAGCAACAGGGTGAAATCAAAAATTTAGCAGTCAATTGCAAGATAAACTTTATCTTCCACCTTGAAAAAAAAACACAGAAAAAAATAATTTGTCATAAATTAGTAATTCTTACTTTGAAGCACCTTTGATGACATCAGTCAACATATCTCTGGCCCTGCAACAAAAACAAGACTGTATAGTACAGTGCAACAGAAACAAGACTCTATAGTATAATGTATCTAACGTATATTATCCTATGCATTATACCAAGTTATGAATTCATCTGATCTCCCCATAGGTTTTACATGTGGTCATGCTAGGTTAATACCTATCTCGTTTCTCGTACAGCTAACACAAGGCTCAGCACAAACCAATCACAGGTATCAAGCATAAGTGTGGTCACTTACCACTCTTTTTCCCTTGTGCAAATCACCACTGTTGTCAAAAGGGCTCTTGTTTATAAGACTTTACTTTTTGGAAAGTACAGATTGAATCAGTAGCCATAAATCAGCTCATTGAACTGTTATACATAACTTTCCAGATCACTGCACCATGCCTTGGCTAATAAAATGTTTTACAATGGACAACCATAACAATTTATCCAGTACTTAGTATACTCCTGAAAACCACTATGGGCATTTATATTATTAGGCAGTGCAATAACCTGAATGCATTTAAATGAAAGCTACAGGAGAATAGTTTCAATTTCTTATGTATTGCCATTGTCAATTTACTTGCTTGCACGCCATGTGCTCTAGGTGTCCCTGCTGGAACAGAGGGAACCTCTAGATCTCTAGAGGTTCCTTACAACCTCAACCATTCTGTGATTCTGTGATTTATCTGGATTTGCTTTCACACCAAGAGAAAAGCAGAGATGCAGGAAAGATTCTATATTGCCAGGTTTGGATGATGAAAGTAAGATTCTGGATGACAAATCATACAATATCAATTAGTAAATCTGAGCCATGACTGTCACCCTATGCAAAAAGATACGCTTCACAAATCCACAGCAAATAATAAGATTGAAAAATCCGATCATTAGTTTTTGTAAGCACCCTGTTTCTGCATTCAGTTCCAAAAAATAAAGCAAATTTAAAGCCTTTGAAATACCCCTTTCCTCAGCACTTCACTTGCCATTACAAGTGATGAGCAGCATACAGGTATTTGCTTACCAGAGCCAGGCTGTAAACTGTTTGTACTGCACCTCTTCAGGATCTTCTTTTCCATGTTTTAGCTGCATCTCTAGCTCTGCCTGTCTCCCCTGCAGAATCACAGCAAATCAGGAAAGAATCTTAAGTGGCTAATCACAATTGGCTTTCTTCAGGGAACACTTGGGTAACAGATGTAACCTTTCCAATTCCACCTACTTCATGAGTGAATCTAATTGGTTTTGATACAGGATAACATTGTAATACACAGCACACCAAGTATAATAACCAATAATTTTTGATTATGTGTGAGGAAGGCAGCTGCAGATGACACAAATGGTCACAGATACTGACACATCCTTTCCAGGCCACAGAAAAAGAAATCCCCTTGAAAGGCAGAAAGAGTACAGCAGACAAAGATGATTTCCACTTGAACTCTGACAGCAAAACATCAGTTTCTTAATTCATTACTTGAAGAAAGGCTCATCCTTCTCCTTTTTATGACCTGTCTCTTAGTAACCTTCCTGCAGAGTTCTTCCTGTACATGAAATAATATACATTCTGGCCTCTAACAAGTGTTATCTGAATATGTGAAGTAGCTTGGCCTTACAGTCTCTACCTCAAACCTTGAGACAATTCTCCTCTTCCCTGCTGAGTTGTCCATTGATGTTTCTTGGAAGGTACCTTAATACCTTAATTGAAAAATACAGACTCATAGCTGTGTTTTTCAAATGCTGGAAATTTTCAGGTTGGATGATCATAGAAACTCAGGAACACAAGGCAGCCAATCCTGCAGACTCCAGTTTTCACTCAAAAGGTGATACACCAAAGTTACTAAAGGAACAGGAATAAGAGAAGGCCACAAAAAATTCTATGCTGTGCTCTGAGAAGTGTAAGAGCAAGCACGACTTTACTGTATGCTTTGACTTGCCTGTATGCTCACACTGATTCCAGTTCCTGAGAACACTTGCAACACTGTTTTAAGCCCTGGACTAAATCACTGCTCATAGGATCACTATGAAGTTGGGTTCAGTCCCAAGAACATGCTGAACATGCAAACTGGCAGAACTGTGCAGGCATGTGAGCAGTTCTAATAAAAACAAGAGGATTTTCACATGTACAAAAGGAAAAAATCCTCACACAAATGTTTTGGTGAATTGGGGAGAGAATACTTATTAGCCCTAGATAACCAAATCCAGACTTCTTTGCACCTCAGCCTCCAAACTGGAGAAAGGATTACTATCCTGCCTGACCAGCAATGCTGTTACGTACCAAGTTCATACACTGTTTACGCATACTCTAATTATTTTGGCCATCCAAGAGGAAAAATGCTATAGAAACATACAAGTAAAGATACCTGGTCTCAGGTAAAGGCAAAACAAAAGAGAATTCTACAATGAGAGATTTCAAAAGCAACAAAAGTAAGTTTTATCTCTCTGTAAAATGGCAAGAAATCCTAAAGAGGTTTCAGAACCAAGTTTGGGGAATGCCAACACTCTCAGGAAATCTTGCGTTCGAGGTAAAGAAATGAAATAGGAAAGGAACTAAATGCAGTTGATAATGGCCCCCTCTGTAGTTAAGATTTAAAATTACAGTTTGAAAAGCAGGCAAAGGGTTTGTGAAGGGGCTCGGTTCAGAACCTGACATTTGCTGATGGGCAAGATAAAGCTTGTTCTGAAAACATTAGAGAAGCACATGCTTTGCTATACCATAAAACAAGAAACAGTGAAAGATCCTGGAATTTGCTCAGAAACCTGACTGGTGCTCACTGTACAAAGCCTGAGGTAGCCTGGAAATACAGAAACATAAGCCCTTGTAGCGGTATAAAGGGAAACTTCTTAAAGGGAGCTACCTGTTACAACTTCTTAAATCTTTTTTCAGTGGAAAAAGCAAATGATGCTACTTCAGTATACATATCAGATTAGCTAATCTAATGAGAGGGGTAATCGGGATAATTTCTGTATTTCCTACTCTTAGATAGGGTGGAAAATAGAAAGATAAATCCCTCACAGTACAACGGTATCACAACGGGATAAGAAATAAATTATATTTAATTAACCATTTCTCAATAGCCTTTGTCCACTTTGTAATACTGTTATTAGAACAATTCCATCTATAATAAGAGGTTAGAATTCAAGTTAAAACCTTACAGTTTAAAGAGGCACCTGCAATTGGAAAAGCTAACCTACTGGGGTTTAGCAAAGAACAAGCCTGCAAGAATCAGAACTGTAAGCAGAAATTATACCTGTATGACACGTCTCAGATCCTGCTGCCATTAGCTGACAACTCTCCTAATTTTTACCTCATTTTCATAAAACTTATTTTAACACAAACTTGTTTTTTAACATGATTATTATTTGTGTGAACGCCATTACTCCTAAAAATAAAAGATTAATTTAGCTTTAATGAACTTTAACATGCATATCATCATGTAGCTCAAAATTACCTGCAGGACTGCACTGTATGTTCGACTCATAAATCCCAACCAGGACTGTGGCAGCAATATTGAGCGGTGCCATTCAGAAGGCTGAATGTTAACCTGTGCAACACATCAGGAAGTGTAAAGTGGTTATATATTAAGTTTACCAAGAAGAATTCACAGAGTCATGTTCACAATATCTTAAAACTATATACGTTTTGTCTCATACTATATTTACATTCCATTAACAAAAATCCAATGTTGAAATGAACGACAACTTACATAGGACTGAAGGACCTCCCAGGCTCTCATTAATCCATCATTAATAGGTTAAAAGCTCCAACGTTTGACCATGCAAATCAAAAAACACTGAAATCAACAGTAACTTTGATTGTTACATAAACATTAATAAACCAGCTAAGAGTTTAATGGTCTGATCCTACAAACATTCAGGAATACTCCCTGCTGAATTGATTAGTTCAAAGAGAGACAGCACCTTACTTGGATAGATCTGTCGTCTCCCGCCTGTCGTTTGCTGACAGCTTTTTGCTCATGTTCACAGATATTGCGCATGGCTGTCAGAAATTAAAAATGATACCATATTCATCACATTTTCCTTTCTGTTTTCACTTTTTGAACTTCATTACCCAGGCCAGCCAAAACAGGACGCTTCACATAGTTCAACAGATTGACTCAACTAATTAATCCCAGAGAGAACAGTGAAATTATATAAGGCAATCAGCACAACATTTTTTAGTACTGATGGGGAAAAACATGTACATAACAAAGATAGTTGTGCAATTTACGTTGGACAACCTATGTGCCTTTAAAAGCTTTAAACATACACTTAAAATAAATCCAATAGATGACCACTAAACACAGGAGCAATCATTCAGAAGGACTCAAGGTACATAGCTGGGGTATATATAACCATATCTAAGCACATAATTAAACTTTTTTTTCCCTAAGGAAAGGCGCTGTTGAAGAAAAAAGTGGGAGGGGTAGAATTTTTGTTCTCTAGTAAGGCTCAGCAAAGGAATAATAGAAGGAGATGAATACTGCTTCAGGAATAGTGTAAAGAAAGGTGTAACAGCTCTCCCCCTTCTACTACTAAACCTCACACAAATATGGTAGCTCCACCTTCGTGACAGCAAAACATGCAGTACACACTGCGATGTGTGCACAGTCTTTCCTCAGATGCACTAAATCGTTCTCTTCAGTAACTATCACAACAAACAATAACCTGCAGACATTTTCAGATCATATTAAAAAACAAAGTAAAATGGGTTTAGAAACAAGCCCATTTTCTAGTTATTTGTAGATTAACAAAATAAATACAGTGACACAATAAAATGGGAAAATTCAGGCCACAGAAGAACAGGTTTATCAAACCTCAGACTCTTGCACACTATATGTACCTTACTACCAAAACTGTTACGTAATCAAAATATATTAATTATTTTTTTAAAAAAAGTGTATTAGAAATCAATTAAAACAGTCCCTTTTTCTTGCTCTCTAATTATAGCTTTAGTTGCTGCAATAGTTCACTAAGGTGACATGGGATTAAAAAAAAAACCTCACTTTTTAAACAGCTGTTTTTTCATACTCAGAAATGAGCTCTAATTAAAATGATGGCCACACATTGGTATGTCTCATCATATTCTATGATGGGCATACAGAATTAATTTTTTTGCTAGTGTCCAATTATTTCTAACATCTGCCTCTCCTGAAAGATAAAAAAAAAAAGCCATGACTGTCATTTGGATTCCATTGGAAACAATTTATTTCATCTCAGCAGTTTCCAGGATAGTATGTTCTTAATTAGCAAAAAGAAAAGGCAAACATATGCGTTTGGAGCGAGATGGAATACATCTCAGTATCCACTGTTTAAGGCCCACATTTTTCATTTTCAAATTAAAAGAACACAGAGTTGAATAACAATTTCTCTGTAGCTGTCATGAAGCCCAGTCCAAAGCCCACCAACTACTAACCCTGCAAGACTTAATCCCAGAGGTGGTTATGGCACTTTCCTAGTTCATGGAGGCTTGTGTGTTCAAAATGGGAATCACTCCAGGCGCTGGGGAATCTCTTCACCATAAGGATGTCTACTGGTCTCTTCTCTAGCAGTGATCTAGATCACCTACCTAGTGCCAGGAAGTCATCTTCCTAACTCCTCCTGTCTAATCTCATCTGTTTGATGCTCTGCAAAGTCTACATAAAGAAGATGATATTCTTCCTACACAGTTTACAATAAACACAAGATTACTGGGCTAAAGTCTTAAGCCCACTGCCAGGCGCACAAGTGGGGAGTAGTTAAACTTACAACAGCCACCCAGAAGTACTAGTAAATAAATACACCCTAAAAGCCATAAAAAAATCAAAACAGATGATCTGCTTGGCCTGGCAGAAAATACAGATACTCCTACACAAAAAAACGCCCCTCTCCAAATGCTCTTGCATTTTGTTCCCATTCTAAAACTAGTTAGATTCATGAATTAGATTTGTCTCACCTCACACAAAGCATACCATATAATCCATACTTCCCCATAAGAGCAAGAACAAGCCTTCAAATACTTCAAGGCATTCATGTGAGGGAAAAAAGGCTACTGTCTTATTGCATGTAAAACAAATTAGACCGTGTAATTGTCTAATGTAATGTGTAATATGCTCTAGTAATAGCACTTTGATGTGCTTGCACTATGGCTAGAAAACTGAAAAGCTTTTGATGAATTATTTTTTCTCAAACATTTTGGATATCTGAGGAGTAAGAGCGAGCTGGAAGAGTGAATCGAGTATCTTTGCCATACAAAGAGCACAATCAAAACCACTGAATTAATACTGAAAATGTCCGGACATAGTTCCTTAGATCATTGCATAAGCAATGTTGATAACTATTAGCTAAGCACAGGAAACTTGTTGCTTAGAGTACATGGTTTTCCTTCTCCGCCATCACTGTGAAAAAAGCACCATTAAGCATTGGTTAACTAACATTATCAAGTCCAAATAAAGCTGAAAGAAAACAAAGTCTAGATTTTTTGTGTTTGACTTCCATATATGAAGGCACAGCGGACAGACACAGTGGGCTTTTGAACCAATAAAAGGTGGTTGGGAAACACTGCCATGCAAACAGTCCAGGGATGTTCTTGGGTTAACCAGGCTGCAAGCAGTTCTCAAGAAGCAGTCACAGCCTGAGCACAGAGGCAGTGAGAACCACAGGCACCACCCACAGCCTGGGTGCTAATAACTCTACTAATAACTGCTAATACCTGCACATCAGATGCTATTTATTCCTAAAAGCTTGAGAAGAAGGTACCTCACTTTGAAAAGGCACAAGCAGAGATTGTGTTGGCCTCAGTGCTCAGCTGTTTCACCTCAACTGCTGCATTGCCAATACAAGGAAATACCAAGGAAAGATCTAGACAAGTCTTTTCTTAGCATGGGTGCCTTTGTCCCACCACAAGTCTTTGCTCAACACCGCTCACTTGTTTGGCATGGAGACACAGCCTGCAGAGGACATGCAAAACACATGCAGGGAATAAGAAAATAAACACCATGTCTAACACTTTGCTGAGAATCCAATTAAGATAACACCATTTAAGAGCAACACTCAGGACTCAGAAATTGCTATGATTAATATTTGTGACCTAATTTTAAGTTTGCCCTAGGTCAGAGAGACTAGGATTCTCACTGAGTTCTAGTACACAGCAGAGATTTCCACCTAGATATCCCTGAGCGACTCACATGGACCCTAAATTCTGCTCAACCCTTTAACAAACATGTGGCTATAAAATGTGTTTCAGTAAACAGTAGTAAAGTGATTAGGCATGTGTTTAAATGCTTCTCACCCACAGGACATACATGAAATCCCAGAGATGTCATGTATTGCAAGCACTAAGTATCTGTATCAATGAAGAATGAATTATCAATTCTCCAATTCTGAAGTTTCATCCAGAATGTTTTTTCTAAGACATTTGCATGCACGCACTCTCTCCATCCCTAACCCTGATATTCCTTTGCAAGGAAGCATTTACCTTTCTTCTTATAAGCTGTATTAGACTAGGGAGAAGGAAGGCAAAAAAATCTGCCTACAAGCTTAACTTCCTGAATACTGTTTTGGTACTGGTAAAGATGAATGCAATAAATCCAATAGCAGAAGCCAGATATGAACTACTTAAATATCTACATGAAAAAGAATATATTACAGCAAATTCTGAACTTAGTTGTACCAAACCCAATTACCACCTTGATGTGTCACAATAAAAAAAAAAAAAAATCAGGTCAGAAGCAAAAAGAAGGAACTTTCCCCTGCTCAAAGGTGCAGCTATCACAGCACACCTATCAAGCTCACCTATAATTGGAGCAGAGAATGCTTCTTCTGTGAGCAAATATAAAGAACACCTAACATTGTTTGAACAGCAGTAGTTAACCCCTACACAAATCACCTGGCTCATATACTGGCAACCAAGTTTTCAATTGTACCTTCAAGTAATTATGCTTTTTCCAAAAAAAAAAAATGTGTGAATGTGTTGAGAAATTCAAACGAAGACCATCCCCTTTTTGCTTGAAAACATTCCACCAGCTGATGCTGTCAAAGCCACCATTTACTACTAGCCTGTGCCAAAGGGAGGCTGACTCAGGTGATATCTGCATATAGCATGAACACCCAGTTCACTTCCACTAAGGAAATAAAAAGGCCAGTAGCTATGTTAAAACCTAGCAGCTTTCACGGGTCTCACCCAAAACATACATGTACAGAACCATCAAAACATATAGCCTATGATGTGAATATATGTGACTATTCCTCCTTTGTTTTCACAACACAGGCAAGCGACCCTGGAATGAGACTATTCCCATAGATCCCAAGGAAGAATTACTCCAAAGGCCAAAACAGTCACTGGCAATTACTGGGTAACCTAGTCCAGGTGCCTGTGAGCAACCTGAGGGGTTTATTGGCCAAGGTGGTTGTGACAGCCTCAGAGAAAAAAAAGAAAATCCCATGATCCTGCTGACTCTGACCAGCGTGACCACAGTGACCCGTCTTCGAAAGGACATTCAGGTTAACAAGATCTGTACAGCGAAAAAAAAAAAAAAAAAAAAATCAATTGCCGCATTCCCATTTCTGGGGAGAAGAGAATGTTCCTCTTCTAAGTCATAGTGACCAGTAAAGGAAAACACACTCTACTTCAAATACACCAAAGTATACTGAATACACACTCATGAGAAACCACTTCAAATAATATTAAAAAAGACCTTCTGTATCTTAATCTGATCTTGTTGATAGATATCATAGCTGCATTCAGTGCCTCAGCTAGACAGCACACAGGAGACAGTCTAGTCTCCTAAAGCTTAATCACAAGTTACCTTTGCATTGTGACAAGTAAATCATGACAAGTAAACAAGTATTTATTATACGTATGTTTTATAGACATTTCAACACGCACGAAAAATACTTTCACTTGAGTATAAACACATGTAAGCTCTTTTTTCTTGTATAGCAAATCCTCACCAATCATGTCCTTACATACAAGGATTCTTTATGCAAAAAGTAACCTGTATGCTCATATTCTACCTGAGGGGAAGGCCTTAAAAATACTGAAAAATATGTCATTGGAGGAGATGCAGAGTACCAAACTGTGAAAGCAGCATAGGGTTCAGTAGAAAATAAACAGAAAAGTTCAGCATTTTGTGCAGCTGCTGCATTCTGTGGGACCTGGGTCCAGTGCCAACGTTTCAGGCGGAGGAGGAAGGGGAGACAGGGAGTAATTATATGATAATGTGACATGTATTGAAATGTTTCATAAGCAGTGGTATGAAGCCCACTATTTTGTGGACTTCTGGAATACTGAATTTTGGGCATCTGGTTTGTTTGTTTTTTTCCTTCTGAACTACTGTATCTGTAAACAGTCACATGTTGCCCTAGCAAAGCACCAATTACTATCTTCGGTAAAAATTTAAACCATGATATTTGTTTGTATGTACTAGCACTGATTATAATATCCAGCAGCACATCAAGAATTGGCCTTTCTTGTACTAGCAAAATACCTTCTGAATCATAAAAAAGACAGTTTGCCAAAATTTATTTTATGTACAAAGATACAAAGAATTTAAAACAGTATAGAATATGCAACAATTATTGAAGGATAGAAATGTTACAAAAATATTAAAAGTACTTCAAAAAAGGTGAAGTCAGTTGAGTTAGGCTACAGGTAAACTAAAAAGAATTTTGAATATGTTTAAAATATGCAATTAAATAAATAAAAATATTTAGACAGCCTTAACTGTGGCCTTTTAGCATAACCCACAATTAGTAAGTTATTCCCAATAGCATTTTTGCATTTGCTTTGATGTCCTAATAAACTTTTACTTTCACATCCCTGATGGTAAGTAGTATTATCTCCAGTTTATGCCTTATTCTTCATCTATAAAGACACTAAGATGGAAAATATTTATGAATTTTGCATACTTGGTTAGATGCCTGAATTTTTAGGATTTTGTGTGTGTTTGTTTTGTGATTTTTAGGGAACAACTTCACAAGTGAAGTACTTTAAAACACTGTTGATGCTGACTTTGTAGATAGCAGCAGGAAGAGATCTCCAGCCCAAGTCCTACTGATACAGACTGGCTTATGTCCTTACAGCAAAAGTCCTGAATTTCCTCAGCAATCAATGTGATGTCTCTGGGGCCTCAAGACATAATTATTACTTTCCCCCGCCTCCAAATTCAAAGTGGCCAAAATAAGATGATGTGTCAGAGCCATCTAGTGGGGTATTTTAAGGGAGGTGCTTAAGTGTATCCATGGAAGAGTTTCATTAGAGAGAGTTAAAAGCCCACCATAGGTAGAATAATCTAAATTCATAACAGTCCTCTTTTACACTGTCCATCATGAAGCTTTAGGCAAGCTACATTGCAGACAAGCTAGCTTTGGAAGGAACTAGTTGGTCTGTTCCAAAGAGATCCTGGGAGTGAATTATTACAAAAGGATCATGGAGCTGCACCTTGAAAAATGAGAATAAGAATTTGCATTGCTGTGGTTGACCAAAAAGTTTCAAACACCCAGACATCAATGTGTTGTATTTTGATCTCTGGAAATTGAGTCCAGTCTTTATTTTTAACAAAAGATTTTTTGTTTGTTCGTATACACTCTAATTTTTATCACACTTGGCAGAATAAAACGACGTAACTCGTGAAGTCTTATTCATGTTCTATGAAGAGAATTTTCTCTCCAAGATACATGTTATTAACCTCTGTAGCAATGCAAAATGATCATAGTAACAGAGTTGTTTTATGAACACTTAAAGATATTAACCTGTGTTAGCAAATGCTCTCAGACAAAAAAACTGGGAAAAGAATGTTTATTTCACCAAGTCTAGTCTAGGAGTAGTCTAACTACTCATTTTGAGTTACATGTCTCTAACGTTTTCAAGGATCAACTTTCATATCAACCATAAAAATACTGTAATTTTAAACTCCATGGAAAATTTAGTAATAAGCACTTTACTTTCTCCAGTGACCAACTGGGTGACTTACTAGCTCTTTTCTTCAAAGCTACATGAATTCATGTATTACAGTTTACTGAAGGTCACTCCATAGAATCAGCAACATGAGCCTAGTAGGCCAAGGAGCTGAAACAATTAAGAAACAGAATAAAATACAGTCCCTAATCTGTCAAATGGTGAATGTCGATTCCGCATGGAGTCATTATTCAGACTTGTCATTCATCAAGAACTGGTCAGACATAACTGGCAAAAGCAGGCATGAGCAGCCTGCCAGGTAGAATAAGGCAGATACCGGCTTCTGTTCGCTCTCTTGGTCTTCAGCACATTTCAGCACATTTAAAGAACACATTCAGAATATTTTCAAAAGGTATTCACATGTTCAATTCAAGTTACTGTCTGTCAGAGAGACTTGAGTGAATTACGGTACATTCATACATATCATAGCCAGTTGCTACCATTCCCCTAATCAGAAAACAAACAAACAAACAAAAAAGGCAAAACAAACAAAGACTCCACGGGTAGTAAGGGAGAAAAAAAATCCCGATGAGGAAGCCAAGCCAAGCCAGCACCTTACCTCATGAAGGAGGGCTACCAACATTTGCTGGAAGCTGCGTCCCCTGCTGGCCAGAAAACGGTTGATAGGCTTGCCATCTTTGCCCATGTGGACTGGAAGGTCGTAACACAACAACATGCCAGCTTACAGAAACGGGAAGGAAATGGAAGGTCAGTGCAAATTCTCTTGATAATATAATAATTCAGAAAAGTATCACATATGATAGATTTGATAAGCCTGAGAGCTACTGAAGTTAATTTAATAAAAGCCAATGATCTAAAAGCCTAATGGCGTATATAAGCATATTCAAATAATGCTGGATATGATTTTTTTTCTTAAACTGATCCACTCTCAGACAGTGAGTCAAAAAGATCTCTTTTGGATAGAAGCTTGCACACATATGTCACTTAAGCACTTGCCCATTATTGGACCACTGAGGGCTGAAGAAAGCATTAGCTTACCTGCAAGGCCTGGTGTCAAGCCCGGTTGTTTGTTCCTTTCATACATTTTCAGCAGAAAGCTGGGACCCCCTGCCACAGTCTTGCCATGGTCTGCACGTGTGGCCCCTCCTCTCAAAGCAGAATGATACACTCCACGGGGCATGTTGGTCATCTCCTGCTTCACCAGTGATGCTGCAAACTCCTCAAATGCTAGGGGAATTGCAAGTAAAACAGAAGAGTGGAAATGGAAAATCAGAGACTGATGACAGAGACACTGAAAAAAATCCCAGCAAACCCAGAATTGCAGCTGTCCTTCAGGGCAGTTATGCTTAGCTAAGCTAACAAGGCATTCAGATTAAAGCTCAGTTGATGTCTCACACCATATTCACTGCTACTGCAAACTCAGCTTGAGAAACTCTGAAACAGTCAGGTCAGACAGGCAGAAAAGCAAAATTGCCTCAACTATTCCCTGAACTGATTACATTCTTCCACTGTTACACATCTAACAGCACAGGCTGAACAAAGGATGGCAGAAATTAAATTGATGTTTACCACTGTAACAAAACATGTTTTCCCACAAAACATAGGGTTTTTTTTTGTTTTGTTTTAGAAGATTTAAGGACTGTGAAAATAGAGTAGACAGGGCATGCATGAAGGAGAGGGCAGGCAGACAAAAGTGTAACGCTCGTACTATGGTTTCTGTAGTCACAGCCATAGATATTTATCAAGCTCTGTGCTCTTAGGCCATATCTTTTATGTTGCAGTTATGTTTAAAAACATAAAGAATATATCATTATTTCTTTTTTGTGAAGTCATATTGAAGACACTCAAAACAGATTCTGAGGCAAGAGACAGAGCCCAAGGGAGTAGCTTGCCAACAAAAACCTCAAACTAGAAAACCTGAAACAATTTCATGAAACACCTGGACATTATCACTTAAGTATGGACAACACCATACTTCAAAGTTTGTAATCGGTCTTAGGTGGGTGGGTGGGAAAGAGAAAACACCTCAGATGTTCCTCTGCATGAAAATAATAATCACCACCATCAACTGCTGCCATAAAAATTCCAGTACTTCGAGGCAATACTCAAACTGAAGTGGCAAAGCAGTGCACAACTCAAGTTCCCCCTGCTTCACATGAGCAGACATTTACAGTAAAAAAAACTGCAATATGTTCCAGTCAATTGTTACAGAGTTCTCCTTTGTTTTCTAGTTTTTCTTCCCAGCTCTGCTGCAGAGATAGTCTCTGTATATTTGTTTGCAATCTTAGATGTTTTCCTCCCACAGAGCTGGAGAAGGCTCTTGGTAAAAAAAAAAAAAAAAAAAAAAAAACCCACAGCTCTACAGTAATGCCAATACCAACATCATCTTCTGGTTGGAGCTCTGTATTTTATCAGCTGTTGCCACAGCAACAAGTGTTCATCTCCTCAAAAAGCATGTGGAGGCTGAAAATGAGTAGATTTTTTGTTCTTCCCAAGGATGCAAGAGGAGGGAGGGGGGCAAAAGTACAAAGAAGCAGGCCAGAGTTCAAGAAATCTACTACAAAAGTCAACAGGAAATACCTCATAGGTAGCATTTCCTTTGGAAATTGAAGTTGACTTGGTGTGACTAGACTAGCAAGAGCTTTGGGGAAGCTGTGAAGCTCAGAGGCCACCATGTTTAAAAGCATTTCAATCCTTCTCTTACCAAGGAAGTACTGAATTATCTCAGTAACATGTAACAGCAAAACTCCATCAGGTAAGACGCACAGATTCAGACCCAATGGTGACATAGTGACTCCTGGAGCATTCTTGTCATTGCTTCTCACACCCATTTTCCTACCCTGTCATTGGAGTTACTAAATCAGGACTACGACTCCTGCTGATAATGGAACAAAAGCTTTTCAAGTATATACTGTGTATTCTCTCTTAACTGGCAGATTAAGGCTCAAAAATCTATTTCGATAATCTTTTCGGATGGGAAAGTTGTTTGCATGTATGTTTTTAAACCATTATGTGGTATCTGCCTCCTTTTATTCAGTCTGTTTTCTCTAAACACCATTCACAGTTTTCCCACCTTCCTGGTAAGCTTCCTATCTCAACGTTCAGTGTGTGGCCTTAAATTTCTGCCCAGATGCATCGCTGTCTTTAGTTAAGTTATTTTTCT